>CM060118.1:7548449-7680949 GCA_030522415.1 Channallabes apus | reverse complement strand
AAAGTTCTGATAAACTAAGGTCCAGGTCCATGAAATTAAATCCAAAATCCAATCTCATGCATTCTTATGCACTCTCTGGCTACCTCTAACTGGTTATCCACAAATAATAATAAAACAAAAAGTGTAAGAAGGGTTACTGTAAAATCAATTAGCTGTAGAAACTAGGGAAAATATTCATTAAATAAATGTTATGTTTGACCTCAGCTCTGCCTCATTCCGTGTTATTTGCGAATCATTTCATCCTTCCAGTGTGAAATCCCTTGATAAAGTTTTCATAACCCTCCTAAAGTAGGACTTAATGTTGAGCTATAATTGAGCCTAAAGGGTTTTGCGTGCAGTTTGTGCGCCATATGGCAGCCTCCTCCCTGTCGTCGATGTTCACCTGGACTCGGAGAAAGCGTGTATACAAAAGAAACTCATGTTCTGCCTTGTCACCTCGTATTTTCCTAAAGCCTAAATTGATGGAGTACTCTTGTCAGACATGACGGAGCAGATGTGTAAAAATCAATCACCTTCAACAAACGTCGTGTAATTCGGATGAGCCCGGGGAAACAAAAACAAGACATGCAGAGTTACACCTTGATAAACTGCCTAGTGCGTAAAATTCTGTCCTAAAATTGAAGGGGAAACTTTAAAAAAATAAATTAATAAATATATATATATGTATATATATAAAATAAAAAACAAAATGTGTGTGTCATTCAAACAGAAAAATAGCAGCAATCAATTGAGTGAATCAATTAAGCTTTTGTGCCTTATACATGCTTTATTAATTTACTTTTATTTTAATGAAATCTATTGACCAGGTGAAGAATAAATCCTTAAACACAGAATTAAAAGCACTGATTTAGGAATTCCAGTGACTTAAATACTTTAAACTTACCATGCATTGTTAAATTAATCAAAACAAGAAGTATGAAAATAAAAGAATGAAAAACTAATAGATAATTAGCTACATAAAAATTGTACATCACGGTGTGTAATTATGGTGTGTATTTTATTGCGTCATAACAGTATAGTCATAGCTGTATTACAGCACCCCCACAGACTTTTTTTTTTTTTTTTTTACACTGGATTGTATCTAACTAAAAATACACATGTAAATTATTATACTTATTTATGCAGGTATTTAGTCAGCTGATCAGGTACTGTAGCAGAAGGTCAGTACATAACATCATGGAGATGCAGGTGAAAAAAAAAGACAGACAGTTCATGTTCATAAAAGTTTGGAGCAGTTTTGCAGTCAGAAACGTCTGGTTTATGAGGGAGGCCAAATTCGTTCAAGGTAAAGCAGGTAAAGTAAGAAATAACTACTCTTTACAGTTGTGCTTAACAGGAAAGCATCTCAACATATCCAAACTTGACACGCTGATGAAGTACAACAGATTAGAACTGTATTGGATTTCACTCCTATCAGCCAAGAATATTAAAACATGGCTTAACTAGTCTTTTATAATATCATAAAAGGAAAAAAACAACAACTGGTAAAAAAAGTTCATCTCATTACTTTAACAAATTCTTCAAACAATATTTTAGCTGTAGCTGTTTATTTTTTCCCATTTGATTTGCACTGTTGTCTCACATCAACATCTTACATCTACAATTTCATTCATTTCAAATTATTTAATTGATTTAATTTTTTATGACATTATTGTTTGCTTATTTACTCTGTATATGTGAATTAATTAAATTGTTTAATCTTTAATTGACTCTCTTTTCAGAATCAATGATGGGTACAGAAAACTCTATTTTAGCCTTTCTTTAAAACTAGTCACAATGATGTCACATTTAACCTTCACAAACTTTCAGTATTAAGTTTCTTAATAAATAATAAGCCAAGTCTCTTCAATTTGAATGCTTATTTATTTCTTAAGACTATAAGAGAGAAAAAGAAAAACAGATAAATATGGAGAAAACTCACAAGACCGATACCATATTTCAGCCTTAGCCATAGTGGTGTGCACCCTTTACGTTTGAGCATATGCACGCCGCAGGCTGCTGAACAGCTGAATTGCTCGGAGATGAATACGCTAAAGGTTTTCCCTGGCATCCTCCACCCTGCGGTGCTATCGCCATTATTAGCATCACCGCATCCCGCTCGCGATTCTGCAGGCACAGCACATTTCCATCCGACTGTACTCACGCACACCGATGGTCGAGGTTGATTTAGCAGCCCTAAGACTAAATTATTCCCCCCTCCAGCTGCGTGAATTCCCACCTGCCTCCTCTACTTTCCGACAAATTAGTTCCCCAACCATGACAAGCTCATTCACAGGCGTGCTGGCAGAGCAGGCCGTCACTAGCGCATTAGCCAGGTACAAAATGCTAATGCCGCATTTCAGTAAATAAGAGTGAATATTTGTAAACGTTAAAGCATTTAAAAAAGTGACAGGATGGCTTAATGAATTTGTCAGACGGTGCAACTTTGCTACAGTGCGGGTCGAAGGGAAGTTTTCAGTAAGCGCTCATGTCACCATCATGGATATGCTAATTCATCCCCCCCCCCCCCCCCAAAAAAAAAAGTAAAAACTTTTCATGAACTTTGTAATCATAATCATGCAGAAGTGCCATATCTAATCTTTTTATCTTATATATTTTACATTATATATCTATTTTAAAAATTGTTTATTTAATAAATACCTATTAATATAAAAATATTTTCTCTTAATATGTTATCATATTGTATATTTATGTTTCATTGTAAAGAATAGTCTCGGAAATTACCTTTAAAAAAAAAAATTTAGCGAATAATTAATGCAAACTAACAATTATCATAACACTGTTTACATAGAGGTAGACATATAGCATTTTTTACTATTTAGTTCCATTAATGTTTGTTTATGAACTTGTTCATCTGGTTGTTTTATCAGTCTGTTGCTTATCTATCTATCTATCTATCTATCTATCTATCTATCTATCTATCTATCTATCTATCTATCTATCTATCTACTGTACCTGTCTGTCTGTCTGTCTGTCTGTCTATCTGCCTATTTGTTTATGTGCATTTATTTCTTCAATCTATTTGGGTACTGTATATTCTCATTCTGTAATGTTAAATGTAACAATTAAAATATTTTTAAACATGTTTTAAATATTATATGTACACATATATGTACATTAGTACAATGTATAAATAATATTTGGAGTAATTATTGATAAAATATGTCACATAATGTATATTAGAAAATGTAAAATAATGCATCTAGTTTAACTATCAAATATTTATCTAAATTATGTTTTAAAATTAAAAAGTAAAAGGCACCTGCGTTATGTTTCAAAATAATCAATTTATTATAACTATAACTACTGTGTGAGTATTGCACAATCCAAAATATTCAGCAATTAATCAATATTTATAAACAACATTTGAAGTTTATTTATTTATTTATTTACTTGCCCTCTTATGTCCATTTATTAAAATGTATTATTATATAAAAATATTTACATATTTTATAACAAAAATATCTTGCTTGTGTAAGTAAAACATTTTAAAACTCCTTAATAAAATTATTTATATTATTGATCTCCAACTAAAAGCAAAAAAAAAAAAAAAACATACGGTAAGACAGACATACAAACAAACAAACAAACAAACAAATAAACAAAGTACACAACTAAACAAAGTAAGCCTAGTGTGTAAAAGTTTTGTTTATTTTTGACTATGATCTTTTATTTCACATGTCCTGCACTTCCTGCTGATTCTGACGTCCTCCAGGGGTCAATCTGAAGCTTATTAATGTCATGTTCTAGATAGTGGTGATTAATTAGCAGAGGGTAGATTAGGAACGGATTAATTGCATTATCTAGTAGATTAAACAGTGGATGAATATAGTAGGAGATAAATTTTGCTTTATTTTATGCTGGGCTACAGCTTCAGCTATTGTTAATAATTACAGTATGTATACAATATGTGCTTAAAGTAAAAGTGAAAATAATTATCTGGGTCTTCAATGTAACTAAAGTAACAGTGTAACTAATAGCACATTATACATGTATTTAGCAATGCTGAAGTATGTGGGAGACAATCAACAATCTAAAGCAGAATATGTGGAGAAAGCTGAACTGTGAGCATACCCTGGGCAAAATATTTAAGACGTGGCACTGCATGAAGCCGTATAAACTCGTCAATAACCGAGCTACAAACAGGGAGTAATTACATATTGATCTGTGTGTTCCAGCAGTGTACAGCGTTGTGTGCTGCTGCTCATCTTTGCTGTACTCAACATATCCGTGTACATTAATCGGCCTGCAGTGATCATGAAGTGTCTGATCCATAACCAGCACCACCAAACATACTGTAGCTGATGCACATTGCACATGGAGAACGGACGTATTTAACCAGGTATCTTCTTTCAATTACAGTATATTAAATAAAGTAATTTCTTTCTTTTAAGTTTTGTACTGACTTTTCACTAATGATTATTAGGTTGTTCAGGATGTGTAAGTCTTTTACTGTAACATTTGCTTTTGTTTCATAGATAGCTTCGAGGTTAAAGAATAAATAGTCAAAAAATTTTATTCGCTCGTTTGCCAGATTTCAAAAAAAAAGAAAAAAAAGAAAGGATGAAATAAAAAAAACATAAAATAAAATTTATGCACTGAATGTGTCCTGAAGGTGTGGTGTAGATTTTAGATAACATTCGTTAGGTCATACCGATGTTAACCCTACTCATAGAGTAAAGGGTTTACAGTATCAGAGAATACATTTTCAGATATCCAGAGTGATATTCCAGATGTTCCAAAGAATTTTGGATTTGTTTCGATGTTTTTAGAAGTGCATGTCTGTGCTTATTTTTTTAATCAAACAGTTCAGCCTGAGGGTTTTGCTTATGTATAATTCATTGCTTGATGTTGTTGGTGTTACTGTTGTTAATGTTGTTTTCAGGGTGTCCTGCCACTCTTTTCAGGTGACTACTCACTAATCTTTCATTAGTCTGAGAGAATATTGCAAAATCATGCATGGCTAAATTAACTGTGCTTCCATGAAGTTTCCATCTGTCCTGCCAGGAATATTGAAGGTCTTTGTTATGGTTTTGGATCATTTTTAACTTGAGTACTCTTTATCACTTTTGTTTCCTAAGAACCTTAGGAAGCTCCTTCACCTTCAAGGTAAAAATCTTCTCAAAATGTTTTTTTTTATAATGACGACCCGAATCGGTGGCACAGTGGTGTAGTGGTTAGCACTGTCGCCTTGCACCTCCAGGGTCCAGGCTTGATTCCTGGCCAGGCTCGATTCCTGTCTCTGTGTGCATGGAGTTTGCATGTTCTCCCCGGTGCTTGGTGGGTTTCCTCTCACTGTCCAAAGACCTGCAGATTGGTGTTCCCAAATTGCCTGTAGTGTGTGTGCACTGTATGTGTGTGTGCCCTGTGATGGATTGACACCTTTTCCAGGGTGTACCCTGCTTCATGCCCTAAGCCTCCTGGGATAGGCTCCAAGTCCCCACGACCCTGAATACAGGATAAAGCGGTATAGAAGATGAATGAGTGAGTGACACCCCGAATCTGCTTAACCTTCAAATTTACTAACATCTTTTATCCTTGAGTTAATTTGACCCAAGTTTATATATAAAAGTAAAGGAATATGAAGCAATTTTTTTTCGTAATTTATTTTAAGACTTTAAACATTGATTGGGGTCAAATTGACCCCAAAGATAATAAGAGAGTTAAATCCCACCCTGCACATCTAACTATCATCAACTAAATAGTTAGCTCGAATAGATACTTAAACCATATGCTCATGTGTGATTACATAATATGCATACTGGAAGTGCTTCATTTCATTTCATGTAATACAGTACATAGCCAATTTATAGGTGATTTAAGGCATGTGACGGAATGAGAATTGAGTATCCAACTACTGTCAAGAATTTTAGTTCGGGACAATTTGGCACAAAAATATTTGGAAAAAAGTACAAACCCAATCAATTCAATAAATGTTAAATCACCATCTTCTTATCATTACCATATTTTTACATTTCACTCACTCACACACTCATTGTCTATACGGTACTACTGTATCCTTTATACAGAGTCGTGCGGGGCATAGAGCCTATCCCAGGAGACCTAGGGCATGAGTTTGGGTACTATGGGGTGCCAATCCATCACAGATATATTTACATCATTCCCATATACTGTAAATGCACATGTGCTGTTCCACTTGACGTGAATGAGCTTTTACTGCTGGGTATAAACCTGATGGCAGCCATAACCACTGTCAGAGCCAGTGATATGGAAAATTAGTCAACATCTTCTGACCAATCACAATCCAGAATATAACAGCTCTGTGGTACAAGCACCAGTAATAAAAACAACATACGAACAAATCCTCCATCTGAATAGTATAATCAATAATTCTGATTTCATACCATCTTCCTCGAGCTTCTCCTCGGTTAAGAGACAGCAATTTGTAAAACTCTGCTAATCTAATTTCACAAATCTTTTATATCAAGTCCACATCATTTCAATTTGACCTGCCGAGATCCAGCTTCGATTTTAACCACCATGGTACCTGAATTAATTCCACACTTCGGCACGGAAATCTGAATTGCCATTGACCCACGGGTCTGATATGAAATTGGAATTGACCTCTGACAACTCCGCTGAATCATCCTTTCACTGCAGGAAAAGGTAAAGTCAGCGAGGGGGGAAAGCGAACGACAGAAAGTCTTTATCCACTTCCAGTTTTGGGGAAAAAGAGTCGATGGGTGATTCCTTTGTGGAACTGCAGCTTTGTGGTTGATCTAAGAAAGAAAAACCAGTCTCCTTCATCTGTGGCTCTTTCAACACTTTTTCTTTGTCATATTGATTTTTATAACACAATGATCAAAGTAGGCATTATAGTAAGTGTCTCAAGGAGACGCATTTTGGAGATTCTCATAGCTCGGAGAATGATGGACTTTGTGTACTATGTATGCATTTCTTCAATAACATTCAGGACAGAAGATCAATGCCTTTCAAACACAACATGACAGTTTCAGCATTGGAAAAAAGAAAGAGTTGAAAAGCCTTTAGACCTTCCAGTCCTTTCAGTCTTGGCCTCAGTGAGGAAAATCGCAACTCCTTAAATCTCGCTGCATTTGTCACGAACGTAGCGCTACGCTTTTGCACGACTGTCCTGTCTTATTTGTCCTTTACAACACCTGATGTTTGGAGCTTATTCAATATACTGTACTGTACTTATTCCGAATGCATCGATAAATAGACTCCCACACGCACAGGCCTGCTCCGATGCTGCTCTTTTTAACAGAATGAATGCCTCCTCTTTAGCTGGTAAAGTCAGCATGTGTTTGTTGAGGGGAAATGCACAAAGGGCTGAATGTGTAGCTCACAAGTGCAGGTCACTTCATTAGCATACCTGTATTCTTTTTATGTAATTAATCTCCCTGAGGAAATGAGAGCTTGTAGGAGCTAAGTGCTTACCGAGTCTTAAACCTCGGCACACATTGCATGGCCTTATGGGGGATCTGAGGAGACTGAAAACTTGCCATTCACATCAAAGTGGAAAGCATGAAACAATAAACAATGATATCAATATCAACAATGCAGTCTTTCTTTCTTTAATGTTTAATACGTAGCTCACAATAGCTAATAAATGTGCAGTTCTTCACTTACCAGCGATGACATTTTTAAAAAATAATGACAATAAAGATAACGAGAATATTTTTTTATTTAATGCAATTAAATTGCTAAGCAACAATCAATACAGGTCCTTCTAAAAAAATTAGCATATTGTGATGAAGTTCATTATTTTCTGTAATGTACTGATAAACATTTTAGATTCATTACACACAACTGAAGTAGTTCAAGCCTTTTATTGTTTTAATATTGATGATTGTGGCATACAGCTCATGAAAACCCAAAATCTCAAAAAAATTAGCATATTTCATCCGACCAATAAAAGAAAAGTGTTTTGAATACAAAAAAAGTCAACCTTCAAAGTAATTATGTTCAGTTCTGCACTCAATACTTGGTCGGGAATCCTTTTGCAGATTCTTGTGTCTTGTGTCTCTCAACTTTCTCTTCACAATATCCCACAGATTCTCTATGGGGTTCAGGTCAGGAGAGTTGGCAGGCCAATTGAGCACAGTAATACCATGGTCAGTAAACCATTTACCAGTGGTTTTGGCACTGTGAGCAGGTGCCAGGTCGTGCTGAACAATGAAATCTTCATCTCCATAAAGCTTTTCAGCAGATGGAAGCATGAAGTGCTCCAAAATCTCCTGATAGCTAGCTGCATTGACCCTGCCCTTGATAAAACACAGTGGACCAACACCAGCAGCTGACATGGCACCCCAGACCATCACTGACTGTGGGTACTTGACACTGGACTTCAGGCATTTTGGCATTTCCCTCTCCCCAGTCTTCCTCCAGACTCTGGCACCTTGATTTCCGAATGACATGCAAAATTTGCAACCTGTAGCCCATTTCCTGCACACGCCTGTACACGGTGGCTCTGGATGTTTCTACTCCAGACTCAGTCCACTGCTTCCGCAGGTCCCCCAAGGTCTGGAATCGGTCCTTCTCCACAATCTTCCTCAGGGCCCGGTCACCTCTTCTCGTTGTGCAGCGTTTTCTGCCACACTTTTTCCTTCCCACAGACTTCCCACTGAGGTGCCTTGATACAGCACTCTGGGAACAGCCTATTCGTTCAGAAATGTCTTTCTGTGTCTTACCCTCTTGCTTGAGGGTGTCAATGATGGCCTTCTGGACAGCAGTCAGGTCGGCAGTCTTACCCATGATTGCGGTTTTGAGTAATGAACCAGGCTGGGAGTTTTTAAAAGCCTCAGGAATCTTTTGCAGGTGTTTAGAGTTAATTAGTTGATTCAGATGATTAGGTTAATAGCTCGTTTAGAGAACCTTTTCATGATATGCAAATTTTTTGAGATAGGGATTTTGGGTTTTCATGAGCTGTATGCCACAATCATCAATATTAAAACAATAAAAGGCTTGAACTACTTCAGTTGTGTGTAATGAATCTAAAATATATGAAAGTCTAATGTTTATCAGTACATTACAGAAAATAATGAACTTTATCACAATATGCTAATTTTTTGAGAAGGACCTGTATTTAGTATGAATTCCTTAATTCTCCAAAATAATAATAATAATAATGAAATAAATGCTCTCTGCAGTACTCTGGTGACACTTGCTCAATCTGTGCCTGCTTGATCACTTTCTTAAGATCACTTCCCATGCATTACCCAACCATTGTCCAACAGTTTTCTCTTGGATTTACAGTAGGACTGGAAAAGACCTAGGCCATGGCTCAACACCATTGTCACATACACAAATTTTCACACTGATTTTTCAGTTCATTAGCACAACTCTTCAGCCAGATAGGCTCGACCTAATTAGCGAAATCACCTGTTTTCTCCATAAGGGGATCTATAATAAATAGCAATATGTTGTCCTAATACTTTTGGCCATACGTGTATTTAGGTGAATCTTGGGATTTAACTTGCAGCTTGTAGCATCAGTCAATGGACAACCTGCTGATGATAGATGATATGGGATAATCTATAATTAAACTTTAAATTATGTTCAGGTCAAAGTGTTCCTAGATCGGATACATATCCGAGACGTGGTCATGGGATTTAAATGTGGACATCATCAATCAGCACCTGCAGGACAGGTCTTTCATAGCAGTGCTAGCAACTGCTGATAAAACAGCTAAAGCAAGGCGTCTGGCTTTCTTCCTTATTCTGAACCTCAACAAATAAAGCTGACAAAATACGTCCCAAGCATGTTTTTGCTAAAATCGCATCCATTGTTTGAGATGAATGAGTGGGCAACCAAGTATGGCACTTTTTCATCCAGATGGCACAAACGTAAACGTATCGATGTGCACATGTGAGCCATTTCAGAGGACAGGCGAGTCCACATTAGAGTCAGATAAAAAAAAATCTGAATTGAACAATGTGGTTTGTGATGTGAACATAGCCTAAAGCTTGGAATGAAACAAATCCAAAATGCACCTGATTTTCAAGGAAAGAAAGAAACATCAGGATTTAAATGAACATTCAAACAAGGGATTAAACATATAAGAGAAAAACACAGATAAAAAAACAAACTAACAAACAATAGGATGATAAAGCTAAGACAGAACTAAATCCAAGATAGGGTACATTGCAGAACAAACAAATGTATGTATACAATAGAACATGTAGTGACAAAATGACCATATAAATGATTACATGCATGTTTTTAATCCATATATGCACACTATTATTATTTTCAAGTTCCTAAAAATAATAAGTAAGCTTATACTTTTGAAATGATGATGTATTAGAACTATTGCATTAATATTAACTTGCACTTCTGTCAGAACTGCTGTTATTACCATCTTTTGACCAATCAGAATCCAGAATAATGCAGACAGCACTATGGTATAAATATGGTGCGTGGAAAAGTAAACATAATTTTTAACCTTATGTTAAGTTCCATGATATTTAATTGTAAACATTGCATCTTTTTTTCTTACTTTACATTTTCCATGCTTCAATTCTTGTTTGTTTCCTGTATAATGTGTGAACTGGCTGCTCCCTCCATCCATCCATCCATCCATGCATCCATCCATCCATCCATCCATCCATCCATCCATCTTCAAGAGTTTGACTGTGAAATATGTACAGATGCATCCAGATTTTAAATCCAGGAGTCCAGATTTTATCAGGATTAGACTAATAAGAAACGTCCTTCCCTTTGACTCGAATCTAGCACTTGATTATTTCAAAATTGTATTCAGAACGCCAGTTAGCAGCTGAGTGCTAATCGATTATAAGCTTTAAAAAGCAGAGAAATAAAGTCGATTGCAGGAATGGATTCAAAATCTAAAAGAATTCAGTCAGTGTTTTATCAATCATTTTCTGTCTTTTAGAGTTTTTGTTAAGACTTTTAATAAACTGAGGATTGAATAAGGAGTAAACACACACACACACACACACACACACACACACACACACACACACACACACACACACCTAAATAATTTTAACTTACAACTAAAGTAACAATCATATACACTTACACCTACTTACAGTACACGACTGTGTGATTGAATTCTTGAATCTGATTGGTCTGTAAGTGTGTATTTTTTTTGTATAACCAGAAGGCTTCAGCAGTCACGCCAAAAGGCACTAATTCCAATATGTTATTAATTCTATAGTAACAGCATATGCACAGGAACATGTATACGGAATTATATATATATATATACAGTATATATATATATATATATATATATATCCATCCATCCATCCATCTTCTTCCGCTTATCCGAGGTCGGGTCGCGGGGGCAGCAGCTTCAGAAGGGATGCCCAGACTTCCCTCTCCCTGGCCACTTCTTCCAGCTCTTCCGGGGGGATCCCAAGGCGTTCCCAGGCCAGCCGAGAGACATAGTCCCTCCAGCGTGTCCTGGGTCTTCCCCGGGGTCTCTTTCCGGTGGGGCGTGTCCGGAACACCTCACAAGGGAGGCGTCCAGGGGGCATCCTAAATAGATGCCCAAGCCACCTCATCTGGCTCCTCTCGATGCGGAGGAGCAGCGGCTCTACTCTGAGCCCCTCCCGGATGACTGAGCTTCTCACCCTATCTCTAAGGGAGAGCCCAGACACCCTGCGGAGGAAACCCATTTCGGCCGCTTGTATTCGCGATCTTGTTCTTTCGGTCACTACCCACAGCTCATGACCATAGGTGAGGGTAGGAACGTAGATCGACCGGTAAATTGAGAGCTTTGCCTTTTGACTCAGCTCCTTCTTCACCACGACGGACCGATACAGAGCCCGCATCACTGCAGACGCTGACCCGATCCGCCTGTCAATCTCCCGCTCCATTTTACCCTCACTCGTGAACAAGATCCCGAGATACTTAAACTCCTCCACTTGGGGCAGGATCTCACTCCCAACCCTGAGAGGGCACTCCACCCTTTTCCGGCTGAGGACCATGGCCTCAGATTTGGAGGTGCTGATTCTCATCCCAGCCGCTTCACACTCGGCTGCGAACCTATCCAGTGAGAGCTGTAGGTCACAGGGTGATGAGGCCAACAGAACAACGTCATCTGCAAAAAGCAGTGACCCAATCCTGAGCCCACCAAACTGTACCCCCTCAACGCCCTGGCTGCGCCTAGAAATCCTGTCCATAAAAATTATGAACAGGATCGGTGACAAAGGGCAGCCCTGTCGGAGTCCTACTCTCACCGGAAACAGGTCAGACTTACTACCGGCAATGCGGACCAAGCTCCGACACCGGTTGTACAGGGACCGGACAGCCCTTAACAGGGAATCCGATATCCCATACTCCCGGAGTACCCCCCACAGGACTCCCCGAGGGACACGGTCGAATGCCTTCTCCAAGTCCACAAAGCACATGTAGACTGGTTGGGCGAACTCCCATGCCCCCTCCAGGACCCTGCTAAGGGTGAAGAGCTGGTCCACTGTTCCGCGACCCGGACGAAAACCACACTGCTCCTCCTGAATCCGAGGTTCGACTATCCGACGGACCCTCCTTTCCAGGACCCCTGAATAGACTTTCCCGGGGAGGCTGAGAAGTGTGATCCCTCTGTAGTTGGAACACACTCTCCGGTCCCCCTTCTTGAAGAGGGGGACCACCACCCCGGTTTGCCAGTCCAGAGGCACTGTCCCCGATGTCCATGCAATGTTGCAGAGACGTGTCAACCATGACAGCCCTACAACATCCAGAGCCTTGAGGAACTCAGGGCGGATCTCATCCACCCCCGGGGCGCCGCCACCACGGAGCTTTTTGACCACCTCGGCGACCTCGGCCCCAGAGATGAAAGAGTCCACCTCTACGTCCCCAGACTCTGCTTCCTCATCGGAAGGCATGTTGGTGGAATTAAGGAGGTCTTCGAAGTACTCTCCCCACCGACCCACAACGTCCCGAGTCGAGGTCAGCAGCGCACCATCCCCACTATACACTGTGTTGACCATGCACTGCTTTCCCCTCCTGAGACGCCGGATGGTGGACCAGAATCTCTTCGAAGCCGTCTGGAAGTCATTCTCCATGGCCTCCCCAAACTCCTCCCACGCCCGGGTTTTTGCCTCAGCAACCACCGAAGCCGCGTTCCGCTTGGCCTGCCGGTACCTATCAGCTGCCTCCGGAGTGCCACCAGCCAAAAAGGCCCGGTAAGACTCCTTCTTCAGCTTGATGGCATCCCTTACCGCCGGTGTCCACCAACGGGTTCTTGGGTTGCCACCGCGACAGGCACCGACCACCTTACGGCCACAGCTCCGGTCGGCTGCCTCAACAATGGAGGCGCGGAACATAGTCCATTCGGACTCAATGTCCCCCACCTCCCCCAGGACGTGGTTGAAGCTTTGCCGGAGGTGGGAGTTGAAGCTCGTCCTGACAGGGGACTCTGCCAGACGTTCCCAGCAGACCCTCACAATACGTTTGGGTCTACCAGGCCTGACCGGCATCCTACCCTGCCAACGGAGCCAACTCACCACCAGGTGGTGATCAGTTGACAACTCCGCCCCTCTCTTCACCCGAGTGTCCAAGACATGTGGCCGCAAGTCCGACGACACGACCACAAAGTCGATCATCGAACTGCGGCCTAGGGTGTCCTGGTGCCAGGTGCACATATGGACACCCTTATGCCTGAACATGGTGTTCGTTATGGACAATCCGTGACGAGCACAGAAGTCCAATAACAAAACACCGCTCTGGTTCAGATCGGGGGGGCCGTTCATCCCAATCACGCCCTTCCAGATCTCACTGTCATTGCCCACGTGAGCATTGAAGTCCCCCAACAGAACGATGGAGTCCCCAGGAGGGACGCCCTCTAGCGCCCCCTCTAGAGACCCCAAAAAGGGCGGGTACTCCAAACTGCTGTTTGGCGCATAAGCGCAAACAACAGTAAGGATTCGTCCCCCCACCCGAACGCGGAGGGAGGCCACCCTCTCGTCCACTGCGGTGAACCCCAAAGTACAGGCCCCGAGCCGGGGGGCAATAAGTATGCCCACACCTGCTCGGCGCCTCTCACCGGGGGCAACTCCAGAGTAGAAGAGAGTCCATCCCCTCTCAAGGAGACTGGTTCCAGAGTTCAAGCTGTGCGTAGAGGTGAGTCCAACTATATCTAGCCGGAACTTCTCAACCTCACGCACTAGCTCAGGCTCCTTCCCCGCCAGAGAGGTGACATTCCACGTCCCTAGAGCCAGCTTCTGCAGCCGAGGATCAGACCGCCAAGGCCCCTGTCTTCGGCCACCGCCCAACTCACACTGCACCCGACCTCTTTGGCCCCTCCTACAGGTGGTGAGCCCATGGGAAGGGGGACCCACGTTGCCTCTTCGGGCTGTGCCCGGCCGGGCCCCATGGGTGCAGGCCCGACCACCAGGCGCTCGCCATCGGGCCCCACCTCCAGGCCTGGCTCCAGAGGGAGGCCCCGGTGACCCACGTCCGGGCGAGGGAAAACGTTTACCAAAGTTTGAATTCTTCATAGAGGTCTTTTGAACCACTCTTTGTCTGTTCCCTCACCTAGGACCAGATTGCCATGGGTGACCCTACCAGGGGCATGAAGCCCCCGACAACATAGCTCCCAGGATCATTGGGACACGCAAACCCCTCCACCACGATAAGGTGATGGTTCAAGGAGGGGATATATATATATATATATATATATATATATATATATATATATATATATATATATAAAAACACGGTTCTGCATATTTCTTGCCCATTATATGGGAACATCATTAACCCAGAAAAATAAATCAAATACATGCTTGATAAATGTGTGTTTTCAATTTCTTGTGACAGTGAATGATTACCCATATAAACAACTCAGCTCATGTAAGCCTAATGCTGATACGCACGTCCCTTCTAAAGGTCCTAGCCTAAGTACTGTAACAAATGACTGAATAACTGTACTTTTTCGTTCTGTGCATAGATCATAAACCCACAAACTTATTCAATTATTTGATGTAATTAAGCACTTTCACACTCAAAGTTGTACAGTTGTGCTAAATAAGTTTTTTTTTTTATTCTTACTGTTACTTTGTAGCCTGGGTTGGATCCCAAATAATGATCAATAAAAAGGTAGTGCACTATGTAGGGTGTACAATCCCTTGTTCCACACATGAGGTAGTTCCCGATGATCAGGAGTTAGAGAGGAATTTGGGAATCAGCCTTGTGTGTTAGATATGAAGAAAACATCAACAACATGGAAGCAATTCGGTACAACTTAAAAGCAATTACTAAGGAGACAGAACCCAAGACAAACAACCGAGGAGTGAAACTCAAAAGTGAACAAAAGTCTCAAAAGAAACAGAAGGTGTGCAATTATTTTTTTATAAGGTTAATAGCTTTAGTTTTTGTTTGCAGTTATTTTTAATCATATTTAGTTAATTAATCTGTTTTATTCCTTTGTTTATCTTTGAGATTTATCTTTGAGAAAGTCAATTATAAAGAGCTTTAAATAAATGAATTCTTGTTTCCATAATTAAAAAAGGCCACATTATCAAATTTGTGCTTTGTTTATAACAGCACTACAATTCACATCTGCACATACCACATCACCTACAGTAGCACATCCTTCTTTTGTACAGTACAACTACTTCCTGAGGAGTGTGCTGCAAAGCTTACTTTTATAAATCAATTAAAAATAGAGAGTAAGAAAGTAAGGAACGTATACCCAAACCCCTAATAAAAGGCTTATTTGCTAAATAAAACGAGGCTCTATTGTTGTTTTGCATGTACACATTTGTACAGAACAATCAGTTGGCATGCTCCCCTGGGGTCTAAGTGCCGGGTCAGGAGACTTTGAGGAGTTGAGGGTAAAAGGGCTTTGCTGAAGGGCTGTACACCACCAGAATTCTTGAGCTTCTGATAAATAACCCACAACCCCAACCAACAAAGAGACTCATGCGACTGGAGAGCTGATGCAACTACCTTCAATCTACTTATTCGCTGTAAACCTATGTCTAAAATAGTTTAAGATATAAAATATTGTTATACAGCTATTTTTTATAGTACAGTATACTGTATGTACTGTAGCTTGAGGAAATTTTTCAATTGTACAAATACTAATTGCAAAAACAGTTAAAAACACTATTTGTGCAGATAAATTCTGAGTGAATACAAAAATATGTATTAATTATACAGTATACTGCACAAAAAAATTAAGGGAACACTTAATCCTGGTTTGACTTGATCCTTACATACACATATGAGGGGCATTCAAGTCAAACCGGGACTAAGTGTTCCCTTAAAGTATATATATTTTAAAAACTTTAAATATATTTTTAAGATTCTTGACTACACTCTTACTCACTCATCGCCTATACCACTTCATCACTTCATATTCAGGGTCTCAGGAAACTTCGGGCACGAGACAGGGTACACCCTGAATGGGGTGCCAATCCATCGCAGGGCACACACACATACACACACTCACACTCTCATTCACACACTATGGGCAATTTGGACGAATTTGGGAGGAAACCAGAGTACCCGGAGGAAACCCACCAACATGGGAAGAACATTCAAACTCCATGCACAGAGACGGAAATCAAACCTGGCCGGGAATTGAACCCGGACCCTGGAGGTGCACGGCGACAGTGCCGTCGACTATTTGATTACAGTATAAAATAATTATTGAGCTTCTGTCCCATGGACAACCATAGGCATGATGCAGTATAGTATTTATTTTAATTAAATATGCTTTATTAATATATGTTGTGTGTGTGTGTGT
Source organism: Channallabes apus (assembly GCA_030522415.1). Classification (NCBI taxonomy): domain Eukaryota; kingdom Metazoa; phylum Chordata; class Actinopteri; order Siluriformes; family Clariidae; genus Channallabes; species Channallabes apus. Next base: position 7,664,244 of record CM060118.1, on the reverse strand, counting down.
GTGTGTGCTCTGCGATAGATTGGCACGCTGTCCAGGGTGTACCCTGCCTCGTGCCCAGAGTCTCCTGGGATAGGCTCCAGGTCCCCGCGACCCTGAATACAGGATAAAGTGGTATAGAAAATGAATGAATGAATGAATATATATTATACTATATTATACTATTCAGTATATAATATGATCATTATTATAGATAATATGAATCAAGCAGGGATTACCAGGAAAGGGAATACCAGGCCATCTTAAATAGGAGTTGAAAATAAACACAACAGAAAATACAGAGCCTCAAGATAATAAAAGTAAAGTAGATTGTGAACTATTTCTCAAATTGTAAGTACTAATAGATTGTTACTCAGATTGTATGTACTAATACTCAAAAACACAACAGATGCAAGACAAATGTAGACTGAAAACCAGGAACTTAAGTACCGTGCCTGCCAAAGCCAATACAGGATATGAAACATGATAAAGGCATGTGATGTGCAGGGGTAGTGGAGGAGGTGGTCAACGCTCTTTCTGGCAGGAATATTGCATAATATACTAAATAAAACCATTAAAAATATGTATAATGTCATCTACAGTGAAGGTTGAATCAAACCGGGTCTTTTGATTATGCTGAATAACATAACATCCTTCTTTATTTCTCTATATACTGTAATCCCCTGCTACACTAATGCACTTATCCCAGTGTTTCACTAGAGCTTGGATACCATTAAGGTAGAAGGTTTTCTCAGTTTGCCAGAACCATGATTGGACTGCCTGCTTCATGTCTGAAACTCTGGTCTCCCAGGAACTCCTTTAATGCCCCAGACATTTGGAAATGGCTTGTAGTGAGGTCAGGACTGTACAGGTGATGTGGCAATAACTCCCAGCTGAGTTCCAGCTTGAATGATAGTGTGTACAGTTCTCACAGATAGATGGATCTCTTTCACAAGTTGATGACAAAAACCAGGCGTTCCACTTGCTCAAAGTTCACAGGAACAACAGCAGTGACCGGAAATTTCATCATACTGTATGTCCCAGTTAGACTTGAATGCACCTTGTAAAATATATAGGTACTAAACTTTAGAAAATTATAAAGAATCATAATAAAAAAAAGTATAATAAATGTATAATTAACAACTAATTACTCCTGAACTTTATTAATCCTGAAAGAAAGTCTTTACTAATTAATGGTAATGTACAGTATACTGTAGAATAAAAAAAAAAAAATATGATTATTTAAAACCCTGCAGATGTTTTTTTTTTTGTTTTTTTTTAGAAACAGTGGCGGAGTGTGCATCGATCAACCTTCTGCGTATTATAAAACATAGATGATAAAGAGTATGTCAAAACGGCCCTGTTTCTCTCTGAGAGCAAAGTGAGTCAGAAATAGAGAGAGAGAGAGGGAGAGAGAGTGAGTGAAAGAAAGATGGGAAAATGACAGAGATGACAGGTCTTTAGGCCACGACTGTGTTACATGACAGAAAAGATCACTGGCAGATAAGAACAAAGCCCAAGTTGAATGTACACAGTGTAGCAGCTCAGGGAAGCAGCTCTCTCTCTCTCTCTCTTCCTCTTGTCCTTGTGATCTCCTATAATAGACTATTTTCGAAGTACAGACCTACATGCCACGAGGAAGGGATGAAAGCTGATGCTGACAAGATCGTATCTGAAAAAAGTCTTGTCTGAATTTCTGCTGATTTCAACAATCATCAAAAACATTACACACACCTCATTAACCGTCACATCCGGGAGCACGACGGCAGCGCTCACATAAACCTGGGGAAAAAAAAACCCCTGAATGCTTGCAATTATTTCAGCTCGAGGTGATTTGCGATTAGAAGAAGTGTGTCGGATATAAATCAGCTCTGAACTGAAGGGGAGATTTTATTAAAGACTTGGCAAGACTATAGTTTTGCCAGACCTGATATGCACTGTGCTGCATTTATCATGGAACTGTAACTGAAAGACGTTTAGTACTGGGAAAAATGGCTGCATGAAGGGTGGACTTTATATTTTTCTTCAACATGTCAGTGATAATAACCTTCCTGAAAAGAAAAACATGCTTTCTATCGAGCTGAGATGTTCTTGTTATCATTTTAGTTTTGTAAAGGAAACAAGCCTGGAAATGCTTATACTGTATACACATCGAAAGCCTGTTTATTTGTTCGTTTTCATTCGTCCAAATTTGGTCAGGTTGGAATGGTACAAATCTTTTGTCTGACATGTATGGAGTTTGACTGTTCTCCTAATACTGTATGATTGAGCCTTTAGCAAAAACTCGCCTTACAGCAATTCTCAAATGGGAAGAAGTTATTGGTCACTACAGCAAACCATCATCATTCACAACGATGGCTTGAATGGATGGAAGGATTTTTTTTAAAATATATGTGACCCATCATATTAAGTCTACCTACTTTAAGGCACACAGGCTAATTTTGCGCTGTGGAGTAGGGTGCTTCAATTGTTGTCAAACATCGGTTAATAAATAACTTATATTGATCCTTAAACAGAATTAAAAAACTTTTAAATCTAAAGGTTGCTTTTAAAGCACTTCCAACACTATCCAAGCTGGTTACTCCAGTAAAAGAAAATGTGCCTATTTATTAGTTAATACACTGTATATACTAGGGATGTAACGGTATTGTAAATACCGTCGTACCGCAATAACACTTTATTTCGATAATACCGTGGTCGCATGACAGTAGAATGATAGATCTCCTGAGAAACGCTTGCTCAGGCGAATGGAGCGAACGGGCGGTAGCGGGAACTACAATTCCCATCAGCCCCGGCGTGACCATCATCCTTTGCGGTTTGTTGTCGCTACAGATCCAGTAATGCGCACATCCGATTTAAAACCTGCTTACTCCGGTAATGATTAATTACTCTTTCCATCTCTTTTCCTTCGCCGCTAATATCAGCACCCGACATTTCCGCATTACTGGATCTGTTGCGACAACAGACTGCAAAGGATGATGGTCACGCCGGGGCTGATGGGAATTGTAGTTCCCGCTACCTCCCGTTCGCTCCATTCGCCTGAGCAAACTTTTCACAGAAGACCTACAGTTTTAACGAGTTTTATTTCGGTTTCTCTCTGAAAATAGAGGGGGAAAAATCCTGTCTCTGTCTGAATAAGTGAGTGAATGAGGTGAGTGTCTCAAATACTCATTCAGCACATGGACCAGCTGCAATAAGTAGGCTGCTATTTTAATTTTTTGGGTTTCAAGAATACTAAATTTAAACTTTTTTTTTTACATGGTTTAATAATTTTTTGTTATTAAAATTGAAAAATTTAAGTTTATGTTTCAAAGTTTATAGATAGATGGCTAATTTGTCTGCCATTGATATGTTCAGGGTTCATGTATACTGTTTAATAAACACTTCTGACACTTTTTTCGAGTCTCTTCATTAGTTTTGTTTTTCCTGTAAATGATTCAATAAATACCGTACCGTGCCATACATACCGAGGTATTACCGTACCGTGAAGTTTTGATACCGTTACATCCCTAATATATACTGTGCAGTTTGCTTCAAAATATAGAGTACAAAAATGAAAAGATAAACAATATAAACTTGTTGTAATCTGTGAGTTTATTTCTACTGATTGAAACTAACGTACACGTGTGGATGAAGTGTGTACCACCTTGCTGTAGACAGTGTTCACACAGTGAACTTAGATTCTCAAACTAATCCTGGAACACAGGTTGCTGCAGACTCCTGCAAAAGGTGATGATCTGCGTAATGTTGACACAGTACTGTACACCACCAGAGCGGCGACATTGCCTTCTATATGTCTAAACATGTAATATACTGTAACTGTAAAGTTGACATGTCGGTACATTGAAGATATTTGCAACAAAACATTTTTTGGACTGCAAGATGTGAAAACAAGATGAGAAATAAAACACATCATGTAAAGGCTTTGTTTCATCGCCCTCGGCCCATAGGATGAGTAGATATGCTAATTTTTAAATTTTAATGAAAAATGACATTATATCATTGAAAAAACATATGGTGCTGTACATTTTTTGTGCAACTGAAGTCTAATCAATAAACGCGATCAAACACCTTCATTCCGCGCACTTCACGGCAACGGGTAAAAATGTTAGTTCATTCCAAAATTCAACTGATTGTGTTGTACATTTTAAAAAAACGTTTAATGGAGTTTTCTGATGTGCTTCATGTAAACAAAATCGCACCTTTCATATCTCTTGAACCCGGCATGATAATAAGCTTTGTGCCCAAATCAAGGTTATTGACATCAAGGTTATTGAACCAGGAATCCGAAAAATATACAGAATTCAAATCACCCCAAATGTCACTTAATACATGAGTAGAATTGACAAGTCACACTTTTTTTCGCCATCTTTCTAAATAGTTTGTGTCACTGTTGAAGTGACAGGGTACTGTATAAGACATTTATGTTTGAGTTAGTCACGAAGAAAGGAAATTGTCTTTTGCTTTATTTTTCCACTTTAATTTGGAAATGAGCTTCTCTTCATACAGCTTTTCTAACTGCCTGCTGACTGTTTTGGCCTTGGCATGTGTTGTTCATGCCTGTTCACATTTCTCTTACAATTCCTCTCCAAAGCCATGACATTCTTTCCACAGTACTTTATTCCACAACACTAGGAAGTTTATGATTTGATTTCATGGGTGATTGATGGGTGATGCCACCATCATAGATTGGATTTAGTTGTTGTAAATTTGAAAAATTACATTTTTAAATTATTTCTTTCATGCATTTAAATGTTCAAAAGCCCACTTCTGGCAATAATCTCATTTATGATACGGTTCCTTTGCTGACAAATTGTACTTAATACAGAGGGTAATAGGAGATGTTTTTAAATAAATATTTTACTCTCAGTTTATAATTTGTGTAACAGGGTTGTGTGACCTTGTCAAGAGATATAAGAATTGAAAATAAAGAAAACAAATGAAGAAAAAGTTAATTTCCTTACATGGAATATGAATGATGCAGCATTAGACTTGTAGAGTTGAAGAGAATCAACAGGATGTGCTCAAATACTTTTATTAAAATTATGATATGACCATTCTGTTCAAATACTTTCTTTTGAATCTTTTTAATCTCATATGTAAACAAATTGTCGTCACTCACTCATCTTCTATATCGCTTTATCCTGTATTCAGCATCGCGGGGGGTCCTGGAGCCTATCCCAGCGCACGAGGCGGGGTACACCCTAGACAAGGTGCCAATGTAAACAAATAATTCTGGATATTAACATGTATGGTAGCTACTTACAAAACTAAATGAATAATTAAGCTATAATCACTTTCAGCTTCCTGCTGTAGTTCTGTGTATCTGTATTGTGAATCATAATGTTATTCCTGTAAAACGTTACTCTGGTGGGGATGTCAATGTAATTGTCTGCTTATGAAGTAAGCAGGCAATAAAATTGACATCTCAAGCAGAATAACATTGTTATTGTTTATTTAAGTAATAATTGAGTCTGTCAAGGCTGTGTCATGTCATGTGTTATTATAGCCATCGATTAGGTGATACATCAAATAGAAGGTGAAACACCTAGAGGCATCAGATAAAACATATTCTCCACTCTTGAAGATTGGGACTTTGAAGATAACATCATCATGTTGTCACCAATATGTACAAGATGAGACGAACAGAGTTCAGTAATATGCAGGACAGAATGGTTTAAATATCATCAGTCTGAACGCTTAGAGCCTTTAACAACTTGTGAAATGTCCTTGTACACACTAAGCTCAGGACCAAAACAAACTGTCCACCTTCCACACTAGAAGTCTGATCTTTTGGCCTCAGAAGAAGATCACCTTAAAAATGGCAACAAGAAAACATGACAACAATTATCACGAGAAGACGATGGAAGTAGACCTTGGTTTAAAAACAAAACAAAGCTCATGTGTCATCTCAGCTGAAATAGTGGATCCTATAATTGAGACTGTACAGCTTGGACCCTCTTGTCCAGCAAAACAACCAGGTTTATGACACAATTATTGGAAGGAGGATGCAACTAATGAGAAAAGGTAATAATGGCTCAAGAGTTAAATTATAGTTTTAAAGCCAACCTTACAGTAGTATGCATCTAACATTAATACTATTACGAGAACTATAGTTTCTCACTAAAAGACTAAAATGTTGCCTGAATGATTTAGAAAAAAATAAGCTGCAAAATGGCCTCATTCATCCATCTTTTATACCACTTATACAAAAAGAGCACAAGGCAGGGTACACTCTGGACAGAGTGCCAATCTATCACATGGCACACATGTACAGTACACACCACACACACATGTACACACACTGGGCAATTTGGGAACACCAATTAGCCTACTCTGCATGGCCTGTGGGAAGAAACCAGAGTACCCAGAGGAACCCCACCAAGCATGACGACAATATGCCAACTCCATGTGCACAGACCCAAGGCGAGAATTTAACCCTCAACCCTCGAGATGTGATGCTGCAGACCAGAACTAACCATCAAGCCACCGTGCTTTTGAGAAAGCCAAAATGGTGTTGCATTCTCAAAATTTCCCACTTACTAAGCTTAGACAGAGGGTTAATTACTTGCGGTGTATCAGTGTTGTAAATTAAATGGTGAAGAAAATATTCATTAGAGACTAACCGAGGCTGATTCTTCAAATAGTCCACCAAAATATGGAATGACAATTCTTCTCCATTTTTTGGTGTTTTTTCCCCTCTTTATCAGTTATGGACGTAAACACATGAATAAATAAATAAATAAATAAATAAATTAATTAATTAATTAAAGTACAGACAAAATCAACATCAAGTAGATCAAGTAGATCAAAGCATATGACCTAGATATGTTGCCAAGATGCTGGTTGTAAACACAACCAGTATTTTGGCAACATACTGTATCTTTTGTATAGATTAAATTATTCCTATTTAAAAACACACCAAAAAAACCCCCAAATTTAAATATATTTAGATGTAGAGTCCTGACATTTGGATAACATAGATATACAGGTCCTTCTCAAATAATTAGCATATTGTGATGAAGTTCATTATTTTCTGTAATGTACTGATAAACATTAGACTTTCATATATTTTAGATTCATTACACACAACTGAAGAAGTTCAAGCCTTTTATTGTTTTAATATTGATGATTGTGGCATACAGCTCATGAAAACCCAAAATCCCCATCTCAAAAAATTAGCATATCATGAAAAGGTTCTCTAAACGAGCTATTAACCTAATCATCTGAATCAACTAATTAACTCTAAACACCTGCAAAAGATTCCTGAGGCTTTTAAAAACTCCCAGCCTGGTTCATTACTCAAAACCGCAATCATGGGTAAGACTGCCGACCTGACTGCTGTCCAGAAGGCCATCATTGACACCCTCAAGCAAGAGGGTAAGACACAGAAAGACATTTCTGAACGAATAGGCTGTTCCCAGAGTGCTGTATCAAGGCACCTCAGTGGGAAGTCTGTGGGAAGGAAAAAGTGCGGCAGAAAACGCTGCACAACGAGAAGAGGTGACCGGCCCTGAGGAAGATTGTGGAGAAGGACCGATTCCAGACCTTGGGGGACCTGCGGAAGCAGTGGACTGAGTCTGGAGTAGAAACATCCAGAGCCACCGTGTACAGGCGTGTGCAGGAAATGGGCTACAGGTTGCAAATTTTGCATGTCATTCGGAAATCAAGGTGCCAGAGTCTGGAGGAAGACTGGGGAGAGGGAAATGCCAAAATGCCTGAAGTCCAGTGTCAAGTACCCACAGTCAGTGATGGTCTGGGGAGCCATGTCAGCTGCTGGTGTTGGTCCACTGTGTTTTATCAAGGGCAGGGTCAATGCAGCTAGCTATCAGGAGATTTTGGAGCACTTCATGCTTCCATCTGCTGAAAAGCTTTATGGAGATGAAGATTTCATTGTTCAGCACGACCTGGCACCTGCTCACAGTGCCAAAACCACTGGTAAATGGTTTACTGACCATGGTATTACTGTGCTCAATTGGCCTGCCAACTCTCCTGACCTGAACCCCATAGAGAATCTGTAGGATATTGTGAAGAGAAAGTTGAGAGACACAAGACACAAGAATCTGCAAAAGGATTCCCGACCAAGTATTGAGTGCAGAACTGAACATAATTATTTGAAGGTTGACCTTTTTTTTGTATTAAAAACACTTTTCTTTTATTGGTCGGATGAAATATGCTAATTTTTTGAGATAGGGATTTTGGGTTTTCATGAGCTGTATGCCACAATCATCAATATTAAAACAATAAAAGGCTTGAACTACTTCAGTTGTGTGTAATGAATCTAAAATATATGAAAGTCTAATGTTTATCAGTACATTACAGAAAATAATTAACTTTATCACAATATGAACAATATCACAAAATTTTTTGAGAAGGACCTGTATATACAGTCATTATAGTTATGATGCTTAACCAGTCTTTATACCAAGGTAGACCTGTTGTCTACCAGTTGCCCAGAATTACTGTATTCTAGCCAAGTAATGCACCCCTCCACACTACTAATAACTTGAAAATGTAGAGAAGTACCAACATCCGTGCCACATTTCCAACACAAATTGCTAGATAATAAACCCATCTTATGAAGCCTCACTGGTCCATTAGTATCTGTTAAGTATTTTATGGTATTTAAATTTACATGTAATATCTCTCACCGCTATCTCATTTTGGAGATAATATTTTCCCAAACAACCTGGCCAAAATCTATATTCAAGGCTCTCTCCCATATTACTTTTAGATTATCATTCTCATACAATTTATTAGCTGCACCTCTGTCGAACAGTGATGGTGAGTTTTAAAAAAGACCAAATAACCAGAACCTGTTTTTAATGGAAAATTATTATATAAGATGCCTGCTCACTTCAACAGTTATTTTTGAGGTTCATAAAAGTGAGTACAAATAGGAGAAAACTGTACATTTTACCTATGGGCTGTTCAATGAATTTAATGATAAACAACATCAGAAATACTGTCTAAAGGAAAGAAATCAATAAAGTTAAATGATCCCTAACATCAAACAGACAAGCAAATTGCAACATAAATCAAATAAGATTGCAACAAATGTATAAGACTGACACCTATTAATCCTGATCAAATGTAATGTCTGTTATAACCAGTTTCAAGATCATAAATTTCAGAACAATATACAGTGGGTTGCAAAAGTATTCGGCCCCCTTGAACTTTTCCACATTTTGTCACATTACAGCCACAAACATGAATCAATTTTATTGGAATTCCACGTGAAAGACCAATACAAAGTGGTGTACACGTGAGAAGTGGAACGAAAATCATACATGATTCCAAACATTTTCTACAAATAAATAACTGAAAAGTGGGGTGTGCGTAATTATTCAGCCCCCTGAGTCAATATTTTGTAGAACCACCTTTTGCTGCAATTACAGCTGCCAGTCTTTTAGGGTATGTCTCTACCAGCTTTGCACATCTAGAGACTGAAATCCTTGCCCATTCTTCTTTGCAAAACAGCTCCAGCTCAGTCAGATTAGATGGACAGCGTTTGTGAACATCAGTTTTCAGATCTTGCCACAGATCCTCAATTGGATTTAGATCTGGACTTTGACTGGGCCATTCTAACACATGCATATGTTTTGTTTTAAACCATTCCATTGTTGCCCTGGCTTTATGTTTAGGGTCGTTGTCCTGCTGGAATGTGAACCTCCGCCCCAGTCTCAAGTCTTTTGCAGACTCCATGAGGTTTTCTTCTAAGATTGCCCTGTATTTGGCTCCATCCATCTTCTCATCAACTCTGACCAGCTTCCCTGTCCCTGCTGAAGAGAAGCACCCCCAGAGCATGATGCTGCCACCACCACATTTGACAGTGGGGATGGTGTGTTCAGAGTGATGTGCAGTGTTAGATTTCCGCCACAAATACAGTAGCGCTTTGCATTTTGGCCAAAATTTTGTCTTGGTAGGTTTACAGTTGTGCCATACTCCTTCCATTTCTGAATGATCGCTTGAACAGTGGCTCTGTGGGATGTTCAAGGCTTTGGAAATCTTTTTGTAGCCTAAGCCTGCTTTAAATTTCTCAATAACTTTATCCCTGACCTGTCTGGTGTGTTCTTTGGACTTCATGGTGTTGTTGCTCCCAATATTCTCTTAGACAACCTCTGAGGCCGTCACAGAGCAGCTGTATTTGTACTGACATTAGATTACACACAGGTGCACTCTATTTAGTCATTAGCACTCATCAGGCAATGTCTATGGGCAACTGACTGCACTCAGACCAAAGGAGGCTGAATAATTATACACACCCCACTTTGCAGTTATTTATTTGTAAAAAATTAGATTTTCGTTCCACTTCTCACGTGTACACCACTTTGTATTGGTCTTTCACGTGGAATTCCAATAAAATCGATTCATGTTTGTGGCTGTAATGTGACAAAATGTGGAAAAGTTCAAGGGGGTCGAATACTTTTGCAAGCCACTGTAGATACATTTTCATATACTGCATATGCTGTTTTTTTATGCATAAATACATATGATGGGGTTAAGCAGCAGAGACAGTTGCAAGTGCAGGTACAAGGCTTTAATTTTACAGCAAGAGCAACGGTACAGTAGATGGGCAAAATGAGGCAAGATTACCTTCAGGACCAAACAAAGAAAACTAGAATAGGAACCATAAACTACAGTATAAGATTCAGGAGATAAGTCTACAATGTGTAATACTTGTTATGTGTTTGTGTGTGCTTTATAGGTACGTATATTAAGATTATGTGTAGTAGCACAAAGCAACGAAAAGCACTAAAGAGGAATGCTACAATTTCTGGAATATGGATAAGAACTGTCCAAGACATGGATGCATCATGCTGAACTCTCAACTTCACAGAAGAAATGTGGTTGGGGAAAAATGCGTGTGAGCAAAGATTACTTATTACTTAAATGCTTGGTGAACTGGCATCATAAAAAAATATTTAAGGACAAATCGAAAAAATCAGATTGACCCCATTCCATACATTTTTAATATGGGTGCATCAATGAATTAATAAAATGAATGAATGAATAAACTAACAAATAGCACTCTGGTACAGTAGATATCCTTGTTATAGATCAGACCTGGGCATTTTAAGCCCGATTCTGCCTGGCCTGTGAAAGGTTGCTTGTAATTAAGCAAATAAAACCTACTTTCAAAATTTTGCATAAATGACAGACGTGCTTCACATCTCCACCTAAAACATTCAACCTGCCTTTGATGCACTTGTTAAAGCTCAACAGAGGCTAGATTTCTCTCACTGAACAAGAAAAAAAACCTGAAACATGTTTACTTAGATTTTTTTCTGCACTGTTTGGACAAAAATGTTGTGAGTTATGTTACATTATTATTGGCATACAAAGACATTGTGGTATCTTAATAGAAAGTTAAGAAAGTTAAAAACACAGTATTTTGGTGTTAATGTGACTGAAAAAGAGTTACAAATGTTGCACACTTACCATTGTTTTTTGCATAATCTCACGGAATAAATTCTTTTTTTTTCACTCTCTTACAATCTAACAATAACACATACTCTTACCAGCTTCTGTAAACAATGACATTTACTTATTTCAACGTAGAAATAAAATTAATAACCAGAGTAGATTTCAAACTTTTGCCCCGGCCCTCTACAATATTTTCTGCTTCTCATTTGGCCCCTGGGAAACATAATGGCCCACCCCTGTTATAGATAATAATCATTCCTATTTCATAAAAACCCAAAAAAGAAAGAAACATCGCTTAGCTAATATCGATTCTTATGATGTCATTATGGTCATGAGGCTCAACCAATCCTCTTACCATGGTTGACTCGCACTCTTCAGGCTTACGAGAATTATTTTAGCTGCAGTAATGCACTCCTTCACAGTCATAATATCTTCAAACTGTAGAGAAGTACCAGCATCCTTTCAAAAACAAATTAATTTATAATAAGACAATATTCTGAAGCCTCACTGGAGTCCATTAGTACCTGCTAAGTATTTTATAGTATGCAAATTTACATGTAATATCTCTCACCGCCATCCCACTTTAGAGATAATATTCTGCCAAACAACCTGGCCAAAATCAATGTTCAAGTCTCTCTCCCATATTACTTTTAAATCATATTACTATTACCGTACAATCTACCGTCATGTGAAAAAATTTAGCGCTGAGTCTTTTATTTCTTTTTTTTTTTCGTGTAAAAACATAAAAATCATCTGATCATAGTGGGACTTAGCATAAGGCAAATACAACATTAGACGAATAACAGCATACAGTATAAACAGTGTCATTACTCATTTAATAAAAATTAAGCCAAAAGTGCTCCATAATACAATAGGTTTTAGATCCACCTTTATCAGCAATAACTTGAAGCAATGATTTCCAGTATGACTTTATCAGTCTCTCACATCATTGGGTAGAAATTTTCGACCATTATCTTTACCACATTGCTTCAAACCATATACTGTAGGCTTTTGGCCTTTCGCTTATGCACAGCTCTGTTAAAGTCCCAGCATAGCATTTCAATTGGACTGAGGTCTCGACTTTGACTGAGCCTATTCCAATTCCATTCAATTCAATTCAATTCAATTTTATTTATATAGTCCTTTTAAGAATGGTCATTGTCTCAAAGCAGCTTCACAAAAATGAAAAGAAAATGTACAAAAAATTTAAGAAAAAAATTTTTTTAGGGAAGAAAATATTTGGAAGTGTTCATGTGTGAGAAAAATGTGTCTATATAATATTCTCTGATGAACAAGCCAAGGGTGACGGCGACGGTGGCAAGGAAAAACTCCCTGAGAAGGCATTAGGGAACCAGAGAGGAACCAGACTCAACAGGGTGAGACTCAACACCCATCCTCATCTGGGTGATAACAGATAGAAATGATATAACATCTTGTGTGTTGTACAGGTGAAAATTCAATATGACAGAAATTATTTAAATTGACATGAAGACCAGTTCAGCATAGGGACGAGTCAGTAGGTGCAGAGGGCAGATGAGGTCTGGATCACTGGAGGCACAGGAGCAGCATGTGTAGCTCCAACCATCATAAAGCTGAATCCAGCTGGAGCTGGTCCTTCTCTGGATGCCTCAGGAACCTCGCAGGGTCAGCCTTTGTCTACTGAAGCTGGCACAATCTCCCGATGCCTCGGGATGGGTAGAAAAATACAGAACAGATGGAGAAAATTAGCGTAGTTGCCATTCAGGATAGATGTACTGGAGGTTATGGGATGAGTTACATGTATGCCAGATTAAAAAGATGCGTCTTGAGTCTACTTTTGAACTGGGAAACCGTGTCTGCTCCCCAAACACTGTCTGGAAGGCTATTCCAAAGCGTTAGAGCTAAATATGAAAATGCCCTACCCCCTTTTGTAGAGATTGAAATTCTCTGAACTACCAGAAGTCCAGAGTTTTGTGATCTTAAGGCGCGTGGTGGATTGTAGCGTATCAGAAGACTGTTTAGGTATGTGGGAGCTAAACCATTTAAGGCCTTGTATGTAAGTAATACAATTTTTTAATTTATTCTAGACTGAACAGGTAGCCAATGCAGGGGTGATAAATGATAATATTGGGGTTATATGATCATATTTTCTTGATCTAGTGAGAACCCTGGCAGCTGCATTTTGGACTAACTGAAGCTTGTTTATTGAGGATGCAGGACAACCACCTAGTAATGCATTACAATAGTCCAGTCTGGAGGTCATGAATGCATGAACTAGCTTTTCTGCATCAGATACGGATAAGATGCTCCTAAGTTTGGCAATATTTCTAAGATGGAAAAAGGCTGTTTTTGTGATTTTCAAAGGACAAGTTACTGTCTAATATCACGCCCAGGTCTTTTACTGTCGGGCTGGTAGTAACAGTACATCTTTCTAAACGCAGGCTGAATTGTGAAAGCTGTTGTGTGCTGGTTTTTGGGCCGATAAGTAATATCTCTGTCTTATCTGAATTCAGTAAAATAAAGTTATTGGTCATCCAATCTTTTATCCAATCTTTTATACACACAGTTAATCTAGACAACTTTTTTGTTGAGATATATAATTGGGTATCATCAGCATAACAATGGAAACTAATCTCATGTCTTCTAATGATGTTACCAAAGGGAAGCATGTATATTGAGAACAGCAGAGGTCCTAAAACTGACCCTTGTGGGACCCCATATTTCACTTAAATAATTCTTTTGATTGTGTAAAGCTGTTTTGAGACAATGTCAATTGTTAAAAGCGCTATACAAATAAAACTGAATTGAATTGAATTGGCATTACACCAGACGGTTCTACAAAATGGTATCGATCAGGGCTGCATTTCCCAAAAGCATCGTAAGCCTAAGTAGTTCGTAAAAATGATCATACGAATGATCTTAATATTACGGTCTGTTTCCCAAAACCATCGTAACTTAAGTAGCACTTGAAAATCCTCGTAGATCTACGAGTACCTTGGAGTATTCGTAAAGCCTTAAGTGCATCGTAAGGAGACCGAATTATGAGGGCACCTGCTGGACAACCGGCAAATTGCACCTAAAATGTACTTCTCTTCAGTCATTTTTCATTTATTTTATTTGTACGTATATTTTTTATTCATTTCTATTTTCTACTCATTACACAATTCAATATACAAATTAAAAATGAATAATGAAATACAATAAAAATGACAAATGTTAGAATGAAAAAAAATGTACACTGTGGTATATGGACTTTTCGAGGGTACAGTACAAATGTATTTAATAGAAAATATTTAATGCGCTTTAAAAATGACACAAATAAAGGATGACTTGCTGGCGTGCATGAAACCCAGCCATGTATTGAACATGTCTTGGTTGAGCATCATGAAGTCTCATCTCGATTACATTCTCTTCCTCCATCTCTTCATCTTCCTCCCTGATGTCCAAGGGCATTCTTGACCCCACTGCAATGTTGTGCAACATAGCTGTTACTGTTATTACAGCACAGCACTTTTGTGGCACAAAGAGAGAGAGCTCCACTTCCTCTAAAATAATATTAATTTTAACTAATATAATTAGTTTTTTGATTCCAGCCATTTTTGCTAATTTCTCCACCCCTAGGTATGTCCTTATTTAATTTTTTTTCCTATTAGCAAATGAACGTCAGGTGAAGATAATTATCTTCAAGGCTAAACTTTAAAAAAATTAATGTAAGAGCTTTATTTATGTACTATTTATTTTGATGTGAGATAAGCAATTGTTGATAAAGAAATTGATAAATAATTCTACTTAAATAATTAAGGTTTCATATAAATATCGAAAATTATGCTATTAGAACAGTTAGATTTATGCGAGATTGGAGCAAGACAGTGTTTTTACAGAATGACATTTCAAGTTAATTTATGTTTTTAAACTTGCTCAAGAAGAAATTACAGGACTTTTTATGTTATTCGAGTTGAATATACATTCACACAAGTAGAAGAAACGGAAATAAAAACCTAGATGGATTGCTAAAACATCATGGGCAACAATGACGAGCCATTTCTACAGCGTGACATTTCAGCACGTGACCAACAGACATATCTCTAACCCTAACCCTAGTGACTCCTAAGTAACACTTAAAGCAGGGCTACGTGCAATTGTGTTAAGTGCATGTTTGGGAAACGCACGTGAAACAATAACGAACGTTCGCAAAATGACTCGTAGAAAACGCTCTTAAGCGCTAAGATCAATCGTTATCGGGAAACCGGGCCCAGACAGGTATGATCTAAACCATTTTAATGCCTGTCCCTGAATGTGATACCTATGTGATTTTGTAAGCGATCTATGAGAATATTATGATCTACAGTGTCGAATGCAGCACTAAGATCAAGTAAGACGAGTATTGAGACGCAGCCTTGTTCTGAAGCTAAAAACAAGTCGTTTGCAATCCTAACTAGTGCAGTTTCTGTACTATGATGGGGCCTGAAACCTGACTGAAATTCTTCAAGGATGTTGTTTTCCTGTAAGAATGAGCTGATACTACTTTTCTAATATTTTTAATAGAAAGGGAAAACAAAACATTGATTCTTTTATGTTTCAGCTATTCTAATGTAGATTTACAGTACTGGTATGCTTTGAATCATTGTCCTGTTGCATGTCTCAATTTCGACCAAATTTTAGCTGTCGGAGTGATGGCCATACATTTGCCTCTAGAAAACTCTGGCATACAAAGGAATTCATGGTTGACTAAATGAATGCAGGTTGCCCAGGTCCTGTGGCTGGAAAACAAGCCCAAATCATCACCCTTCCACTGCAGTGCTTGACAGTGGGTACGGGGGTGATTCTGCTGAAATGCTGTCTGCTTTTTGTCCCTGAGCATTAAGGCCAGACAACTCTACTTTGGTCTCATCTGTACATTACTCTGCTTCTATAGACTTTCTCTTAGCAACACTTCCAAACAAACCAGACTGTCATGGACTTTAACATTCTCAATAGGGCCTTGTAGGGTTTGAGATGTAGATGTCTTTTTTTGTATTTCTCTGAGCATAACACAGTCTGGCCTTGTGGTGAATGGTACAGCCTCCACGTGGTGCCAATCCATCGCAGTGCTCCAGTCCAGACGTCTGCTTTTATATAGGTCTGCACACCTGTTTATGATCAGTTAATCCGGGCCTGATGATTAGCAGCACCTGGGGGGTGTTCTTCGTACGTCGCTTGAAACATCCGGGATGAATTGACACATCTAAGATGAGATCATCGTGCTAATTAAGACCTGGCTAAGTTGGTTCTTCGAGCACACCTGTTGTTGATGATTAGTATGGCCGGATTGAGTTGTCTAGGATTATTGCGCATTCGTGCGTTGGTTTAAAAGGCGATATGCATCGACAGTAGAAACACTGATCACAAGCCCTTTGATTGGTTGACGAAATGACAAAAGAACAAGCTAAATTTTTTTGTAACACCTGTTATGCGCTGAAATGTCCCCCCCCCCCACGTGTTATGCGCTGAAATGCTTCCCTGCCATGGATGGATCCCCCCCCACCACCACACACACATAATCGCTATCAAATATTATATTGGAACATAATATGCACATATGTTTTACAAATTACATGAGACAATAAAATAAAATAAGAAATATGAAAATAAATATGTTGTATATGGAAAAATAGAAATATTAATATTTTTTCAAAAACACTTTTATATTGTTTACTTTATAATAAAATTAGTTTTGTCCAATTTTTCATTATAAAAAAATTATATATATATATATATATATATATTTGCATATTCATAACGATATATATATATATATATATATATATATATATATATATATATATATATATATATATATATATATATATTTGCATATTCATAACGAACCCCTGAAAAATAAATGTGTTACGAAATAAACATTATACAAGAATTTGACTTAATGGTCTTGAGGGCTGTCTCGTGCCTAGAATTTTCATTCATTCATTCATTAATTTTCTATACCACTTAATCCTGTGTTCAGGGTCGCGGGGGACCTGGAGCCTATCCCAGGAGACTTCGGGCACTAGCAGTGGTGTCAAAAGTATTCACATTCATTACTTGAGTAGAAGTATAGATACTAGGGTTCAAAAATACTTCTTTAGAAGTTGAAGTATCAACCCAAGCTTTTTACTTAAGTAAAAGTTTAAAAGTACTGGTTTCAAAACTACTTAAAGTATAAAAATAAAAGTACCGTGAGGGGCGACAAAAGCATTAAGGTCTCGCTTTCTGATTATGCAACGGGGGGGGGGGGGGGGGGTGGCGTTGTGCGCGTTCTGATCATGTGACGGGGGGGGGGGGTGCGTTCTGATCATAAAAATAGAGTAACGAGGCTGTTTTTAAAAAGTAAGGAGTAGAAAGTACAGATAATTGCTTAAAAATGTAAGGAGTAGAAGTAAAAAGTCGGCTGAAAAATAATTACTCCAGTAAAGTATAGATACCCAAATATCTACTTAAGTAAGGTAACGAAGTATTTGTACTTCGTTACTTGACACCTCTGGGCACTAGGCGGGGTACACCCTGGACAGGGTGCCAATCCATTGCAGGGCACACACACATACACACACTCACACACCCAATCACACACTACGGGCAATTTAGGGACGCCAATTAGCCTAACCTGCATATCTTTGGACTGTGGGAGGAAACCCACCAAGCACGGGGAGAACATGCAAACTCCATGCACACAGAGACGGGAATCGATGTGTATGACTGTGTATGTGACAAATAAAATTTGAATTTGAATTTGATTTGAGCCTGGCCTGGGAATCGAACCCAGACCCTGGAGGTGCAAGGCGACAGGGCTAACCACTACACCACCGCGCCGCTGCCTAGAATTTATTATAATTATAAAAAACCTATGAATTTATGTTCTAATATAATATTTGATAGCAATTATATATATCTATATATATATATATATATATATATATATATATATATATATATATCTATATATATATATATATATATATATATAAAATTATATATATGCATGCAAGATACTTTTCTTTCCCCACGTGAGTCAGTCCACGTCAGCGCTCTTTAACCAATCAGATGTGACCTCACCATTTCAACCAATCATAACCCAGCAGGAGCGCAGCCTTAATCCTGTTTACATGAAATAAAGCTGCTACCGAGCAGGTTCAAGCTTACGGACATGTTGCTATGACAACAAGTGCGAGATGAGCATCGGAGAACGAAACAATCCAAGATCAGGACAAATCCACAACAATCAAATCCAGCTAACTGAGTTAGTGACTACGAAGAACACCCCCCTGGCTGGCTGCAACACTAAGAGGATACATAATTTGCATGCATGTTTTTAAAAAAAAAAACGTTTGGCTTTGTTTTTGTTGAATAAATAATCGCACTGACAAATAGGTAAGTACTGTAAATTTTACCTAAAAAAAAACTGTTTATTGAATTAACTGAAACTACATAAAAACATAAAATAAAGTAATAAAGTTAAATGATCCATAACATCAAACAGACAAGCAAATAGCAATCTAAATACCATCAAATAGCAACAGACTACCATCTATCAATCCTGATCAAATGTAATGTCCATTTAACCATAAACTTTAGCTTAGATGGCACATGAGCACTTCCATCTATAAAAATCCTTAATTTCTTTAGTTTTAAGCAAACAATAGAGATAAAATTTCAAACACTCCACCAACACATGCAATGTTCTTTTATTTTTTGTTCATTATTAAGTGCTCACATGAACGAATGAATGAATGAACAGACAAACAAATAAGATTTCAGCACACTACAGTAGATCACAGCTCTCCCACTCATATGACATACTGCTGACAGCTTGGCAACACACACTACTGTTCAAAAGTTTTAGATCACTTTCTAATTCCATGATGGTTCCTGATGTTTATTTCTTTCTACATTGTAAAGTTTTGCTGAAGGCGTCCAAAAAATGCATGAATCTCCTTTGAACAGTTGATATTGAGATGTTTCTGCTACTTCTGCTCTGTAAAAACTTCATAACGCCTCTAATCTGAGCTGCTGTTAATTGATCATTTTTCAGGCTGATAACTCTAAATGAACTTCTCGTCTGCAGCAGAGGGAGGTTTTGATCTCGTCCTCCTGAGACGGCCTTCATGAGAGACAGTTTCATTATGGTGCTGGACGGATTTTGCAGATGCAATTGACAATACCTTCATTCCTTTCATTCCTTTTTTTTATCCTAAGAAAGAAAAGTATCCCAAATTTGAATATATTAAAATGTAGAATCCTGACATTTAGCTACGTAACGTCGATCTATAAGATGTCATTAAAGTTAAGAGGCTCAACAAATTCTTACACCAAAGGTGACTTACACTCTTTTGGTTTCTAAGAATTATTCTAGCTGCTGTAATAAAACCTACCACAGCCAGATCCAAATGTGGATTATGGAGAGTCATGTATTGTACTCCCCCCCCCCCCCCCCCCGCCCCCCAAACCCATCTTCTGAAGCCTCATTGCAGTCCATTAGTATCTGTTAAGTATGTTATAGTATACCACCATTTCTCTTTAGAGATAATATTCTCCCTAACAACCTGGCCAAAACCAACATTCCAAATATTACTTTTAAATTATTCATATTCCCATACAATTTATTAGCTGCAACTCTGTTGACCAGTGATGAGTTTACAGTGTTTGGAAACACTAAGAAATCTTTAATCTTGCCATTGCCCCTACAATATACTGTATGCTGTACTGTATATTTTACCCCAAATACTCAAATAAAGGCATCACAAATGGAGTTGAGGCAGGATGCAAATGCAAATTGTTTGTTAATAAAGGGGAGTTTAAACAGTATAATAAGAAACATGATGAGAAACCAGACAACAATGGAGAATGCAGCACACAGAGACCCTCAATTGATACTACAACAGAGGCAAGACCACATTGTCTACTAAAACGCGGACTATAAATAGACAGTTTATTCATACAAGACAAGGTGCAGGTGAGTACAATAAAAAAACTGCAAGTATGTTGAAATGCATGCTGGGAAATGGAGTCTGAACCAAACATCCACATAGTTACAGAGGTCAGAGGAAGTGCAAAAGAGGAGGATTATGACACAAGATTGTGTTTCAGAAGTCCATCTTCTCCCAAAGATTGTTTTTATTCACTGAATTGAAAAAAAAAAAAAAAAAGGTATCATGGAGGTGCAGTAGTTTGTGCTGTGGCCTTGCACTTATATGGTCAATGGTTCAAATCCCACTGCATGTGCATTCTCCCCATGTTTAGTACCCTGGGTCCCATGGGATAGGCTCCAGGCCTCATGTGACCCTAAACAGGTATAAAGAGTAAGTAAAAAGGGTAAGGCATCATCAAACCAATCATTACTAATATTTAACCAATCAGCAGATCATGATCTCTAGTGCATATGTTTATTTGACTATTTATCTCCTGTTGTTGTTTATACTGTGAAAGTTGTGAAAGTACTGTGCACAAAGTTTAATGGGAATGTTATAAAATAGTATTAATCTTTCCAGAGACAAAACATTATGGTATTTTTTGAAGGATGGGAATCTATAAATCTAAAGGGCTCTGTAAGAGAGCTGTCTAACACTATGCTATAATAATGCAATATTATAAAGTTCAATATTTGGAAGGGCCTACCCCTGTCTTCCCCTTGTGGCAAACAGTTTATTGATATTGATTCTTGGTTTCTTGTGGTGGATAGTGTTGCCAACCAGGGGAGCTAGTACAGTGGGTGGATGTTTGACAATGTTGTAAGTGGCTGAGTTGATGCTACTGACAATTGATCTGAGTGGGGCTCGATGGTTGTGTATTTTGGAGAGTCCATATATGCACGGGGTGCCTTCTCCAGGGTATAGGACTCAGTCAATGACTTTATCCTTCTCCAGTTACTGTATGTGGTCTATGATCTTCTCCTAATAGCTAATAGTAGAATCTCACTACAGAGCTTCACAGATAACAGTGTCATTTAGGAGACACTTTATGCTTGGAGTGGTAGTCCTCCGTGTTCTCCTTTCTTTACTTTAGAGGTCAGATACTGTACCTTCATCCTCAGTAGCTCTGCCTTTATTCTGGCAGTTTGTTATTCATGATGGCTGACATGATGTAGCCATGATTAGGTCTGCCACTGGGTGCACTGCTGGTACATAGTTAAGTTAGTTAAATTGATTAAATTAAGTTAAACTAGTTTGTGGTGAGAGCACTGAGTCAGCCATGATATATTTCTCCTGGAGCAGACAGCGTTAAGGACCTTGCTCAGAGGCCTAACAGTGGCAGCTTGGAGGAGCTGGGACTTGGACCTTGACCTTCTGATCAGTAACCTGCTGAGTTACCTCTGCTCACTTTCTCAAAGTCGAATCCCTTTCATAAGAAGTTCTGTTCCAGTTAAATAATCTCAAGATATTGGTTTCTGCACTCCTGGCACTGTGTCATACTTCTTTCTCTTGGTTAGTTCTTCTGTTTTGTGTAAAATGATGAGGCCTGACTATAATGTTTGGAACAGAAATCTGTAAACATCAATTTTCCAGCTGATGGTTGATTTTCGAACTTTTTCTCGGTTAGCAATTGAGGATGTTTCCGTTCCATGCTCTGCCGTTTACTCTCAGGCGGATGAATTCATGTCTCATCACCAGTAATGATTTTCTTCCTTAGAGTATGGATGCACATTTTGCTTGCAGATATTCAAATGCTTCTGTTTATGCCCTTCAACCAATTAAATTCAACTTGATTTGTATAACACTTTTAACAATTGTCATGAATTGTCTTGTCAATTGTCAAGAAACCTTGAGAGGAACCAGATTCAACAGTGAACTCATCCTCATTTGGGTGATAACGGATAGCACAGATTGAACTACAGTCATACTGCTTGTTTCGGACAGATCATAAGTGGGACATCCAGTTTTGCTTCAACAACAGGTATAATGTAAATGAACTGATGTACAGTAACATGTTCATACCAGTAACTGGGGGGAAGACAGTAGTCTTGAATGGTAAGTCCTGGTCCTGTCTGTTCCTCCTTGCTCTTTGTGAGAGTTGTGAGAGTTGTGTCTTTCCACAATTTATGAAACATTTTCCAAAACTGCACTGGATATAATTTCTTGACCATCTGGTCCACGTTTCCTTCCAAATACAGACTGTAAGATTTAGGATCTTTTCAGTGCTGTTCACTGCAGATCCCAGGTGCAGGCTGTTAGGGACAAGTCTGTGTCCTTTCATACTCCCACGCCAGTCAAAGTTTGTTCATCTCAAAGTGCCTCGCTAAATATCTGTGGAGATTTTCAATCATCCAAGTCATTCGAAGTTCCGATTCACCAGCAACGCACATTTGCTTGAAGTTCTTGAAAACGGTTCAGGTCTCACCTAAAATAATTTTTTACTTTCTTTGACTGTCTATGGCCAGATTGTATTGTTATATTCATTTTATTATTATTATTATTATTATTATTATTATTATTATTATTATTATTATTATTATTATTATTATTATTATTTTTATTTTATTTTATTTTATTTTATTTTTTTAATTTTTTTAACATTGAGTATTATTTTATTTGTTGTCAAATTTTTAATCTTAAATGTAAAAACAATCAATTGATTGATAGCACTTAAAAGTGTTAGATAAATGAAGTCCCATTGTTATTTCATCATGCGTAGTATAAAATGCACTATAGCCAGAAAATGTAATTTTGTACTCTGTGTGGCAGCATAATTAAAGTGCAGTTTAAAGTATTGTTTGCAGTTTATTATTAACATTTAGCTACCTAAAAAGAGAAATTATTTTCTTTAACTTGTGAAAAAAGATGACCAATTGGATTTAGTTCATAAATTATCACATTATCAATAACTAAATAGATTGAAATAAAGCTAGCTCTAATTAATTTTGGCAGATTATTAAACAGCACTTAAGTGCATACTGCCACCTACAGGAAGGGCTTCAGTGAAAAGGAGACAGTCAGTAAGATAAAAAGTCTCTTCTTGCCTGGATTGCTCAGAAAAACAAACAAACAAACAAACAAACAAACAAACAAACAAACAAACAAACAAAACAAACTAACAACCAAAAAATAAATAAGACAGAAGGCCAGTGGCCACAAAGGCTATGACTGTTGGAGATATTGGTTTCTGCACTCCTAACAAGCCGAGAGAAGAACGATGAGACAAGGGTTCATTAGGTCAGTGCTGGATCTCTCATTCTCACATATATACTCTCTCTCTCTCTCTCTCCTTGCAAACACTTCATACACAGAAATAGAGAAGGAGCAAGGAGTCTGGAGTTAGAGAGCAGAATACATTTCCTCCTTCTCTGCATGATAGAAATAAGGAAGAGAGAAAGAAAGAGAGAGAAAGCTGATATGAAAAGAAAAAAACACTGATAGGAAAGGAAGAGCAATTGTAAGTCTTGCAATTGTTGTCGTCCCCTTCGTGTGACCCAAAGTTCATCTCCAGCAGTGAGTGTGTATAAAGGTGCACAGCCAGTGGCCGAGCGTGTAGCGCTTCCCGGCAAATGAGACCCATCAGAGGCTTGTTCCACTTTGTAAACACTCGCAAACAAAAGAGTGCACGCTGCTGGGTGGAATCGCACCTGAATGTGCCACTGATGTGCCTGAATGTCAATTCTAACCAGCTCTTAAACATGAACCAAACAGCCTTTGTGTTCAACGCGCCTGCCGCTTATTGACTTTATGCCCCCCACCCCCTTCTGCCCGCTGCGTTTCGGCAGAGTGCAATAATTCCGCAGATCATTTGCGCTGATTGATGGTAAGTACATTCCGACTTGATGAATGAATATCAACGGCTGCCTATCTCTGACCCAGATCTGGGGTTATAACTCACGTCGGAGACCATGCATCACAGGCAAATTGAAAGGTCACAAGTTTATTGGAATCTGTCAGCAGGTTGAGATTGATAAGAATAATACTTGCTTAATTCTGTCAGTACTTTGCAAAAACTCGGAATATATAAATCTTTCTGGCTCTCCCGAGTCCAAAGCGTGACGGTTTGTCAGCACCGCAGATTCTTCTGGGCTGCACTCTGGCTAAAGAAAAGGCATTAGCGCGTGTGAAAACACAGTTAGGATGATATATGATGTATGAGCCTCGCAGATGACTTCTTTTCCAACTTCTTCACCTTTTCACCTTGAATTCTCTGTGCTCATGAGCTCCACTAAACAACTGCTGACTAGTCTTTTTCTTCTGTCATGCCCTAGTGATGCAGAGGTCAAGTCAAGGACAGCATCAGGTTCTTTTAGGGTATTTTTCCACACCCATTTATGCACATCTCTGTGCAGTCTCTGAATCAGTGTAAAATCGTTTCTTTTGGTTGGTTAGTTTTGATTTCACACTGTGCAAAGGAATGGATAAAGCTACAATTCTTATTTTTATTGCTTAATTAAAAAATGTCTTAAACTGTCATTTTGGATAGTGGAACGACTCATCTTGCCCTTATGGGGGTTGTTCTGGTTTAAGGGCTCACCATGCAGTCAGTGCTTCTGAATTCTGGAGTAATTAGTTTATCTACATCTACAAGTCACTGGTTGCTTATTACAGTACTTCATGGAAAGTACGCCCTGGGAAGTTAAGCTGTAACTTTTTTGATGTCTTCGGAGTAACATAACAAGTGGCATTTTATTTGTTGGTGTTATTTTTGTCTTTTTTTTTAACCTCAAGCCACAGTGGATTAGAGGTTAACACTGTTGCCTCACACCTCCAGGATTGGGCTTTGAATCTCGCCTCCGTTCGGTGTGTGTGAAGTTTTCATGTTCTCCCCATGTCTGGTGGATTTTACTGCACAGTAAATTGACTGACATTTTAAATTGCCCATAGTGTATGACCAAGTGTGTGTGTGTAAAGTATAGAAAATGGATATATGAATCTTCAAGTCGGACAAAAATAGGACGGCTGAAAAGGGAAAACTATAGCTGCTACAGTATAATGTTGCATGTTTTATGTCTCATGCATATAAATGTAGCTATAATTGGTCAAAATAATCCATGCTCTGGCTGTAAAACTTATTTTAGTTTACTTTTAGGAAAGAAAAATACGTAATATTCTGACATTATCTTCTCATTTTCAATTCAGTTCGTCGTCCATCTGTCAACAAGCTTTCGTACCCGCTTATTAAAACATGTTTTCGGCTGAGCTGCGAGCAACGAATGCACCGCTTTCTCCACTTCTTCATCAGGAGTGAATCTTCATTCTTGTTGGGATTTTTTCAGCGGACCAAACAGGTAAATGTCCGATGGAGCAAGATCAGGACTATAGGGAGGATGCTTTAAAACCTCAAAACAAAGTTTTTGCAGCGTGTTGACAGTGTGGGCAGACGTGCGCGGATGTGCATTGTCATGCAAGATCACAACGCCCTTGGATCTGGATTTATTCTGAAGTTTGGCCTTCGGTTCTACAATAAGTAACAAGTACTGTTGATTGTTGAACCTTTTTCCAGTATGTTCTAATACTGGTCCTTAAGAATATATTCATTCTTGTAGGGCTGAAATCTTTTTGAAAACGTTTTCTCGGCTAGCGATTCATACCAGTAACTGGGGAGAAGACACTAGTCTTGAATGGAAAGTCACGGTAATTTTTGACTCGTGTATTTCAGTAATAAATAATAAAAAGTGGAATTTTGGGCAAGTGGCACGGTGGTGTAATTGTTCACTCTAGTCTTGCACCTCCAGGGTCAAGACCTGCCCATCTTTTGGTGTGTGTGGAGATTACATGTTCTTGCTTCCTCTGGCTTCTCCGGTTTCCTTCCACAGTCCAAAGACATACAGATTGGGTTAATTGCTTTTTCCAAATTGCCCGTACTGTGTGCGTGAGGGTGCATGTGTGCATGTGCCCTGCAATAGATTGGCACCCCATCAAGCTTCTCTGTAACCCTGTACAGGTTAGCACTATAAGATAATGGGCGAGAGAGTGAGCACAACCCTGACTGTTTTATTCATTTTTTATTTAAACTTCTCAACATTAGTGTTTTAGTGATTTAAGACATTACATCACAATAAATATTTAGAGTATCATACAGTATCTATCATCCGATATGTAATGTACTGTATCTGCAGGCTGTTTGAGGGATAATGAGTGATTTACGCACTCCCTGTACCTCATTATACACTCATATAACCTAATCAGTACACACTCAATACACAGTGTCAATTAGAGTCAGAGGTTTTGTCAGCGTAGGCTGCTTTTGGGTGGAATATTGCTTTATTGAACCTGTTTAATACAGTATTCATACATGGGGGGAAAAATATTAAATTCAGGATCTCATTTATAAATGTGTAAATATAATGAAAATTGAGCTGGGTGAATGTGATTACTGGTATAGAGGCTGTTAACACAGAAAAAGTATATGTACTGTAAGTATTGAATAAATAACATGCCGCTTGCTGTTCAACTGATACTTTGTGTGTTAACAAATGTGTAGGGATTGAACGTAATCCTTAAGCCTTCACACATATGTGATGTGTTTGTAAAATATATGAATATACAATAATATATTTAGGAAAGCATTAAAGTATTATGGAGGCTGGGAATTATTTTAATTACCGAGCTATTCGCTATCCAACCAAACACACCCACATGCACAGACAAAAACATATTATGTGCCGAGTTTTAGTGGGAAAATAAGCTTATTATACCTGTAAGCTGATGAACTGAAATCTGGGTGGAACAAAAAAAAAAGAAAGAGTATGAAAATGTTATTTGTGCTGAACTAGGGAGCGTATTTGTGTTTACATTTATTCCCCTGTACAAGTGAGGCTGTGAGTTCACAGAGAGCTGAATTGGATTTACAGTACGCTCATAAAGTAACGAGTGCTACAAGACTGTTTTAACAGATATGTTTGGTTGAAAAATAACACCGATTACACACACACACACACACACACACACACACACCCAAATATCTCTATATTACAAATACGCTAATTTATTAATATTTTATTGACCTAAAGCGACTACAAACAGGCTTAATCATTATCATATGATGCAGATTACAATTCCCAACCACAAGTTAATTATCTTCCTGAAAACACCTCGCTTTATCCTTATTATACCACAGCAGTCTACCAATTCCTACATGTTTACAGACGTTGTGAAATGTCTTACTGTATGTCACAGCAGCTCTAAACAATCAAAAACAAATCACTGGATGCTGGAGATTTGTTTCCTAAAATCGCCCCAAAATTTTTTAACTTACAATGAAACCTGTGATTTGTAGCTGTGGTATTGTTATTGAAGGTTAATCAATATGTTCTGTCAATTTAGAATTCAGATTTTGGCAGCACTGTGATTTAATGACTATTGTTCCACACTTTATACTGCAGCCAAACAAATCCTGACGATTTTTTTGTTTGTTGCGAATCTACTAAATGATTCAGTCCCCAAGTTGCACAGTACGCTTGCAAAAATTCTGTGTACAAAACATGCTTGCAAAGTGAATTTATTTATTTTTTGATATGCTGTTGGGATAACAGCCAGAAATTCAACCTTAAAATGACGTTAAATATTTAGTGATGGTGAAATCGGCATGCCTGTCATCACAGACAACGTGAAGTTTTCAAACACTAGACTTTACTGAAGGAAAAAAGAGATCTCAGAAGATTGACAGACAAGAGAAATGTAAAATAATGGAAGAATGAAAAACAAAAAGAATTAATAGTTGTGGAAGTAAATGTATGAATATAGAAAATATTAAATAATGGAAAAACCAAATCATTAAAAAATGAAAGAAGAAAATAACTGAAACTGATGTTTGAGTAAAAGAATAAAGTAAAAGTCAATAAAAAAAAACAGTGAAATAAATAAAAAAACCATAAGAAAAAAAATAATTGAAAAAGAATAAATAGAAAAAAAGTAGAAACCAATTAAAACAAATATACGTAGGAATTAACTAAATAATGAATAAATTTGAGAAAGAGAAGCAGTTAAAAAAAGAAAATTGTGAATAAACAAACAAATAAATAATAGACAATAAACAATAACTAACTAATTCATTAACTAACTAAATAAATAAAGTAATGTAAATTACCCACAAAGCTTCTGTCATCAGTCCTCTAAATAATTATTTACCCAACTAGTTATTACCTATACATTAGCTGCAAACTCATTAAAAAAATTGTGCTAGTAATTCTTGCCTGTGCCAGAGTGGCGATGTACAGTACACTGGCCCCGGCCATATGCTCCTCTAAGCCTTCTTGACAGGCGATACTCATTAGCATGGATTCTGTCTTGGGTACTAGAATTTGGGATACACCCCAGTGCAAGATATTTCCAAAGAGCAGGTTAGTCCAGGCTGCTCCGCAACAAACATCACTGCTCACACCTGTTTACTGTAATTAGTCCTGGTGTTTCTCATTTGCATTGTAATGGGAAATTTTTAAAGGCTAAACACATGAAACATAGGAAGAAGAAAGAACTTGGCCATTACATGTGCAGTTCAAGATGACTCACATACTGTACAAGAAAAAACAAGATGCTTGTTCCTTTGGAGAACTCATCTGTGTGTGAGTGAGTGTTTAATTGTGTGTAGTGCCCTGTAATAGCATAACATTTGGGAAGGAGAAGGTGGCTGTGACTATTCTGGAAAAACACACAAAGATAC
Organism: Channallabes apus; assembly: GCA_030522415.1. Lineage (NCBI taxonomy): Eukaryota > Metazoa > Chordata > Actinopteri > Siluriformes > Clariidae > Channallabes > Channallabes apus. Next base: position 7,635,258 of record CM060118.1, on the reverse strand, counting down.
CTTCCTTTAGTTGCAGTAGACACAGTTTTCAATATCAGTATAATAGGATAGACTGCTGATTCACTGCCATCCTGACAAGTTTGCCTCAAGTTGCATTATCCAAAACATTGGATACACAGTAGTAAAAAAAATTAATAATGAAGCAAGAAGGCAAACCTAGACTTTTCTGGCCTATAATCAACCCTCATTATAAAGCCACATTATTTGTTGTACCACTGGAGCAATCTACATCATGATCCTGCCACATTTCTCAGCAAGGTCCCTCTTTCATTACCACAAAGTAGTCTAATGTCATGTTGTCAAATTGCCACTTTGTCGCTCGTGTTTGCACATTTGCACAAGCGCTTTATGTTGTTTCTTTTGTATAGAAAAGACAGTTCTCTGTTAACTTACTGTAAAATGTCAATATGTCTTGTCCCAGCTAGCCAGCTAATTAGGTCTCCAAGTTAACTAGTTAGTTTTTTCTTAATTTATGGTTTTAATTTATGTTGTAATGTCAATCTGTCTCGTCTCAGCTAGCCAACTGATTAGATGTTTTAGTTAACTATTTAGTTCTGTTAATTTATGTTGTTAATTTAATGTTGTATGTAGCACATTGGTCCTGGAGGAACGTTGTTTCAGTTCACTGTCTACTGAACTCTGTATGATTGAAGTGACAATAAAAGCCAACTTGACTACTTGACTTGACTGAACTCCAAGAACAAAAGAGTTGTGGAACCTGAGGTCAGTCATGCATTTAATTTTAGGAAATTCAACAATTTCAATTCAGGTGATGCAAGAAAGCCAACATCAACAACAGAAGTCAAACTCGGGTCACCTGAATTCAAATTAGGAAGCCTAACAGAAGACCACCGTATAGGAACATGAGGAAGCACCTGCTTGTAAAGAGTTGGATTAATTGAGAAGATGCCAGGACCTTTTTCATACAAGTGGGGGAACGTCTTTGATGGGGGAGGGGGGGGGGTCTACTTTAAGTTATTTGGTATTAGTTGGCATTATCCAGAACCATGAATTAGAAGACTGGAGCAAACTACATCATGATCATTTGCCAGCTCTACTGGTTACATGGTACCTCAGAACCCAGAAGAGAAAAAACCTGCAGTAGGCCTAAGCCATGACTCAAATATGAACCGAGGTTGCTGTGACCACAACACAGATTACTAACCCCTATACAATCATAGCTCACCTGGGGTCTAGATGTCAGTCATGTAGAGGGGCAAAACTAATTTAAGTATGGGTGATGCAATAAAATACATCATCCTATACCAGGATTCAAACTCAGACAACTTGCATGAAAATAAGGAAACCTGACCAGCAGACCATACCATAACAGCACACACACACACACACACACACACACACACACACACACACACACACACACACACACACACACACACACACACACACACTAGCCCACATCGACCAGTTATATAAAGTAACATCAGCAAGATGTAACACAGAGAACATTTGCTAATTGGCAATATGTTGCCAATTCCTTTGGCATTTAATCAAACATGGCCAACAGATGATGTTTGGATGACGAATCCCAGCTAATGCTATCCAATGTGAAAAACAATACTGATATCCAAATATAGCTTCCAAATTCCCCCCATTCAGCATCCACTCTGCACCATTCTTGTGGATCATCCTTTACACTTACATGGGCATTGGGTTTGGCCAGTGGCAACCTGGAAATGACAGGGCTTGAAGCCCCAAACCTCCGATCAACATCTTAACAACTGCCTGAACCACCACTGTGTATAATGATGAGAGAATTTTAAAAACTTCAACGTCTGACTATCATCAAAAAGAACTCCAGCACAAAAAGAAACACAAGCAGAAAAAGTAGACAGAAAAATAGTAAACAGCACAGTCTGGCTGAGACAGCACACCGTCTGGATTCTCTTTCTGAAAGCTTGCAACAAAGAAAAAGTAATGAGCACATTACTTTAAGACAAAGTCTTAGTCACTACATAACTGTAACTTTTTACTTTAACTTTTTTTTACTTTAACTAAGGACTTTATTCTTTGGACGTCTGGATCGTATGCTATAGAGAAGGTCAAAGACACCTTAGTGAAACCAGAAATTATAAGGAAACATGGAAGAAAGGCCTGCCTAAGAATAGTTGCATCAATTGGCATGAGTAGAAGGACGTTTTATAGTTGCATGAACTGTACAGTAGTTTGAGCTTTGTGGCAGTCAATAAGTGGTATAATCCAAAATGTTGGATGGGTAGAAGAGAGCTAAGCCAGCCAGGAGGCAAACCTATACTCTTCTTACACTCAGACATTTTATTTCTTGTACCACATTTACCCATTGAAGAAGCACTGTTGGCTACAAAGTAGACCAGAACTTGGGGAGATGAGTGAAAAAACACACCATGACACCGATTCAAACCAGGGTTGCTGCAGCCACAACACAGAGTATTAACCACTATACAGTACAACGGCAGCTCACCAAGCATTGGGAAAATGGAACTCAGTCGTGCACTGATGTTTTCAAGTTTCCATACCCAGTGCTAAACTTAGGCCGCTTGGGTGAAAAAAACATGAAACATAGTCACAAGACCATATGAGATGTGACTTGACCTGGATTTTAACTGGCGCAGCTACAAACATAATGTGTAATAAGTACTATCCAGGGCGGCGCGGTGGTGTAGTGGTTAGCACTGTCACCTTGCACCTCCAGGGTTTGGGTTCGATTCCCCGGCCAGGCTCAATTCCCGTCTCTGTGTGCATGGAGTTTGCATGTTCTCCCCGTGCTTGGTGGGTTTCCCCCCGGGTACTCTGGTTTCCTCCCACAGTCCAAAGATATGCAGGTTAGGCTAATTGGCGTTCCCAAATTGCCCGTAGTGTGTGATTGGGTGTGTGAGTGTGTGTATGTGTGTGTGTGCCCTGCGATGGATTGGCACCCTGTCCAGGGTGTACCCCGCCTAGTGCCCGAAGTCTCCTGGGATAGGCTCCAGGTCCCCCGCGACCCTGAACACAGCTTTCTGCCACTGCTATATAAAAAAATAAAAAAAAACTTTCAGCTGATTCATTGCATACTTGTTAACTTATCATGTGCTCCTAGATTTCATTTCTAATAGGACATAGCGTCCCTAGTATTCTTTGTCCAAGGTTCTTTGATTGTCCCACTTGGAAAACTGTAACCCCCTTGAGACTGAGAATGTCCTTATATGAGGACATGACATTGTCTCTTCACTATGTTGTCTGTATATCCTTCTATGACTCGCATATGAAAACAATTAAGTATAATACTTTAGCAAACTTCTCCCTGTTTAAAGACAGTGAATGTGCTTGTAGTCCAGGTCATGGGAGTTTAAAGGTTTTGTGTCGGACCTTGTGCTGCTTTTGACTAAAATGCACAACTATAAGCTCCAGTTAAGATAAAGGAACAGAAACACCTTTAACTTGGAATTCCAACTCAGAGGGCCAGGAATGTTGAACATTAAGCAACACTTCAGCAAGTGACATCAAATCAAAAGGTGAATGCTGAGGCATCCGTGTTTTTGTTTCTTTTTGCAGCTCAAACACATGGCAGATGAAAATGCAATACGGGATAAATTGATCACAGAATTAAAAACAGATTGCTTTCCTTTCAAAAAAGTGAAAGGAAAGATCCCTTTATATATAAGAAGAGCCTTTTTTCCTATGAAGTACCAAGACAGATTTGCACACTACATCTACTGTTAAAAAAGGAAAAAAAGTGTTTTTTTTCTTTCTTTCTTTTTTTTTAAAATCCCATGTAAATCCTCCATGGACACACATGCCTTCATAATTTCTATACATTATAGCTGCTTTTATGTTTTTCTAGCTGAAGTATCTGATGCTGATGGTTAAAGAGTTAGAAATGGTTAAAAGGCTAAAGCTAAAAATAAGCTGATCAGCTTTAATGTAATCAGTGATATTATTAATTCAGATTGAAGCCCATGCACATGTCTGCCTGTCTTACTGCATGCCACATCTCTTTGTTAAGTTTTTAATATAAAGAAATACAATGTAATAAGGTTAAGTATCGTACTCCTTGTTTTACGCTTGTTCACACTGCCTGTTCAGTAATCGGAGAGTGAATCACAGATGAGAAATCAGAAAAGTAGATCAGACATGATGTGTCTTAAAATGACAGAAGGCATTAAAATTCACCTACTGTATACCACTTAGTACTGTTATTTCAATGTTAAAAATATTAACCAAATTCTGTAAAAATGTTGTTTAATTTCTAATTAATATCTATTGGTACCAGTGTCCTCCAGGGTCCGGGTATGCCTTATGATGGGGTACGTGATGTCCAGGTGCCAATCCATACGCAGTACTCAGTCAAAAATCCGGTTTATGATCTGGAATATAACTGCTCATAACTTCCCTTGTACTCAACCATTTTGATTTCATTTATGGCACAGGTTTAACTTTGGGCAAAAACATAAGTACTGCCAAAGGTTCATTCAATTCTGTTCAGTCAGTTTTGACAATTCTGACAAAATCTGACTGGATAGACATACAAACATTCAGACATACAGACCGACATTTTCTATTTTCTATTGATCCTCTAATGTATGACACATAAATATATCATCTGACCAGTGCACAGACAAAACCTTTAAATATATATTAGGGATGTAACGGTATTGTAAATACCGTAGTACCGCAATAATATTTTATTTCGATAATACCGTGGTCGCATGACGGTAAAATGACAGGTCTTCTGAGAAAGGTTTGCTCAGGCTGACGGAGCAAACGGGAGGTAGCGGGAACTACAATTCCCATCAGCCCAGACGTGGCCACCATCCTTTGCGGTCTGTTGTCCAGTAATGCGCTAAAATCCTGTCTCTGTCTGAATAAGGTGAGTGAATGAGTTGAGTGTTTTCAAATACGCATTCAGCACATGGACCAGCTGCAATAACTGCTATTTTAATTTTTTCTGAGTTTTCAAGAATACTAAATTTAAACTTTTTTTTTTTTACATGGTTTAATAATTTTTTGTTATTATAATTATAATATAATACTTTTTTATAAGTTTCAGTTTCAAAGTTTACAGATAGATGGCTAATTTGTTTGCCATTGATATGTTCAGGGTTCATGTAAACTGTTTAATAAACACTTCTGGCACTTTTTTCGAGTCTCTTCATTAGTTTAGTTTTTCCTGTAAATGATTCAATAAATACCGTACCGTGCCATTCATACCGAGGTATTACCGTACCGTGAAGTTTTGATACCGTTACATCCCTAATATATATACACACTACCGTTCAAAAGTTTTAGAACACTTGCAAATTTCTTTGTTTTTGTTTAGTGATTTATTTTCTACATTCTACAACAACACTGGTGGTTTCAAAACTATAAAATAACACATATGGAATTATGTAATTGCGTAACAACAAGAAAAACACCAGTTAGTTGTTATTGTAAGACACAGAGGTCGGCCTTTCTGTAATAGTTCTTGTAAGAACAGTATTGTGTCAAGTGCATTTGCAAAATCCGTCCAGCACCATAATGAAACTGTCTCTCATGAAGGCCGTCCCAGGAGGACGAGACCAAAACCTCCCTCTGCTGCAGACGAGAAGTTCATTTAGAGTTATCAGCCTGAAAAATGACCAATTAACAGCAGCTCAGATTAGAGGCGTTATGAAGTCTTTACAGAGCAGAAGTAGCAGAAACATCTCAATATCAACTGTTCAAAGGAGATTCATGCATTTTTTGGACGCCTTCAGCAAAACTTTACAATGTAGAAAGAAATAAACATCAGGAACCATCATGGAGTTAGAAAGTGATCTAAAACTTTTGAACGGTAGTGTATATACAGTATATATACATACAGTGAACAGTGTTAAGTTTAAAATTTGATGAATGATCTCCTAGATCTGTCTGCAGTGATTATATATCGGGACAGACGCAAACACACACACACACACACATACACACACACACACACACGCCCAGTGGGGTGTCTGAAGGTTCTCTGGTTTATTCACAGAACAAACCGGAATATACTATAAGTCCTAAGCCAAATGCCCCGAGTGAATACAAAGTATATATGTTAGACGTACATCTCTTACTACATTGAAGAGTCTGAGACATTCACATGTTCTATAGAAATCCAGGGAAACAAAGAGGAGGAAGTTTTACAGACATTCGGCAGTAAACCATAGGAATCATTGCCATACTGTAAGGAATGAAGAAGAAGAAGAAGAAGAAGACCACTGGACACAAAGGGAGAAGGAAGGCATGAAAAAGTTAATTTATTCATTCATTCATTCATTTTCTATACCGCTTCATCCTGTGTTCAGGGTCGCGGGGGACCTGGAGCCTATCCCAGGAGACTTCGGGCACTAGGCGGGGTACACCCTGGACAGGGTGCCAATCCATCGCAGGGCACACACTCACACACTACGGGCAATTTAGGAACACCAATTAGCCTAACCTGCATATCTTTGGACTGTGGGAGGAAACCGGAGTACCCGGAGGAAACCCACCAAGCACGGGGAGAACATGCAAACTCCATGCACACAGAGACGGGAATCGAGCCTGGCCGGGGAATCGAACCCAGACCCTGGAGGTGCAAGGCGACAGTGCTAACCACTACACCACCGCGCCGCCAAAGTTAATTTATTTCAAGGAAAATACACGAAAATATTAAGAGCCGTATTACAGGAACTTGATATCGCATTGCTATAAATGAATAAAAAAATTACAATGACTTACTTTTTTTTTTACAGGTAGCATTTATTTTTTTGTAGTAGAAAATTAAAATAAAACACTCCAGATTGTTATAGGGAAATAACATCGCTTCATCATCCCGAAGCATAACTTATGATTATTTTCCTACAGCAGCATGACAGAGAGTGCTTTGCTGCTTACTACTTAGTTTCCCTACTCACAAAACTTACATATTGTATAGCGTTATAAAACTGTTCTCACTTGGTACTAACAGACTGACAATTTCATAGTATATTACATAGGTATTGATTTTTCTCATTAAACTCAGAATTTTATTACTAAAAAGCATATTAACATCAGTGCAACACTTTTAATTTTATTAGTCCTCTTACAATACGGTTTTTTTTTTTTTTAATCTTTGCCATTAGGAAAAAGCATTATGGACATATTTGTAAAATTCCCTTAAGGGGTTCCATGCAGACGTCTCACATGAATGCTAGTTAAAAGGCTGCCAGGGAACACCCTAATCACCCAGGAACAAATGTGAGCCACTTTCGAAGTAGGAACAGAGCCATAGAGAGAAAGAGAGCGTGACAGGACGTGAGAGTGAGAGCGAGACCCTGTAGAGGGTAGTAGGATGAGCTGTGCTGAGAAAAGATAAATAGGACGTGGCCTAAATGGTGGAGGGAAAATAGGAAGAAGGATATGTAAGAGATTCAATGAGGAAGAATATTGAATTTTCACTCGCTGAACTAAATATACAGTGCGGCGTACTCTGACATAAAGCTTTTAATTGACGGAAGAGTAGGCGTCCCGAATTCCTGAGCTGCCAACCACTTCACCTTCACCTGCGCACTACAAACTCGGCCTGGATGACAGAACTCATTTAGCTGAGGTGTTAGATTATGCAGGTGATAAACTGTAAACAGACACCTGCAAACTGCTCCGGAGGTGACAATTACCCCGACCTGGCAGGAAAGACTTGCAGGTGAGCCTTGGAAAGAGAAAGCAATCCTCATGATTAAACGATGTTCTGGAGAGGAGAAGGCAAGTCTGGCAAGCGAAGTGTGTGTTCACACACAGGTGCCCGAGGTGAAGGTATGTAAATGTGGAGTATTTGTATTCATTTATGGGAGGCTGCAGATCTAGAGTCGAAGCCACGGGTAATTCCAAACATATCCACACTTTCTTTTATTATTTTATTTTATTTACTCTCCACAAAGGATGGCAGCCTCGGGTTGAGAAGCATTAATGTTATAACCGCTCATTCATAATTACTCAGCCTCTCTGAGCACGGATACAAATCCAATAGTCCAAACCGCACTGGTTCGACCGACGAGATAAATAACGGCTCGTGATCTGTCAATCATCAGACGCGGTAATGAACAGCTTGAGGATAATTACATCATAACATGATGCAAGACGAGCCTTGATTAAATACGCCATCACCTGAACAGTTTCTTTCCCCGGGCCATAAGTCTCAGAAATGAGCAACCTTCCCACACGCCTCCTGCGAGACATGGCACATTGTTGCATTAAACTGTGTGCACACACCCACACACTCACAACAAACAGAACCCTCAACACCACGCATGCTGCACGTTACACATCATTTAAGCCTAAATGTACACATTTATATTGGTACTTACAGTAGTTCCCTTTTATTACACATCCACCTTTTTTTCCTAATGAATATAGGTTTATATAATTGATTATTTATAAATCTAGCATTTCATTCACTTTGCAGTATATTAGCGTGTTTTTATTATTATTTTTATCTAGTTGTCAAGGGTTGGGGCTGCGGTGGCCTAAGTGCAAGGTATGAGAAAGGAGATACATGCATTTAAATAAATATTTATTAAATATGAAATTATACTGTATTTATACTTTTATTTTAACACCGTGTTCGAATCTTTATACTGTATAACCTTAAGTATAGACAGCACTTTTTTTAGTACTACTACTACTACTTACTATAGTACTTACTACAACTCCTAATAATAACTATAATAATATTTTGTCTATAATAAATAGGCTCTTATAAGCTTTAACTTATTAAATTTAACAATAAAGAGATTTTTTAAGATCCTTTTTAGTTACCTGCCTAAAATACTTACCAGGTCTTCAAGCTAAAACTCAGCTTTTCCCGCCATATGAGTACTAAACTTAAGGAAAAGAAAAGAAAACAAGCATAATCCTTATAAAAATGATTTGAATTTGCATTTTTATTATCGCTGTTCCTGCTTGCGTTCCAAACAAATAGGTTTGTAGCCGCCTTAATATGAATTTTAATTATCATTACTTATTAATTTGGGGAAGACGGACTGTTTAGTCTGTATGTATGGTTTTAATTTTGTGTTTGCATATGTACAGAAAAATACAAGGTTAGAGCTATTATTATGATAATTATTACAGGAAGTTACAGGTTTTATTTATTTATTTATTTTATTTATTTATTTATTTATTTTTTTTGCTTTTTGTGCTCCTTTCTAGCGTTCTTGATTTAGGAAACCTTTGGCTGTAATTTCAGAAATAGATCAGTGTTTTGGAAATGGCTGACGGGGAAGACAAGAGTGTGGCCCGGGGCGTTTATAACCTCACAGCTTCACAGACGAGAAGAAAATGCAAGCTGAATAAACACGTAAACTCATTTCTGACCTCAGGACATTAACCACTACTACATCTCGGAATAGCGAGGAGTGCGCAGGACAAAAATGCCGCATCATCGGATTAATGATGCTTACTGATGGATGATAATTACTGTGCATCGATGAACATGCGCAGTTTAGCTGTTTGCCATGAAAATAATAATAATAATAATTAAAAAAAAATATGACTGATTACCTTGAGGTGAGAATCACCCTGAACATTGATTCGCGTTCATTATTTTCTGTTCTATCCTCAATCTGCGAATGCGGCACACATTAGATTAAAAGAACAGGATTAATTGTATTCTTAATTATTTAACTGTTTTTATGTTTGTCTGGATGCTTATTTATTTTCAATCCATTTCCAAATGCGATTTTGATTTAGATTTTTCGCAAAACGTAGGATTGATCGAGGCATAATGAATGTGTCTTATTGATCAGAGCTTGTTTAAGTGGGTAAGTGAAAAATCTGTATGATAAAGTGTGTGTGTGCGAGAGAGAGAGAGAGAGAGTGAGAGAGTGAGAGAAGGCACAGAATAAATCCATGAGCATGTTTATCAGTATCACCTTGTGTGAGGGAGAGTGTGTTAGTGAGTGAGTAGAGAGTGTGTGTGTGTGTGTGTGTATGAGAGAGAGAGAGAGAGAGAGAGAGAGAGAGAACAGGCGCTGCATTGCCTCTGGCCTTCCCTTAGGGTCATATGTTATGCTGTTTGACCACATCATGGCTTTCTCTCCCCGGGTGTGTGTGTGTGTGTTTGTGTGCGTGTGTGTGTGTGTGTGTGTTTGTTGTATATGTGTGTGTGTGTGTGTGTGTCAGTGGGAGCTATGGTCGAAAGTCCTGTTAAGATGTAGTCGTCCACACTGTATTCTCCAGCGCCGGCGTAAATTATTTAGCAGCAGCACACACTGATTCCATCCGATCATTTCTTGTGGTAATAAAGCACAGGGAGAAATAAAACGAAGACGAAACCTCTCTGAAACATCAGCAGGGAGAAAAAATATTTAACACACACGCACAAAAACCAGCGATAAAACATGCTTGCTCTTTTACCAGTTGTAGTTAATGATATAAATGTAGTCTACGTAATAAACCGCATGTCTCACTTCGCTTAGTTACAAGTCCACACGCCCGAGGTATACGCTGTAGGGTGTGTGTTTATTTATCATAAAGAAACATTTAGTGCACGCCAAACACTATTTAGATTTTTTTTTTTTTAAAAAGCATTATAAATCATTCATATAGAATTAGTGAGATCCTGAAATCCGGCAGATACATCGGTATGTTAAATGTCTTCAGTGTTAAATCCATCGTGCATTAATAGTGTATCATATCAATAAAGAAAATGAAACATCAGACTCAAATCAACATCGTGTCTCTCTCGTTACTCTGCTGCGGTTCAGCATTCATGATTTACTTTTTATGACATCAAACTTTTAAGAAATAATATCTAACACTTCTTGACCAGATTTCATCATAACTGTGCAGATATCTAACTACAAACATAGAAAAATAGAGTTGATTTATTTATTTATTAACTATAAATATAAAACATGTTATTTTTTCAATATATAATATAGAATATAGTATATTATCAATATGCACCATGTATGCGGTTAAATAAAATATACATATAAAATTATTAATAAACATACAGTAGATATCATGCATAATGTACAAACAACACCTGTCTCTACCGCTGAGCATGGTTTATTTATTTGCTTATGCATTTAACCGAGTGTCAATGTTCTATTTAAATCACAGAATATTTGATAAATTAAGCTATATTTTATAGTTTGTACATATTTCGATAGTTAGAGGATGAATACAAAGCATCCATTATCATTATATACTATATACTGTACTATTATTATGATTATTTTACAGCATTAACATTTTTGACACATGAAAACCGTTGAAAGTGTTTTTTCCTCACTAATTAAATGAAAATATACTTAATAATAAGTCTAATAAATCTAATGATACTACAGTTGAGAGCTTCTGCTGCTATTCAATCTGATTTATTGCCGAAACAATAAGATTTATTCTATAGATTATCGTCTAATTAGATTGAAATCATATCAGTGTATAATAAGCCCTCATCATTACCTTGCGCTCATCAATTCAGGGACAAAACAAACATACAGTACTAGTAAACAATATGTACACTGATGAAGGGTTTATCTTTTTTAATAGTTTATATAGAGTTCAGTATGTTTACACTATTTTGTTTGATATCATGTGTGTAAGAACGGTGCTATATAAATAATATAAAGTGTATTCAACCACTGGACAAAACTGACCAGCGCTAACTTTCTAACTGGAATAATCCCAAACTGCACACTTTACAGAAATATCATATAAATGATAGATATATAAATAAATATTGCAGAATCATTCTATATGTCTCATTCTCCTGTGCAGGTAAAGGAGAGTTGTCTGTGAGACGTATTGACATGTGCGGCTGCTGCAGACAGACATCAGTGCTGATTGGGGCGGACAGGTTCGCTCTCGCCCAGGGATTAATCATTAAAATTACATGAGCTCATGCAGGACCCGAGCTGGTCACTTAGAGCCGGTCCAGGAGAAGATATTTTTTTTTGCCTGCCTCGCTTTCCCAGAGCCTTTGTTGATTTCCTATTAGTGACACGACGGCTGTGAACTTTGCCAGCTCCACTCTTCCAACCTGTCACACCTGAGCCGCACTTCTCTTGCTCTCCTCGCTCTCCCCAAAGTCAATCTGCACTCACTTTCCCTTTCCACTCCGAGCAGACGAGCGCTGTCACCATCGGCTCGCTCTCACCTCCTCTCTGCCTCTCATATACTTTTAGACCTAATCTGAGAGAGAGAGAGAGAGATAGAGAGGGAGAGAGAGAGAGAAATGAAGTGTAAGGGAAGCTTTATACACTCACCGTTGGGTATGTCAAGCCTTAAGGAGTCACAAGACCTCCAGAGCCTGTCACAGTCACACTCCCTGACTGTGTGTGTGTGTGTGTGTGTGTGTGTGTAAGAGAGAGAAACAATGTGTATTTGAATATGTGTGTGTGTGTGTGTGTGTGTGTGTGTGTGTGTGTGTGTGTGAGGGTGTGTGAGGGTGTGCGCCACAGGACTGCATGTCATTTCCCCTCCATCTTCACTCCACTTTCCTAGCCCCAAACTGGGCCTGTCACTCTCACGGCCCAGTTCATTAGCCTTGGCTCTGATGCCAACCACTGACAGCCTCTCTCTCTCTCTCTCTCTCTCTCTCTCTCGTTTACTTTCTTTCTCTCTCTCTCTCTCTCTCTCTCTCTCTCTCTCTCTCACACACACACACACACAACAGTCAACCCACAGACCTTCAGCCCTGGAGAACAAGTGCTCTGTCTGTGAACGCTGCATTCATGACCAACCTTCTCCCCCCCGAGTTTGATAAAAGCTTCACAGCTTCTTGGATATCAAACGTAAAAGCTGCTTCTATAACCATAAACACTGTCCTGTTGCTCATCCCAGATCTCTTATTCACTATCGGCTCAGATCAACCACTCCTTTCGAGTCAAATGTTCTTCCCCACATTGTCACCCTCCGTGTAACTGTCTGCTCCGGGAAATCACTGTAAATGCAAAAATGTCTTCTGTTAAAAGTGATGTACTAGTAAAAATGAATCGAATCAAATACAGATCCGACAATAGAAATGTTTTCTTTTATCCCAGAAGCGATAATTTTGCACTAATTATGCAAGGCTAATGAGCAACTACAGGTACAGCTTCTACATAAGTGTCATAAAAATATATATTTCTAGGTCGTCGAACAGCTACCTCAAATAAGCCGAATATCTGACTATGTTCAAGGCATTTCTACTTGCTAGCTTGAGGGTTGGACAGCACGGTGGTGTAATGGTTAGCACTGTCGCCTTGCACATCCATGGTCCGGGATCAATTCCTGACCAGGCTCGATTCCCGTCTCCGGGGACTCCGGTTTCTTCCCACAGTCCAAAGACCTGCAGGTTAGGCTAAATGAGTGTGTGACTGTATGTGTGTGTGTGCCCTGCGATGGATTGGCACCCTGTCCAGGGTGTACACCACCTTGTGCCCTAAGTCTCCTCGTACATGCTCCGGGGCCCTACAACCCTGAATACAGGATAAAGTGGTGTAGAAGATGAGTGAGTGAGTGAGAGTGAGCATGAGGGGAGAAAAATCTTTGTATCGGTTTAATAACCTTTAATTCTTATACTGTACATGTCTCTGTATTCATGTTCAAACACAAAGGGTGTGTGTCCTAAACCAGAGGGAAGGTTCGGATCCTACCACTATGTACCAAAAAACACTTTCACAATTCCACTCATACAGGTGTTATTTTTGTTTGTATCTGCCTTCAATATTTCCTTTCAAATTGAACGTCACGGGTTACTTTGCTGTAACCCTGTTCCCTGAAATGGTGGGAACGAGATGCTGTGTGAAAACGCTATGGGAACATCTTGTCATGTTGCCGGTTGTGAAGCATGTGTGTATCAAACACGCCCAATTTTGGCTTATATAATCTCGGTCAGGTGACGTCATCTGATTAGACGCATCTGGAGGTTATAAAAGGAGTAAACCGGAAACACTCCTCAGATTGATTTGTCTGAACGAGAATACCAACGCCGCCGCACTTCACATGTCTGGACTTCAAGGTTGTGTAGCGTGTGCGCACAAGGCCGAGAAGGTCTCAGAACTATGCTTGGGCAGCTACCTCGGGGACACATGAGCCCGGAGTAGCATAAACATCCAGACTATGAATGTAACAAATTTGTGCTGAGAGGGCCAACCCTCTGCGTCACACAATTGCTGCAGGGGAATACCTCCTGCTAGTGCAAAAAGAGGCGATCCCTCTGGTTGAGTGAGCCCTGATTCTTAGAGGCAAAGAGAGCTCACGCACCTCATAGGAGAGGGCAATAGCATCTCTCACCCAGTGTAGTGAGGGCCACACTCGCGGCCCCAAAACATGTAAAGGCTGGTCTGACCTACAGTACGCCACTGGGTGATGCGGTGGACATAAATCTGAAGAGCATGTACTGGAGACAGTAAGTGAAGTTTCTCCTGCTCCGAAGCTGTAAGACGGAGGACAGAGGGCTTCAAAAACAATAGGGTGAATGTTGGGTCTTTATGGAACTTTCTGAAGATAGTTAGTGAGGATGCAGTTAAATACGTCCTGAGAGTACTAGGGCACAAGCCCGAGGACAATTTTCCTGCAGAAACTCCAGCACTGAAACAATTCGGCAGTGGACTGAGTCTACCTGCTTAGCACACACTTGCTGCAGGGGAATACCTCTTGCTGATGCAATAGATGAGGTGATCCGCCTGGTTGAATGAGCCCTGATTCCTCGAGGCGAAGTTAGCCCACGCGCCTCATAGGAGAGAGCAATAGCATCTCTCACCGAGTCCAGTGGAGGCCGCCTCTCGGACACAGTAAGTGAAGTCTCTCCTGCTTCGAAGCTGTAAAAGGCTGAGCACAGAAGGCTTCCAAACAATTGGGCAAGTTGAAAATGGAACTTTCGGAAGATAGTTCAGTGAGGATGCAAAATGGCCCTGACTAGCCAGGGGCAAAGTCTGGGCAGGATGGGGAGACTGATCAGATCTCCAATCCTCTTAGAGAGGTAACGGTCATTAGAAAAAACATCTTAAGGGTGTCAATTGGGCCTTCGAGCACGATAGCTAAAACCCACAAAAAAAGGGTATTTTCCCCCAGTAACCCCATCGATCAGGACGTGGCAGGCTGAAATAGCAGTTACGTACGTCCTGAGAGTACTAGGGCACACGCCTGAGGACAAATTCTCTTGCAGAAACTCCAGCACTGAAGCAATTTGGCAGTGAACTGCGTCTACCTGCTTAGCACAGTCTTTCCTGCTCCGAAGCTATAAAAGGCGGAGGACAGAGGCTTCAAAACAATAAGGTGCATGTTGAAATGGAACTCCCTGATGTGGCAGGCTAAACAGCAGTTACGCACGTCCTGAGAGTACTAGGGCACAAGCCTGCGGACAATTTTTCTTGCGGAAACTCCGGCACTGAAACAATTCGGCAGTGGACTGGGTCTAACTGCTTCATCATGCACGACTTTTCACATACATTCCTTCTGAGGGCATACGCTCTTCTAGGGGAGGGTGCCCTCTAGAATAGTCTTAATTATGCCGGCTGGAAGACCAGCTTGACTTAAACTTGAATAGAGACATAACTTGGGCCACGTACGGGCCAAGGAGTCCAGACCCCTCTGGGGGTTTGAGGGCTGGAAGAGTCAGAGAGCAGCAAAGGGGACATTTGCTGATCTTACGAGGCAAAGAGGTCCACCTCTGCTAGCTGACTCTCTCCCAGATTGACTGACTACTTCGGGGTGGGGTTTCCAATCCCCGTGTGTCAGAGCTTGACTGGACAGTGCAATTGCTCCTATTCATATGCCCTGAAATGTAAATCACCCTGAGGGAGAGGAACCTGGTGCACTAGCTGTATAGCGGCGCAAGCAGAGTCCACCCTGGCGATAATACAGTGGTGTGAAAAACTATTTGCCCCCCTCCTGATTTCTTATTCTTTTGCATGTTTGTCACACAAAATGTTTCTGATCATTAAACACATTTAACTATTAGTCAAAGATAACACAAGTAAACACAAAATGCAGTTTTTAAATTAGGGGTTTTATTATTTAGGGAGAAAAAAAATCCAAACCTACATGACCCTGTGTTAAAAAGTAATTGCCCCCTGAACCTAATAACTGGTTGGGCCACCCTTAGCAGCAATAACTGCAATCAAGCATTTGCGATAACTTGCAACGAGTCTTTTACAGCGCTCTGGAGGAATTTTCGCCCACTCATCTTTGCAGAATTGTTGTAATTCAGCTTTATTTGAGGGTTTTCTAGCATGAACCGACCTTTTTAAGGTCATGCCACAACATTTCAATAGGATTCAGGTCAGGACTTTGACTAGGCCACTCCAAAGTCTTCATTTTGTTTTTCTTCAGCCATTCAGAGGTGGATTTGCTGGTGTGCTTTGGGTCATTGTCCTGCTGCAGCACCCAAGATCGCTTCAGCTTGAGTTGACGAACAGATGGTCAGATATTCTCCTTCAGGATTTTTTGGTAGACAGTAGAATTCATGGTTCCATCTATCACAGCAAGCCTTCCAGGTCCTGAAGCAGCAAAACAACCCCAGACCATCACACTATTTTACTGTTGGTATGATGTTCTTTTTCTGAAATGCTGTGTTACTTTTACGCCAGATGTAACGGGACACGCACCTTCCAAAAAGTTCAACTTTTGTCTCGTCGGTCCACAAGGTATTTTCCCAAAAGTCTTGGCAATCATTGAGATGTTTTTTAGCAAAATTGAGACGAGCCTTAATGTTCTTTTTGCTTAAAAGTGATTTGCGCCTTGGAAATCTGCCATGCAGGCCGTTTTTGCCCATTCTCTTTCTTATGGTGGAGTCGTGAACACTGACCTTAATTGAGGCAAGTGAGGCCTGCAGTTCTTTAGATTCAATTCAATTCAATTCAATTCAGTTTTATTTGTATAGCGCTTTTAACAATTGACATTGTCTCAAAACAGCTTTACACAATCAAAAGAATGGAATGTGAATGTGTATGAATCAAAATGTTCAGATATTCCCTGGCGAGCAAGCCCGAGGGCGACAGTGGCAAGGAAAAACTCCCTGAGATGGTAATAGGAAGAAACCTTGAGAGGAACCAGACTCGACAGGGAACCCATCCTCATCTGGGTGAAACAGATAGCGGGAAATGATCTGCATTTATACAGTGTTAGGTTCAGCTATAATAGTTGATGTTAATTGATGTTATAATAGTTGATGTAAAATGGAGTCCAGTAGTTATTCGAGACTCAGATAGACTTGTAGAAAGTTCCAGTCCTGAACTATCGAATTGTCAAGTCCTCAGAGAAACAGCTGAAAACACCAGTCGAGGCCAGAACCATCTTCTAAGTAGATAGAATCATCCCCAGACACCAGGCGCATCCTAAAGAGACACACGGGGCATCCATGCGATGAGACCTCCAACCAGAAACCGGGCACCAGGATGGATCAGACAGGTCCGGAGGGCAGAGGGAGTCTGGATCACTGGCAGCTCAGGAACCACATGTGTAGCTCGACAGAGAGAGAGAGAGAAAGAGTGAAAGGGGGAGACAGGAGGAGAGAGGAAAGAGAAAGAGGGGGAGGAAGAGAAGAGGAGGAGAGATTGCAATTAGGTCACAATGTCTAATGTGAATGTATATTTACTGTAGAGTGCAAGCAGGGACTCCGGCAGGACTAACTATGACAGCATAACTAAAAGGGAGAGCCAGAAGGAAACACAAACATGAGGGCTCCCTGAGATGTAAAGCAAACAATCACCTCACCGTCAACAAACCTGAGTGATCAAATGAGACTGAGGAAGACAGCATCTAAACATACCAGTTCACCATAATACTCTACGTCCATGAGTCCCCCAGATCTGCTCCTTTACCTTATGGCAAATCTATTCATAAAAATGCTTGGCTAAATAAATAGGTTTTGAGCCTAGACTTAAACACTGAGACTGTGTCTGAGTCCCGAACACTATTTGGAAGACTATTCCATAATTTTGGGGCTTTGTAAGAAAAAGCTCTGCCCCAGCTGTAGTTTTCATAATACGCGGTACTGATAAGCAGCCTGCATCCTTTGTTGTGCATCCACCAGATGTTGTCCTGGTGTCTTTTGTGGCCTCTCAGATGAGTTGTCTCTGCGCTCTTGGGGTAATTTTGGTCGGCCGGCCACTCCTGGGAAGGTTCACCACTGTTCCCTGTTTTTGCCATTTGTGGATAATGGCTCTCACTGTGGTTCGCTGGAGTCCCAAAGCTTTAGAAATGGCTTCATAACCTTTACCAGACTGATACAGTAGATCTCAATTACTTTTGTTCTCATTTGTTCCTGAATTTCTTTGGATCTTGGCATGATGTCTAGCTTTTGAGGTGCTTTTGGTCTACTTCTCTGTGTCAGGTAGCTCCTATTTAAGGGATTTCTTGATTGAAACAGGTGTGGCAGTAATCAGGCCTGGGGCTGACTACAGAAATTGAACTCAGGTGTGATAAACCACAGTTAAGTTATTTTTTAACAAGGGGGGCAATCACTTTTTCACACAGGGCCATGTAGATTTGGAGTTTTTTTTTCTCCCTTAATAATGTAAACCTTCATTTAAAAACTGGATTTTGTGTTCAATTATGTTACCTTTGACTAATGGTTAACGGTTTTTGATGAGCAGAAACATTTAAGTGTGACAAACATGCAAAAGAATAAGAAATCAGGAAGGGGGCAAATAGTTTTTCACACCACTGTATATGAGACTACCATAGTGTAGTCCATCTGCACTAGGACATGGTAGCCTCTCAACTGCTGGAGGAAGTGCTTTAGGGCCAGAAATAGAGCCATCATTTTAAGGCAATTGATGAGCTGTGTGAGAAGAAGGCCTCTCCAGCTCCCTTGGGCTGGACGGTCATCTAAGACCGCACCCCGGCCCGTGAGGTAAGCGTCTGTTGTTAGCGTCTGTGACGACAAGACGGACTTAGAGTGGGACCCAGAGTCAGAAACCGAGGTCTTAAACCACATACAGTAGGAAGTGTACGGAGCACTTGGTGCGTAACCTTTATTGGGGATTGGCCCTAGTTTGAAATCCCCTGTCTTGGCCACAACTAGGAATGTTCTCATGTGCATAAGGCCCAAAGGTGTCACCATGGATACAGCTGCCATGAGAGCTAAGATTTCTGAAAGTGATGATCACTTTCTGGTCTAGCTTGATTTACTTGTAGAATGGATTAGTTTACTTTTGGGTTCTCAATCCTAGAACCAAAGATTTAGCTTGGACGACATGCTGATGTCGAAGTGCTAGCTACTGAGACTGGGCCAGCCAGTCGTCTATCCATGCATTTTATATATGTGTGGGTGAGGGAGCTAAACCACATGGAAGGACCCGATACTGCGAACCTCTGGTCTTTCCCTGTGTTGTGGCAATATTTCTATATGAAAGTAAGCGTCCTTCAATCGATTGCTCTCAAATCCGACCAAGCGATTGATTTGTGACAATCACTTTGACGGTTAAATTTTTTAAACTGTATTATTTATTTTAGATAGCGGTACACCCCGCGAAATCTAAAAATTTTAACGCAGCCCCCGTTCCTCTGGGAACCAAGGAAGACCAACTGTAGTAGCCTGACTACTAGCCTGTCTGGTAGTGGAACATGTTCTACGGCCCCATTCCTCAGCAACTTCTGTCAGGAGATGCGTTCTTTCCGGTTTCATGGAAGTGGAGACCACGCCATTTTGAAACGCGGAGGGTGATGTGAGAACTGAATCTTGTAGTTTTTCTACAGTGCTTAGTACCCAAGGAGATATACTTGGCAGTAGCTTCCACGCTGCCAATTTCTCAGAAAGGGGCAAAGTTTCGGTGGCTTGGTTAAACGGGGAGGAGATATTAGATGTTCGGCATCCTGAAACATGGCAGGAAAAACTGAAGAACTAACACTTTATTGGAGACTGGTGTTGCCCGAAACATCAGCGGTGGCGGAACAAGAACACCGACCTCCTGGGCGTGTCAGGGAGAACACTTAATTCTTGAAAGGAATTCTGTGTGCCTCTCCCCATTGGGGGGGGGGCACCCCCATGGTCCTGGGCACATGAACTTCAGGGCTTCTTTGTGAAGAAGACAATATGCCAGTCTGACCTTTTTGAGGCTGATAGTGAGGCACGTCGCACCCCAATCTTTACGAGGGGTGGCAGGCTCAAAAACACAATCTTGTGTTTCACGACTCGCCACAGTCAGACCCGGTCGAGACTGGGTTGCTGACAGTCCCGACTCTTGAGCACGGCAGGGAAGGAATTTCCCGAAAACTTGTTATATATAACTTCGCCTAATGAACCTAGTGGCGACCGAGTTAACGATATCGCCAGACAGATAGGGGCATCCAGGAGGAAAGCACGATTCTGATACGGCCTATCTGAATAGCCCCGCCAGTACTCAAGTCTCTCAGCCGGTCAGCGTGGTAGGCCTGCAAAACCGCTATGGTGTGCAAAGGAGCAACAACCTGACCTGCTGCCTGAAAAGATTTTCCGTCCAGGGAAGATGAAAGTCTACACAGCTTGAAGGAAGTATTAGCTTTTCAGGAAGGATGATGCCCCAGGAGAGAGATAGACTGTAAAGCGTCTCTTCTATCTGGGCATCATTATATAACTCAGCGCTTCCACATCAATTATATTTAAGAGAATAAATAAGTAGATGTCAGGAAAACACGGGATAATACAGCTTACTCCATGAAAGGGTTAACTCATATGGAGAGAGTTAAGACAAGGGGGGGGGCATCATGAAGCCCCACCCCCCCAGCCACCCGACAGAAACTGCCGTTTAATGTTTTCCCAGTGCTTAGTATGGTTAGGATGTTTATTCCTTACCCATTGAAGAAGCGCAGGGCGCGTTTGAGAAAGGAATTTCCAGATCCGATGAGAACGCGAAAGAAAAGGAGCTTTAAGCTCCAAAGGTGCCCCGCGGCCCGAAGCTTTTCAAGGAATGCGCGCGAGCAGTGATAATATGGATTATCACGTGGAGGGACATCTCGTTTAAAACTCAGAATATCGGTGAGTTAAACACTTCTTATTCTTATATAACAGACACGCTAACACAACAAGGTGAAGACAAAGAATCTGAGGAGTGTTTCCGGTTTACTCCTTTCATAACCTCCAGATGCGTCTAATCAGATGACGTCATCTGACTGAGGTTATATAAGCCAAAATTTGGCGTGTTTGATACACACACACTTTACAACCGGCAACATGACAAGATGTTCCCATAGCGTTTTCACGCAGCATCGAGTGGAGCCTTTGAAAGGGAACGTTTTACACTGGCCACCTCAACGTAAAAAAGTTTAGAAACAAGTTGCACAGATTTTTTAAGTTTACTCAATTTTTTTTTATTTGTTGGCCAAACTAAATATTTTACATTGCTGTTTAGTTGACACATTGTGTACCCAGTACAAAATCTTAAGTTGACTCAATTTGTGACTCAAATATTTAAGTCAGCTCAAGTGTTTGTGGGTTCAATTAATTATATTTCTTTAGGGTTATCTTAGCCCAGCTTTTCATCTACTCAAAAAGATAAGTTGTCTCCCATGCTGTAGATGTAGCATGTTAATATGATTTTTTTTTCTATATAAACAGATGGGGAAGCGCGGTGGTGTAGTGCTAACATAGTTAGCACTGCCGCCTTGCACCTCCAGGGTCTGGGTTCGATTCCCCCGGCCAGGCTCGATTCCCGTCTCTGTGTGCATGGAGTTTGCATGTTCTCCCCGTGCTTGGTGGGTTTCCTCCGGGTACTCCGGTTTCCTCCCACAGTCCAAAGACATGCAGATTAGGCTAATTGGCGTTCCGAAATGGCCGTAGTGTGTGATTGGGTGTGTGAGTGTGTGTATGTGTGTGTGCCCTGCGATGGATTGGCACCCTGTCCAGGGTGTACCCTGCCTAGTGCCCGAAGTCTCCTGGGATAGGCTCCAGGTCCCCCGCGACCCTGAGCACAGGATTAAGCGGTATAGAAAATGAATGAATGAATGAATGAATGAATAAACAGATTGGCCTAACAATACTCCAACAATTAAAGTACAAAACATTACTTTACACAAAAAAAAAACTATATTCTTCCGAAACTAGTCAAAAGTTAAAAAAGTGATTTGCATAAAACAGGAGAATACATGATCTATTTTTGATTAAAACGTCAATAAAAGAGACCACTAGATGCTTACAGTATCTGTAATCTTACTGATTCTTTTACATCATAACCTTTTCTAAAAACTAGCAAAGATTTGACTTTTGAAGACTATTTTTTCCAATGCATCAGACACAAAAAAAACAGTCTCTATGGCAACAACAGTTTGTTTCTCAACATGGGAGTCTGATGGGAGGGAGTCTCTCCAAAAATCCTAATATAATCGTTTAGATGGATTCATGTGTACGTCCAGTCCTTTTGAAATTCAATGTTTAGAGCACAGACCTGACCAAACATCACTCCTAAAGCTTCTGCATGTCACCCAGGCCATCACTGACTACAGTCCCCTCCAACACCATGTTCACACTCCTCCATTAGTCCCAAAAGGCCATCCATCACCCCTCTGACCCTGATCCTTCACAGCAGAGCTCTGGTTAAAGACAAAGATGATCAATTTTACTGAATATGAAAAAAGCTAAATATATTAATAAAGCTATACATGACCAGAGAGTGTAAAACACAGTTTTAAAACTATGCATTGTTTCATATTCAAATGTGTTGTATATTTTCAAGGGTTTTACTTTGTCATTCTCAGGAGTATCTACATGTTTAAAGTGATGTTTTAAATTCGGTTTTCAAACAGATAAGCAACCTAATATAACACTCATACATGAGCATTAGCGACTCCGAAGCCAAACTAACATTTGTACATTAGTGTTAATAAACACGGTCTCAGTTTTTCCTGGGTGATTAACATTGCTGCTGTGCTGCACTCCTGCATCATTACCTGCACCATCCTTCGGGATTTCTGCACTCCGCATGTATACTGTATAGTGCATCATGGTAAATGTTGCACATTTAAATGTATCTTGGCATTGTGGCTAACAGCTGGCAGATCCGTGTGCCAATGTAATGAAGATGGTTTAAGCACATAAATTGCTATAATGCTATAAATGCCACTATAGGACTCAATTGTGGCAAATACTTTTGCTCTGTCACACAAATGTGTCTGTAACAAAACATTTAATTTTAAAACCACAATACAACCTTAATGTAGAACCTTCATACTTCCATGTTTTAAGCAAACCATAGCAGCATGATTTCAAGCTAAAGCTGACATGTCCATGACCAGTTGCATTGCTTCTGTCTTTCATGTGTTCAGTGTAGCAGAACACAACAAGTGGCTGCTGTGAGTAAATGAAATGCTTTTAGTGGATTTTTGGAGACGCCAAGAAAAGGATGTTTACTCTCTGTTACTGCCTTTGCAGTCACTTCAGCAGTAATAAATGGCAGCTACAGTACTGTGCAAGAGTCTCGAGCCCCCATTTCTTTATATTTAAATGAAATTAAAGAAATGTGAAGAAATGTTTTACTGTGACAGGCTGCAAAGTGTCTACAGATTTTATTTAAAAGCAATTTCTGAAATGGTTGTTTATGTAACAATCTCAGCAGCGACCTCATTTCCCCTCTTGTTTGTTCCAACTATGCAACATTCAGCATCACCTGCTTCTCTTTTTATTCTTGAATGACGTTTTGTGTGTTTTTATTTTCCCTTCACAATAAACCTCAAATAGCATATTACTGGTACTAAATTGCACTCTTAATTCACCACAAACACAACTGCAATCTGATTTATTCATTATGACAAAACTGTGGGAGGTAAAGTTAGAGCTTTTAAAAAAAAAAAAAAAGACACAAAATTCACACTAATAAACCAGAAAAGCATTAATATAATATTTTACAATTTGTGCTTTTTAACATACTTTTGATTCAAAGAAAATATGAATAAAATATTATCTATCATTTGCAATTCTTCATTAAAAAAGCTGTTTTTTCCCCTAAAAACTTACTACCTAATTTCTCTGTTCTCCACACTAGTGTCTGTGCTTGTGTATATTTTTATTAAGAGCAAAAGGTATCTACCAAAGGTGCCATAACAAATATTAACTCTGGTTTCCTGTCCTAAAATGACAAATAATAGTTCATAACAAATTATTTATTTATATATTTTTTTTTGATAATTATCGAACAAGAAAGAATTAGAAAACAGAACAGCTTCAACATTCTCTATGCTACTTTGGAAAGAGCCAAGAAAATGGGAACTTCTTAAAAGAAAGATGTCCTGATGCACTGGAATGATAGGAAGTAAAACTAGAATTTATTACCTGCTTTTTGTGATAAAGAGCATACTGAGTCAATTTTCTTTCTTTCTTTCCTTCCTTCTTTTTGTGGCTGAAGAACTCTAACATGGCAAAGGAATTTGCTTTATAGTGCTCCAGTCTTTAAAACCCAGCGTTTATCACTGTAATGCCTGTCTCTATTGATTGCTGCCTGTCCTTGACACTCTAAAGCAGCATGAAAATTCACACCACTGGGTGCTTTGAATAATTCAGCTCATTGCAAAACATCTGTTATGCTCAATACCACCTAGGCATAGTCAATACAAACAATTTTGTAAAAGCCTGTCAGTGCGACTGCAAGCGGAAGCTCTGCGGCGTGTCCGTGAGGTGTATGTAAAAGCAAAATTATATAGTGCGTGATATTCGAATGCAGATTTCGAAAAAACAAAATAAAGAGAGAAAGGATGAGCAGGTAAAATGAAGCCTGGAGGGACAGTGTGTGAGCGATTTGAAGAAGATTACAGATGGAGGTGTCATTGGTCAAGGAAGAGTGAATCCCAATCCATGGATTATAGATTCATAAGAATACTTTAAAGTCAACATTTCATTTATTATAAATGTTTTGGGTCAGGGGATTTGAACAGGTTAACAGGTGTACTTTTTTTTTTTTTTTTAAATCTGCCTGCATTTATATGAAAATCAATCAAAGTGCTTTGTTTAAATAATATAAAATTCCTGGTAGTAATTAAAAATATTTAAATTAAGCAGTGTCACAAAGGAGTATTTACTCTGTTTACTGTATATACTGTTCTATATAATGTAAACATCAACATCACACTCGAGATTGTGCTGTTGTACTACTGTATATATTTGCTGAGCTGTGATGCGGTTGTAAGCTGATGTGAAGATATCACATCAGTGCTGACATTCAGGGCAACAGCATGACCTCGAGTGTGATATTGCTTTTATACAACAGTTCCATAAACACCATTTATTATCAACATATTAGGATTTTCTTAAATTTTGCTCCACCAACACATATCCTTGCAGAACCAACCAACCAATGGCTGACAGTTATTGACCAACAGTTTTTATATATTAGTCATTATTAGTTTTGAATTCTTACTGGTGCTACAGTATGTAGCCAAAAATTGAGTAGAATAAAGCATTTAGTTTTTAGCATTTAGCATTTCCCAGCCCTGGGAAACTTTATCTGAGAGATTCGGGATTCAGCATTGTGTTAGAACCTAGGTAGCTTTGAAGTTCTATTTACATAAAATAACACAAAGACAATTTGGAATACCTTTTATTATGAAGTACTTTCATTCATGCTGTGACTGACAATTGGTGTAATTAACGTGTGTAGAACACCTGTGATGAGGAGTGATACATATAGTTAAACATCCCAGTCCTGTTACAGTCTATTATCAGCACTTGTAGAAGTCCTCTCACCCGATCAGATTATTTGCTCAGAAATTCTATGTTCATGTACAGTATATCTACAGTTATTAGAATGTATAATGTGTAAGCCACATTTTTAACAGTGTATAAATCAATTTTGATTAAACAACATTACACAAAAAACTCTAGTGCTAATGGATAGTTTAAAAAAAATCTCCTTATTGGCTCAAGCTCACTTTAAAGAATGTTTGCAAGACTGTTTTCTGCATGAAATAACAACAGAAAATATTCATATTCTTAAATCTCAGCTCCATCAGTCATTGTATAATCTGACACGAAGAACACACATTAGCACACAGACTATTATAGATTTCAGGTAAGACTTTAGTAGGATCATTTTGTACACCGTGACAAATAATGATCTTACTGTAAATGACTGCTGTAATCATTATGTCTAAAAACAGCTTAATAGGAATATGAATGGAATGGTTAGAATTTGAACATTTAGCCAGACTTTAGGTACAGTAGTCCTTTCAAAATGTTTCTATAATCACCACTTTAACTGCTTGTCTTTAACCACTTTTAGTCAGCAGATAATTGATTAAACAGCAGTCAGATGTCCTTATGCTTCCTTTTCTGACCTGATTTTGCTTCTTTCTTGAAAGAATCAAATATGCATGTATTATTTTGACGTAACACATGCTAATTTGATACCGATGCAGAAATGGTTACAAACTATTGGGTGAAAAATATACAAACGGTACATTAAATGTTTAGTTGACCATTCCTTACCAAGTTCCACATTTACAGTAGCATATATTTTTGGAAGCAAGAAATGTTCTTTACAAAATCGTTAGTGTTAAAAAATATTTATTTTGCTGGAACAAACCTAACTTTTAAGCAAGGCCCACAAATTTATGATAAGCCCAAGGCTCCAAAAGCTTAAAGTTACATTAGACTTGTCTATCCAGTAAAAAACCCACTTTCATGTGTGTTGGATATGTTTGTCCTGTTAAAACACAGTTTTGTCCAAGTTTCAACCATCTGGCTGATGATATGGGATTTTTTTATGTTTATGGGTACTTGTCCTTCTTCATTACTCTATCCAGTTTCACTGGAAGAAAATCAGCCTCAAAACATGATGCTACCATGATCGTAACAGGTGGTACAGTGTTTTTTTTCTTGTGTGTGTGTGTGTGTGTGTGTGTGTGTGTGTGTGTGTGTGTGTGTGTGTGTGTGTGTGTGTGTGTGTTTGTTTTAAGCCTCAGCTTTAAACCTCCAAGCACACTTTCTGGGGAAAGTTTTGAACACATTACTACAAACTTTCCCCAGAAAGCTTCTTTATTTAGTCTATGTGCTCAGATGCAAAATTTAGTTGAGCTTGTACTTGTGGATTTTGGAAGAGAGGGTTCTTTCTTGAATGGCAACCTTTCAGTCAATGGTGATGCAAAGATGACTATAGACAGTTGACATTGGTGTTCCAGAAGCTTCCAGTTCAAGGCAGACATGTACCTTGTTGGTTTCCAGGCTGTTCCTGACCATCAGAACCAATTTCATTTCAGCTGAAGCTGACAGTTTGGATCTTCTTTCAGACTTTAGCAAAGTGTCTACATCTTCTACTGTAATAACTTTAGAACCTAATGTGCACTTACTGTATGTTCAATTGTTTAGAAAAGCCTTTATCTGTCACACATTACTGCACAGTGAAATTCCTTCTTTGTACATCCCAGCATAGCTGGGGTCATCCATGATACGGCACCTTTGGAGCAGATAGAGTAAAGGGCCAAACACTGGCAACCTAGTGGAGCTGATGCTCGAATCGCTGACCCTTCAATCAGTAACTCAGTGCCTTTGCCCTCTGAGCTACCACTGCTCTTTTGAAATGATCTTGGAAACTGCAGTTGTTAGAAATGACACCAAGAGACATTCTTTGTTCTCAGATCTGCACTGAGCTTATTGAAATTTTCAGTTCTCCTGTGTGTTGGTCAACCCAGCGAAGACTGTCAAACAAGCACTTTTGAGGTGCAAAGAAAAGCTACCACCTGGAGTCAATCATAAGCCCTGACAGCAAGTTGAGAGGTCTTGGGCTTGGCAAATTACTGTAAAAGACCTCTCAGCACCAGATTCATCACCAATCAATTAATGTGCCTTTGTGTATAATTCTGTCTCTTTTTGTTTTCTTTGTTGTTACCTGAAAAGCTAAAAGTGATGCCAAGATTACACTCAATATTTCTATTAAAGCTGTATTCTGCTGAAGAAAAGGCCAGAATAAAGAAATACAGTAATTGGAAACCCCATCTTGCTTTGACTTATGTTCATACTACAGTATGCACACTTTTAACCACATCTGCATATCTCCAGATGATCGATTTTTTTTTTTACTTTCATGAGCAGGCATATATGATGAACAAAGGCATTGTTTATTAGTCTATTAATTTGAATGCATGGTGCTAGCAATGTTACGAATTTTCAGTGTTAATTCATTGATGCTTAGGCTGAATCCTTAGCAACTTGGTCAGGGTCACAAAGTTCAAATTAAGATACTAGGACGTTTGCCTATATTTTGGGGGAAAATCTAACAAAATTTTTCAGACTTAATTGCACAAACAGGGCTAAAAACCAAAACACACTTCTCTAGTTAGCTTAATTATAAATTGGAGTGATGAGGCTGAACTCGCACACCACGCTGCCAATACCCACATTTACACATCTCTATTATTATTATTATTTATTTATTTATTTAAAAACAGATTTCTGGTGTTTCCTGACAAATATAAATATACATACGGTACAAAAAAAAAAGATTGTTTTGTACCACTGCTTTGTAGTAAACATTCACTTTAATTTTCCCCCTCTGATTATGTCGAATTGAATCAAAGGAGATATCGCAATAAGTCGACGGTGCTGTGCAGCAGAGCTAACACTGTAAAATTTGCATGAGCAAAACAAAACAAAACAAACCTCAAGAGCCACTTTGATTGGCGGCGGAGTAAATATTGGCGTCGGAAATTGTCACCCTTCAGAGAAGGAGTTTTACTGATTAATTTGAACGGCTTGCATGCGGACACAGTTTAAAACTAGTTTGTGGGAAAAACAGCAGTTATAAATGCAATAAATATTAATAGCGCTGTGATTTACCTTATCCGCAACGAGAGCCGGTGGTCAGAGACACCATTTCCTTCACCCTTTAATTATTCATTATGACTGGAGCATCTGGTCCAATCACATGCACACAGTGTTTGTTTGTTTTTTAACTGAAGCAACGGAGCAGTTTTGTCTTAGATGAGAAAAAGTAAAAGCCAAACTTATTCTGCAGTCTTTGCTGCTGAAGGCTCCACCGTATGCTTAATTATAACCTGCTGCTGTGGAATATGGAAAGGCGCTGAATACATTTTAAGGTTCACTGAGAAGAGGGAGCAGCATTTGCATTGCTTTATGCAGGTGCTTTCTTTGACCTGTCAAACTCCGATCATGTTATTGACTTGTAGACTCACCACACTCCTGCTGCTAGCCTCGAACCTCAAGCAAAATGCCCTCTTCCCATTTAACATCATTTCTCACTAATAAATAGACTTTTGACATTTTTTCCTTTTCTTCTTGTTTTTTTTTTCTTTTTCTTTTGAAAGCATGCAAATTGAAAATCTTTTTTCGGGCAGGCTGAGAAAATACTTGCATTGAAAAAAAAAAGCCTTCTCTTACAGGCAACATTCGAACTGCAGAAGCTGTATTTTTTCATACTATGGAACATTAAGCTTACATTATCATACTTATGACGTTCATTAAACTGAGAGAAAGCAATTAAATAAAATCAATTTTGTTCTTAAGTTATGGACGAAGACTCAAATTTGAGCCCTACAGTACAGAACAGGATATAACCCAACACATTTGAGCCCGTTAGAGCAACTCTAGCCTCTGGGTATGCTAAGAATCATCATTTACACTCTAATTCATAACAGAAAATTATCCCATTTTCCAAAATGGAAAAATTCTAAAGAGTTTCAGCAGATCTATTATCTCTAATGATCCTCGAGACAAATGGACGGCTGTACTATTGAATTCTACATCTCGATTATTACTTTAACACAATTTAATGTTAAAAAAGGCACTAAGGAAAACAAAACAGTCATTAGAAATGAATGAACGGCTGCCTCGGTTCATAATTGTGCACGCGGGGCGATATTAACCGTGCCAGAGATTGAATCTCTAAATGAGTGAAGGACAATTTACTCTTAAACCTCATTGTCCTGGATGTTTATACGAACAACAGCACATGTTGGAAGTGAGAGAAATCTCGGAAGATCATTACAGGACGAAGAACGACACCTCGGAGATTATACGCCCGCTGTAATCTCAGATTATAGATCGCACGGCTGATAAACGTGAAAGTGCATCTTCATAACCTCACCCTCATTTTTCTTCGTTTCCGTTGCCACTTCTTATTAAATTGTGTGAGTGATGAAGTGAATCGAGCCCCATTTGGCTTCATTACCTCACCGTTTCTGAATTATGGGCTGTTCCTGCTCTCGTTAATCGTAAGGTGATAATTAGAGCGTCCTCTAGTGAGCTGCTGCAATCTGCCGATTCCTTTTTTTTGTTGTTGTACCAACCTTGTTTTAACTTGCCCTCACTGACGTCTCCTTTTGACTCAGTAGTGTGAATGTGTGTCAATGTCATTGCGTAAGTGGCCACTTAATGCACGAGAGGATTAAGGTGTATGTGCGTGTGTGTGTGTGTGTGTGTTCATCTGCGTGTGCATATGTTAGGAATTGACTTTTTCAATTAAGTTTAAATGTGAACAGTATAACATATTAGCTTAATAACTAGTTTGGTAACTAGCTAACTAGTTGTAGCTGCTTGTGAACTTCAAAGCTCTAAGGTTGCTAGATAAAAAAAAAAAGAATTTGGGGGAGCGGGGCGCTGGATTTTAAAGAGCATCCAGACCATGCTTTTAAACAAACACATTTGGGTTTAAACTTAACCTAGTCAAAACCTAATAATAATGTGAGCTCAGTGGCATTTGGACTACTGATGAGAAAGTCCCAGGTTCAAACCCCACAACCAACAAGCTGCCTCTGCTGGACCGTTGAGCCTGGCCCTTAACCCTCAAATGCTCAGGTGTGTAATGAGATAAAATGTAGGTTGCTCTGGATAAGGGAATATATACAGTATAGATACAATATAGAATATATACAGTCTTGTTGACTAAATAAAACACAAGGTAAACAACCAAAATGTATACGTTCACAAACATTCTTGGTAAAATAAAATAAAAATATGTCAATCTATATGGCAAATTAAAGGCTATCTAAATGAAATATTAAAAGTCCCAAAGTACTTTATAAAGTTAAACATGTCTTATTGTTCTGTGTGTGTGTTAATGCTCCTCAAATAATGTTTTTTTTAACCTCAAACGCTCTTTCTTTCACTCTTCCTCCAAATACATCATCTTAGGGTCTATATGCAAATGAGCGTCTGCTGAGCCACACCCCTCCAGAGATTTAGCAAAGCTGAACAATGAGTCTGGGGAAGGGTTCTTCTTATACTGCATGATGTCAGAATAAAGAAAATCTAATTGTTTTTATAAAGCATCATACATTTTTTTTGCAATATTTTTGCTTTGTACACAGAAACTGGAGATGCATATAAATATTTAAAAATGACTAAAACATGAATTTTGTATAACAGGGTTCCTTTAAAGTAAATTTTTTTTGCTAACTAGGCGGAGATGAAAAGTAGAAAAGCTCATATGGGTAGTTTGAATCCCAATTTTTTTGGGAGAAATTTTCATCAGATCATAATGTCTTGTGGGTCAGTTCTGCTCCTCAGGCGTACTTTGATGTCGAGTCGATCCTTCTGGGCTCCAGGAACTCATCAAACACACTTCACTTGCGATGATAAACTATAGAAATGTCCAGTAAGATGGCAATGGGGAATCCACCAAGGGGAAATGATGAGGGCAAGTCGATGAATGCTGTGTTAAAATCAATACTGGAGCGCGGCTCAGACTCTGATTTCCCGATGCATTGTCACACAACAATCACAGTGATACAGTGGTGAGGGACGGTGGTGGTCTTCATCATGGTTAAACCCGTTATAGTGCTGTCTTTACTGCTCTCTGGAGGCTAAGTATACTCAGCATATGAAGTTTCTGGTACAGTACATATAATTGATCTTTAATAGATTAATATATTTTGGGGTTTCATTAAAAGTTTCACAGTATTTTAGAGAACCAGGTTGTGAGAAAGAAATTAGGGTTTAGGTTACAGTTTTCAGACCAGAGGTTTATATAGGAAAGTGTAAATATTCTAACAAATTCAGATCAGGAATTGAGCTGCTGAGACTTTTTAATAGATTAGGGGCTGAATTTGGAACACTGACAAAAAATATCTTGTTTTGACCTAAATTGGATTTTTTTCTGGAGTATTATAATTGTACATGATGTTTCAGCCAAATGTTGTGAAAATACATTGTTATGCTAATTTCTCCCCATGATTTGACTCTCTGCCTGCAAAGATCATGTTGTGTAAAGATGACATTTTGTGCAACCAATAATGTGGGAATAAAGATATCTAAAGCCATGCTAGCAAGGTGTAAGAAATCCAGTGAAGTACAGCGGTTGAGAAAGGAACTTACTACACATATTACCTAAATAGAATCAATTCAATCAAATTAATTATATGTTTGCAATACTCCTGCTCTGTCACATCATTATTATTTACCCAACAGGTACATCATGAGCATTCACAGGGTTAAAGAAACTTGTACAATATACTTTAAAAAGTTTAATAACTAAGAACTTTTAAACGAGGCCAAGCTAGAATATTTCCCATGAGGCCGTGTTTTTCCGGTGCCTGGCGGGGATCAGGGAGCTTTATGGAGCAGGGATATTAGATTACTCTTCAGCGTCTGTTTAGACTCCATGCTGATCGCTGTCAACCATGAATAATCACCTTCTGCCAGACTGCAGGTTCTGTCCATCAGGGGGTCAAATGGCAATACGGGTTGGCAAAAAGTCACTGCGGTGGCTGGGACATCATCGTCCATCTGCGAGAGAGCGAGCAGGAGAGAGAGAACGAGTTTATGTTTTAGGTCACAAGATGAGTATTAGATTACATAAGGTCATGAGACTATAACTTTTCTATGTACACATTAACCAGTGGAAGCACCATGATATGCCAAGTGATGTTAATGTGTATTGTCCCAGTGTTATGTTGGTACAGGAAAATAAACAATGATGTGGTGTTATGGTGGTGTCATGAAGCAGAGTTACTATTTCTACCCAAAAGTTCATCAACATTTCAACATTTTGTAAAACATTATACATTAGTAATACAATATGAAATGTGTAGCTGCTGTGCTGTGGAATATTCACTAGTTTTATATTTGCAGACCTTCACTAATATGTCTTTATTCTTTCTTCTTCTTCTTCTTCTTCTTCTTCTTCTTATTATTATTAGAAAAAAAGGAAAAAATATATAGCATCCACCTGGGAAGCCTAAATTCCTCTGTTCTGAAGATGTTCTGTGACTTTATTTTGACGATTTCAAATCACTAGCACTGGAGACTCCTTTCATGCATCCTAAACAATACTGATCATAATGAACCTTGAGGTAGAAGTGGCAAAGGCCAAACAAAGAGCATATGAGGACTTGTATGCTAGGCTGGACAGTAAGAATGGAGAGATGGATCTGTGCAGGTTGGCGAGGCAAAGAGATAGAGATGGGAAGGATGTGCAGCAGGTTAGAGTGATTAAAGATAGAGATGGAAATGTACTGACAGATGCCAGGAGGGTGAAGGGAAGATGGAAGGAGTACTTTAAAGGGTTGATGAATGAGGAAAATGAAAAAGAACAAAGAGTAGAAGAGGTGGCTGTTGTGGAGCAGGAAGTAGCAAATATTAGTAAGACTGAGGTGAGAAGAGCGTTGAAGAGGATGAAGAGTGGAAAGGCTGTTGGTCCTGATGACATACCTGGGGAGGTCTGGAAGTGCTTAGGAGAGGTGGCAGTAGAGTTTCTGATTAGTTTGTTTAACAAGATCTTGGAGAGTGAAAGGATTCCAGAAGAAAGGAGGAGAAGTGTATTAGTGCCAATTTTTAAGAACAAGGGAGATGTGCAGAGATGTGGTAACTCCAGAGGAATAACTTGATGAGCCATACAATGAAGCTGTGGGAATGAGTAGTGGAAGCTAGGTTAAGGGCAGAGGTGAGCATTTGTGAGCAGCAATATGGTTTCATGCCTAGAAAGAGTACATCAGATGCAGTATTTGCTTTGTGGATGCTGATGGAGAAATACATAGAAGGTAATAGAGAGTTGCATTGTGTCTTTGTAGATTTAGAGAAGGCGTACAACAGGGTGCCGAAAGAGGAGCTGTGGTGTTGTATGAGGAAGTCTGGAGTGGCAGAGAAGTATGTTAGAGTGGTGCAGGACATGTATGAGAGCTGTAAGACAGTGGTGAGATGTGCTGTAGGTGTGACAGAAGAGTTCAAGGTGGAGGTGGGTCTGCATCAAGGATCGGCTCTAAGCCCCTTGTTGTTTGCTCTGATGAGAGACAGGATGACAGATGAGGTTATACAGGAGTCTAAATGGACTATGATGTTTGCAGATGACATTGTGCTTTATATCAAGAGCAAGGAAAAGTTTGAAGAGGTGGAGGTACGCTCTGGAAAGTAGAGGAATGAAAGTTACGGAATACATGTGTGTGAATGAGAGGAACCCAAGAGGAACGGTGAAGCTACAGGGAGCAGAGGTAAAAAAATTTGCAGGACTTTAATCACTTAGGGTCAACGGTTCAGAGCAATGGGGAGTGTGGAAAGGAGGTGGTTTGGAATGGGTGGAGAAAAGTTTCATGTGTGTTGTGCGATAAAAGAGTATCAGCGAGAATGAAAGGTGTACAGGACAGTGGTGAGACCAGAGATGCTCTACGGCTTAGAGACAGTGGCACTGAAGAAAGGACAGGAGGCAGAGCTAGAGGTAGCAGAGCAGAAGATGCTCTTTGGGAAGGTTCTCTTTGGGAGTGACAAGGATGGATAGGATTAAGAACAAGTTCATCAGAACGGACCAGATTGAGGTGGTTTGGACATGTTCAGAGGAGACATTGTGAATATATCGGTAGGAGGATGCTGAGGTTGGAACTGCCAGGCAGGAGGTCTAGAGGAAGACCAAATATGAGATTTATGGATGTAGTGAAAGAGGACATGAAGTAAGTTGGTGTGAGATAAGAGGGTGCAGAGGATAGGGTTAGATGAAGAAGACGGTTGAGGATCCAGGATTGTATTGCAACATAACCATTATCACAGAGGATCCATAACTACGGATAGATAAAATGTAAATAAGAAGAACAGAAGAGTGAAAACAGTGAACTATGAACACTGTTTAAAAAACATGTAATACATGATTAATTAACCAGTTATAGACTCTTAGTAAACTATGTACCCATGTAAAATGACAAGATAAATTGTATGTATCTTGTTAATGGCAATAGAGAGAAAAAGAGAGTGTCTAAAGCTGCTTAAACAACATTTAGAAGAAAAACTAACTTGCATTGCATGCATTCGACATTCCATGAAACCATAAATGCATAAAAGTCCACTATATATGTAAAGATAAATGTTAGTTTCTAATTAGACTCTTATTTTCAGAAATTATTTTTCTTAGGCATACAGTACATGATTGTCAATTTTTCAAAAAAAGTTATTGTAACGGGTTCGACAGTATCTGCACGGGCAGCACCATGAAGCACAGACACGAGGCGTGGTCTAATGCGAAAAATGTCACGGTACGCCAGGTCACGCCCACGTCTCCAGACAAGCCAGGCTCACCTGCTCCTCCAATCCACACTCCACTCCACTCTTTCCCTTTTGCCGCCTCATTCTCCGCTTTCTGCACACCTGTTCTCTGTCTCAGGTCATCACCTCTGCCTATTTAAACTCATCATAAAGCAACCATTCGGGGCCGAATTATTGTGTGCTGTTAGCACAGTTTTCTCGTGCCTCAAGTCAAGTTTTCTTCTAGCCTTCACATCGCCGACTTCTCACCCTTTTTCACGCTTCTCGCCTCACGGATTTAACCTGTTCGCTATACTGACTGAACTCCCGGCTTTGATCTCCCACTTCCCCTTCACGACCACGACCCTGTCTAGCCCGCAGGATTTATTACAACACGGACCGCAGGTATGGGCTTCAGAAATTAGAGCTTTCCTCTTCAGCGCTTCTGTAGCGCAACTGCCTTCACGCTGCACGTTAGATGCCACCTTGTCACTCTGATCTCCAGTGCCCCCGCTCGTCACCACCCAGTGTCCTTTTTAAAGTCCCTGTAAAATGTAAATGCATTTGATGGAATTTTGGAGAATGTTAAAGACAAAAGAAATACTGTAAGGTTTACTCTGTGTTGCAGTTTCCCCATCAGTCATGGACTTCTATAATGAAGTGCTTTCATTCAACTACTGAAGTAAAACTGAAACTGGTGGGGGAGTTCGGAGGCTGATGATGATGCTGTAAACTGAATGTTTTGTATGGTATACAGTGTTTCTTATGATCTTCAACATTATTTGTAATTAAGAAGATTTTCAGTTCAACAAACCTTGAACCTTTTTCAACAAACCTGTTTTTCTTGGTTTATTTTGCTGCTCACTACATAATCATAAAGTATGAATTTACTATTTTTGTACTATTGATACTAAATTGCATATTTACACTGCCAGCAGCACTACTGCAGGCTGATGTATGCATTGTGACAAAACTGTCACAATGCATACAAATAATGTAATATAAAAGTGTTATAAGTGTTAAGACTTACAGCATTGTGCAAAAATAATACAGAATTCACACTGATACAGTCTAACCAAATAATGTTAACCTTATTAATAAATAATAATAATAAAAAAAATATTGTTTTCCCCAAAAGGTCTGCAAAAGAAGATTTGTCATTTAATTTTAAGTCTAGTCCATTTCCATGTTTTTTTTTAATTGATCTCATAATTCTGAAAACATGCTATGTGTGTTATTACGTATAAAACACACATCAGCACTGAAGCGTGAACAGCGCCTCTTCACTTTTCACCTCTACACTAGAGCCGCATCATCAATGGGATTTCAGTACAGAGTTTAAAGTGAAATGAATTAGAGACCCGGTCAGATTTGTCTTTTTAATCTCAGCTTTCTCGTGTCCTCTTTCATATTAAAAATAAATTGCCTCTAGGGGCTGAGAAAGAGATTTAAATTCATAAGGAGAGTGTCGTGGCTCTGGTCAGATGAGGTTGAACACCTCGCTCTCTCATCCAGATGTGTAATTATTAATTGCTTATATTACGGTCAAGAATAACATTATGTGGATTTGAACATGGGCTGTCTGTGTGTGTGTGTGTGTGTGTGTTTGAGGTGCTGAACTCTGAGTGTTATTAATGAGACACAGAATAATCCTGTAATATAAGTATTATTTTTTCCTGGAACGATTAGGCTATTTTTCAGTCTTCCTCAAGGGACCTGGTTGAACTTTAGAAAATGTAGAGATGGTAAGTCTCATGAGACACCCACACCCACACACACATACACCCACACACACACACAAACACACACACAGCTGAAAAAGGAAAATAAAATGCCATGCCGCATCATGTGTTTATTTATGACTGCTGTCCTGTTTAACTCATTTAACCATGACCTACTTAAAGTAATAGATGACACAAGGACGTTAGATCCTGTACACATTCAGCACAGCATTAATAACAATATATTCGTTTTGTCCTACCTCAGACTTCTAACTTACTGTAAATGAATGTATAATTGTTTTTTTTCCCCAGTAGCATACAGATGCAGTACAGTTACAGACTGAAGCATAGTTGCACAAAAAAGAAGAATAAATAAATAATTTGAAAAGATTTTTTTTCATTCTTAAAAAGGTATAGAGACTAACCCCCACTCGAACACTGTGGTATTGATCTCTGCTCTTACTACGCAGCTAGCTTCATTGATTATTGCTTCCCACACTTTTGAACACATACTTCCATGCTTCATAAATAACTAATAAATGAATTATAAGCAAGTTTAATGATTTAATTCTTTCTATTCACTTCAAACTATCGACCAAACAAGCTCCCAATTTTGAACCAGGAGGAATGTGATTAAAAAAAAAGAAATTCTTCTTTTCAAATTTGAAAATACAATAAAACAAAGTGTCCCAATCCCAGAGCTTCCAGTACAAAAGCTGAAGGCAATTTGACAAACCACAGTTAATAAAACACTCAGTGTCGCAGCGTGAAAGTAAAAGCTATAAATTTATAACTAACCTGTAGTGAAGCTGTATGCTTTTAAACAGCAGCTGTTTTATTTCTCTTATACTTCAGTAATCTGCCAACAACTTAACATGATCTCTATGATGCAATAATTAATTAATTCATTCATTCATCTTTCTTTATGTCTATTTATGGTTGCAGTACATTTAATGTTGTCATGAAACAAGTTTCAAAAGTCTCACTTTTGCTACAGCAGCTAGTAAGTGGCTCCGTCACCAGTTTCTATTTTTCTCTCCCTCTTACAAGATTCAAGATTCAAAGGGTGTTTGATTTACATATGAGCATTTGTATTGCCAGAGCTCAGTTACAGAACAAGTCACAATTCAACTGCATAAAATAAATAAATAGATGTATGCAAACATTTATCTGTACAGTCAAAGAGAAATAATACTGTTGAAGACAAATGATAAAGAGTACAACAACAACAACAACAAAAAGAAATAAAGAAAATGTAACAAGAGCAGCCACAACAATGGCGATAATATTAAGATTAATGTAATATACAGTACAGTATCTCTCTATCCCTCTCATGGTTTCTCTTTTTCTCTTCATTCATCTCATGTCCACTCTGTCTTTCTCTCTCTCTCTCTTCTTCCCCTTGCTTCCAGTCCATTCCTCTGTTCAATCTCTATCTAT
This sequence comes from Channallabes apus, assembly GCA_030522415.1. Lineage (NCBI taxonomy): Eukaryota > Metazoa > Chordata > Actinopteri > Siluriformes > Clariidae > Channallabes > Channallabes apus. Next base: position 7,596,798 of record CM060118.1, on the reverse strand, counting down.
TTCTTCATTTCTGTTTCTGTTTCTCTTCTTCCCCCTCTCTCTTTCATCCTTTCCGCCTCCTTTTCTTTCCTCTCTATATTTTTCACTTTCTCACTCTGCCTTTCTCTCATTTTCTTTCTATCCTTCTCTGTCTCACCTCCTCCTTCTTCTAATTAGTTAGTCATTTTTCTTTATGAGAACTCCTTGCACTTGAAGTTGTAAAAAGTCTGACAGTTACCAAGTGCTAGTACTGGAGACTCCTTACACAAATGTTACATTAAACATTAAAGTCAAATCCCTGTTACTGTAGAAACAGCAGTGTACTGTATGAGGGCATTATTCTAAACCTAGGATTTGCAGAATCACTTTCTGATCGATCATGATGCAGAACTTGACCTTTGACCTTCCTTGCCAATGGAAATCCATTCACGGTGTGATCACTAAAGCGCTCAGTCCAAGGAGTTTACATACAGTATTTAGCTCATGCTGTGCTGGAGAAACTAATCTCTGTTTTCACCTCTGCTTCTGTATTGGTGTTATTTCTACCAGCTGCCGTTATAATAAACAGTTGATGCGTGTTCATCTCCTGAGCTGGCGGGTCTCAGGAAGCCTCAGGCGGCCACGCTCACATGTGATGCGTTTATAGAACATTAAGGTGTTCATGTTTGGGCTATTTCTACATGCAATGTGTCAGTTGGAAGCTTCACAGGCCATCTCAGGAGTGTGCCCCAATTAGCCAAACTTCCCTTCATCATCCCTACTTCATTGCGCTCACTGTGACCTTTACATAGATGGACACCACACGGCTTGCACGTCTGGACACTCGGCATGTGAATCTGCTCTCTCTCTCGCTCTTTCTCGCTCTCTCTGTCTCTCTCACTCTCTCAGCAGGGGCCGGTAAATAAGCGAGGAGTATGATGTGGGCTTTTCATAATAAGCAGACATAAATTTGGTGGCTCTCGTAAGGCCAGAGACTCGTTCCGGCTTCACCGATGCGTTCATTTGAAACTGTCTCCCAGCGCCGCTGCATGGAGGAGTCATTACGCAGCCGGAAAAGCGTCGGAGTTGATGGCACCGACCGACAGCAGTGACAGAGCTGTGCTCTAAGCAGAACGGAAGAAATAAATAATGTGAACACGACAGAATTTTTTGGGGAAGGAAAATAAATAAATAGATAGATAAATAAATAAATAAATAAATAAATATGTAAATATATAAATAAATATTTAAATAAGCAAACACTCTCCACTTGAACAACAATAGGCCTGCGTATTAGGCAAAGTATTAAGACGACACTATGTTAAAAAAAAAGTGCTGAGGAGTTTCAAGTGACTTTATTTTTTACAGCTAAACGGAAGCAAGTGCTTAAACTGCCTGTTAAAAAGAAAATTAGGCACTGAGGTAATCGGCGTCTCCGAGACAGGTAGAGAAACAGAGTGGAAAAAGTGTAAAATAGGCGAAATTTCAGTTCCGTACAAAAGAAACTTCTGCATAATATCGAGGGGAAACGTAATCCCTTCACAAAAGACAGGCTGCAAGTCAATCAAGCATGAATAAGTGTCATCATTAATGTGTGCATGCACACACACACACACACACATACAAACACACACACACACACACATACACACGCGCGCACACACACTTAGAGACAGTTCACTTCACTTCTTCTTCACACAGTCGAAGGCGTGACACATTCCCAATCTCAGGTGTTTAAATAGGTCAGACATTACCATCTTCTCTTTCCTGCAACTTTAATCTCCAAAAATGACAGAGAAAACTTGAACAAAAAAGATCAGATAAAATAAACCGAACGAATGAATGAATGAACGAATGGATGACCTGAGCTTCAACAACATCTAACAATATATAATGCAGCAACTGCTCTATAAGATTTGCAAGTCGAAATTCAAATCAGGTGCCAGAGAGAGAGAGAGGGAGGGGGAGAGAGGGGGGATATACATTATAGAGGGAGGGGGGGGGGGGTTGTGTGAAATGATGCTCCAATACCAGATTGAAACAAAACTTTCTCAGAGTGCAACAGTTACATTGAAGAAACATTTTTGTTTAAAAAATAAAAAATTACATTATATTAATGAAAAGAATATTGAATGTGATTTTAAATATTATGTATTTACATTTTCATTATCCATGTATTAAGATTGAATTAACCCTAAACCTAAACCTAACCCTAAACCTAACCCTAACCCTAAGTGCAGCTTTTAAGAGAATGCTTTTTCTAATAAGCTCAAATGACACTTCAGCTTTAAATGAAAATAGATTTGATATTTTCTCTAACTCTTTCATTCTCTTCTTTATTAGCTTTTCCTATTCTAAATTAATTTATTTATACAGCAATATTATACAAAAAGATTATTGCATAATGATAATACATGATATATGAGTTCATAGGTTTAATCTCTAACACATGCACGCACAAAGAAAGAAAGAAAAAAAACCCAGAACACTAGCAAAAAAAAAACTTGAAAAAAACTTTTAATATATATTTATTTGCTTGGTTTTCCTCCATGTACTCTGGTTTCCTCCTGATGCTGGGTGGTATTTGTGTGTGCAAGTGTGTCCTGTAATGAGTTGATCCAATCCAGGGTGTACCCCTCCTTTTGCCTTAACCTCACTGGCATAGGCCCCCATAACCATAAACAGGATATCTGAATATATTCCATTCTAATAAAAACACAGTAAAATCTTATTTACATGTAAATATTTCCTGTTGTAATAAATTAATAGAAGTTGTTACAGAAGAAAATTTATTAATAGACTGGTCCAAAGTCTTTAACCAGTTTCTTTTTAAAAGAGAATTTAAGCCTTGTTCGATTCTCTATGTTTCTGTGTAGACACATCTCTTTACCGTCCCACACTGAAGAAGCCATTTGTATTGGAAATGTGTATAGTCAAGCGTGCATTCAGGAAGAAATAAGAATTCTGACTGTCAGAAATTGGAAATATCTCAACATAAAACAGAATAAAAAGCAATAAGAGACACTGCATTAGCGATCTTAACTCACACGCATCTCCTGTCTCCCCAGACTCGAGTGCTAGTCCTGTTACACATAGCTCATTTACAAAGAACTGCATACTTTGTTGCTAAACCAGAGCTTTCAGTAAAGAACTGTTGTTGAAAAGACACGTTTCCCATGTTTTCTGACCATGTTTAAGACATGTTCAACACTGCTGGAGAATGCTCTTTAAGCTTACACTCCATAATGACATCAGTGTCATCATACATTTGAGGGAACCGCTGAGCAAGAAGTTTGGCCATGCCACAGATGGAGTAGAATTCTTATCCCACTGCAGTCAGATGAGGCACAGAAGAGAAGAGGTTAAAATCAGAGATCTTGGCCTGTTGTGTGCTTTTAAATGCACAAGGCGCTGTGGAATTTCAATGGACTTATGATGCTCAAATTGCGCCAAGAGGGCAGGTGGCTGGAAAGTCTTTCGCAATTTAAGGTGGCATATCGAGTGATGATGGTCTGCATGTTGAGTGTGATCTTTTTGGTGGTTTTCCAGGCAAAAGTTGACACTGTGATGCACAATCAGGGACAGGCTTCACTGGCTGGAGTTCAACGTGGAGTTACCCGCCCCGCCTTTCTAATCCCTCTGCCCATTATAAATGTCCCGTTCAAAAGAATTGGTATGGATCTGGTCGGGCTGCTTCTTAAATCTGCGAAAGGGCACAAATACATCCTAATGGTTGTAGACTTTATGACACAATACCTCCTCTCCCATTAAGGAAAGCTACATTGAAAAACGTTGCGAGGGAGCTCGTGCAGCTCTTCAGCTGAGTTTGCCATCCAAAGCAAGTGCTCACCAACCAAGGTACACCTTCTATGTCTAATGTGTGATGTATGCAGGCTGTTGCACATTCCGCACATCCGCATGTCGGTGTACCACCCGCAGACCGATGGCCTCGTTGAGCGTTTTAATCAGACACTGAAATGGATGCTTTCGATCTTAGTGCTGCATTCGACACTATAGATCATAATATTCTCATAGATCGCTTACAAAATTATATAGGCATTCAGGGACAGGCACTAAAATGGTTTAGATCTTACCTGTCTGATCGCTACCATTTTGTAGATCTAAATGGAGAACCGTCTGGTATAATGCCAGTGAAATATGGGGTCCCACAAGGGTCAGTTTTAGGACCTCTGTTGTTCTCAATATACAGTACATGCTTCCCTTGGGTAACATCATTAGAAGACATGGGATTAGTTTCCATTGTTATGCTGATGATACCCAATTATATATCTCAACTAAACCAGACGAAATACCTAAGCTGTCTAGATTAACTGAGTGTGTCCAGGACATAAAAGATTGGATGACCAATAACTTTCTTTTATTAAATTCAGATAAGACAGAGATATTACTTATTGGCCCAAAAACCAGCACACAACAGCTTTCACAATTCAGCTTGCGCTTAGAAGGATGTACTGTTATTACCAGCTCAGCAGTAAAAGATCTGGGAGTAATATTAGACAGTAACTTGTCTTTTGAAAATCACATTTCAAATATCACAAAAACAGCCTTTTTCCATCTTCGAAATATTGCTAAACTTAGGAACATCTTATCCGTATCTGATGCAGAAAAACTAGTTCATGCATTCATGACCTCCAGACTGGACTATTGTAATGCATTACTAGGTGGTTGTCCTGCATCCTCAATAAACAAGCTTCAGTTAATCCAAAATGCAGCTGCCAGGGTTCTCACTAGATCCAGAAAATATGATCATATAACCCCAATATTATCATCCCTGCACTGGCTACCTGTTCAGTTTAGAATAAATTACAAAATAGTATTACTTACATACAAGGCCTTAAATGGTTTAGCTCCCACATACCTAACCAGTCTTCTGATACGTTACAATCCACCACGCGCCTTAAGATCACAAAACTCCGGACTTCTGGTAGTTCCCAGAATTTCAAAATCTACAAAAGGGGGTAGGGCTTTTTCATATTTAGCTCCAAAGCTTTGGAATAGCCTTCCAGACAGTGTTCGGGGAGCAGACACGGTTTCTCAGTTCAAAAGTAGACTCAAGACGCATCTTTTTAATCTGGCATACACATAACTCATCCCAGTACTCATACTCCAGTACACCTATACCGAATGGCAACTACGCTAATTCTCCCCATCTGTTCTGTATTTCTCTACCCATCCCGAGGCATCGGGAGATTTTGCCAGCTTCAGTAGACAAAGGCCGACCCTGCGAGGTTCCTGAGGCACCCAGAGACGGACCAGCTCCAACTGGATTCAGCTTTATGATGGTTGGAGCTACACATGCTGCTCCTGTGCTTCCAGTGATCCAGACCTCATCTGCCCTCTGCACCTACTGACTCGTCCCTATGCTGAACTGGTCTTCATGTCAATTTAAATAATTTCTGTCATATTGAATTTTCACCTGCACAACACACAAGATGTTATATCATTTCTATCTGTTATCGCCCAAATGAGGATGGGTTCCCTGTTGAGTCTGGTTCCTCTCAAGGTTTCTTCCTAATGCCATCTCAGGGAGTTTTTCCTTGCCACCGTCGCCGTCACCCTTGGCTTGCTCATCAGAGAAATTTCATTCATTCGTCTCATTATTATCTGCACATTTTTCTCACACATCCACACTTCCAATTATTTTCTTTTCTATAATTATTATTATTATTTGTTCTTATTTATTTATTTTCTATTATAATTTTATTTATTTATTTATTACTTTATATATAATTATTCTATATATATATATATATATATATATATATATATATATATATATATATATATAATTTTTTTTTTTTTTTTTTTTTTTTTGTTAAATTTCTTAAATTTTTGTGAAGCTGCTTTGAGACAATGACCATTGTTAAAAGCGCTATATAAATAAAATTGAATTGAATTGAATTGAATGCTCTGGAGGGTGGTAGACAAAAGTGACTGCAATTGGGAACAAATACTGATGCATGTCCTATTATGGGAACGGGTTTACCCCCTTCAAGCTGTTATTTGGCCGCAAGGTCTATTCGACGTACTGTAGCTAAGGAGCCTGGGAGACTATTCAGGTTTCTGAAATTGAACAGGAGCTTCAAAGCAGTATTGGTAAAGTCCTCCCTATTGTGAAACAGCACCTACCGGATACTATCTCACACACGTCTCCCCAGACTCAGTGCTTCTGAGTCCCATCCGCCTAGGAGAAAGCCGCTTGCTGTCCGCTCACACGCCCGCTCTGCTGTCTCTGTGTACAATGAATCTTCTGCCCAGCGCTGCTCGTCTCACCTGTTCTGCACAAGCCTATGTGTCCCTAGGGACACTGCGCCTGCTGAAGATTGACCCAAATGACCACAACCTTTAAAGAGACGGCTATAAAGCCGGTGCTTGCACGTCACGTAGTGTATTCACAAAGAACTGCATACTTTGCTGCTAAACTAGAGCTTGCATTAAAGAACTGGTGTTGAGAAGTGACACCGGCTTCCCATATGTTCTGTCCCTGTGCCAGGTTACAACAGATCACCTGATTAATCCCAGAGGGATTTTTATACAGTACATAAAAAATAAAAAAACGAGTTGTTGTGGAGTTGTTGTTGTGGGGTTACCAAAGCGGACCATCTGATTCATACACAAGGAAAGGACCAGCACTGTATCAAGTGGCTAGAGTTTAGGCATTGGCTGGAAACCGAACCTGGGCCTTTCGCACGGCAGACGAGAAACCTACCACTGAGCCACCAATGCCCTAAAAATTGAAAAAGCATATTTATGGAAATAAAAATATTGACTTAGAGGCTTAAATCTGGTCATATTGAACATAGGATTATTTAGACAGTAATAACTCTACGGACTATGAATTAATAATTTCCTGTGCAGTTAATTAGCTATTTATTACAGTTAAACTGAAATATTAATGAACTATTCATTACACCCCACTAAAGAAGAAGTAATAAATTAATGATTTATCCCCGAGAACACTCAGAACACTGACGGCTAAATTTAGCATGGGGAAATAATTATAGTCTAATGTATGTACATGTAGATATTAAAAGTTTGTGCAACATTTAAGATAAAGTTATTGTGATATAATAAATAGAAAATCATGCCATATCTTCACCAACAAAAAAAGTGATAGTAAATATAGAACAAACAGAATAATTGTTGGGTTTATAAGAGTTTTAAGGGTTTAAAATTACGATAACTGAAAACTATACATTAGGGCACCCACACTTATAGAAATGAATCCATTTGGAAGAGAATACACACATGCAGTTAGATTCACTCAAATTTTGATGGCAGTAAGACAAGCCTTTGTGGGTTAGAAACAGCGGTAGGCTGAGATCTACATTGCACCTCCTCAGTAAGAGTTTTCTAACAAAGAAAAACTGACATCTATTTTCAGTATCATGTGTCAGTTAGTGGTATAACAGAAAAGTATTTGGCATCTGGTTCAAACTTCAAATCCCAGCTGAGCAAATGGTCTGTGTTTGTGGTGAATAGTGAATAGTGAATAGTGTTAACAAAATAGTTATCTAAAAGTTTCATTCTTGTTCTGTTTGCCATGTTCAGGTTTTTAGATTAAAACAAAACAAAACTATTTATGTTAGCAGAAAATAAGAATTTGCATTGTCTAATCCTTTAACATCCAGATTTCCACATTGTGATTTATAACCCATCTAGGGTAAAAACCTTTTTTTTTCTTTAAGTATGTAAACATAAATTAAAAATGAAGTAAAAAAAATATCATACTTATAATCATTGGCTCAGGTGGTTGTGGCTCTGGGTTACTAGTCAAAAGGTCAAAGGTTCGAGCCCTGCCATCACTAGGCTGCCACTGTTGGGTGCATGAGCAAGCCCATTAACCATATGCCTACAGTATACAGTACTGTATATAATACCGAGCCGATACCCTGCATCATCAGTACCAGATCCAAGCTAGAGAAAGCCTTGGCACCTGGACTAAAACCTGTGCCAATAACTTGCCAATAACAATGAGGTGACTCTGAGAAAGATGAACAAACAAAATAAAATACACATTATCATGAGAAAAGTGACTCTGATTCACCTTAAAGTAAAGTTTCTGTAAGATTTTCTTTGTTTTATTCAGCTGCTAAAGTCGTGGTCCACAGCTTACAAAGCATGTACTGGATTATACTTATTGTCAAAAGTTATTGATCAGGAGATTAAAAAAAACAACTTCAAATACAAAACTTACAATTACAAAAATGTCCAAACCATTTGATGCATCATGGAGAAACATGAAGCCCTTCATCAAGACCCAGAGAAAATAAGGCACTATAGTGACTTGACTAAGAAGAGGACATCCCTCTGAAATAGGACAAGAGAAACCTTAGAGAAGGAGCACAGGACACATGTCCTTCAAAAAGGACAAGAAGAAAACATATCAGGGAGGCAGCAGGAGCGTCTGACCTATATCAGTCACTCCCTCTGTGCCATTTCTGAGCCAATTGTTCAAGAAATACGTAAAGCATCCAAGCTCAACTGAGTCACCCACGCCATTAGGGCATAATTTTAACAGATATGTTTGATTGAAAAACGACACCGCTTACACACACGCACACACACACGCACACACACACACACACACACACACACACACACACACACACACACACACACACACACACACACAGTGAAGCATGGTGGTTGAAGCATTGTACTACAGGTCTGCTTCTATTCAGATTGAACTGGAGCTATACTCAGCATATCGGGATCCATGGACCCTCTCTCACTCATTCACTCATCGTCTATACCACTTTATCCTGTATACAGGTTTGCGCTGGAAATTTTTAGCCTATCCCAGGAGACTAAGGGCCAAAAATACTATTTCTGCAGCAACAACAAAAATCGCAGGCTTCAGAAGAAGAACATTAAGATTTTGGAACTGCACCAGTCAGAGATAACTTCTAATTCTTAGCAAAAGATGCGAAATGACTGGAAGAGAGCTGTGATGAGGAAATTTTACATATCTGGAGCATTTTAGTAAGAAAGAATGCGATAAAGAAAAACTACATTGTGGATGGCACCCATTTAAAAATAGAAAAAAAAAATGCCATCCATGTACAGTTTAGGAGAATGAGAACATCACATGTGCCAGTTAGTAGTGCAACAGAAAAGCACAAGAAGTAGAAGATGATGTAAAAAGGAGGAAATTAAACCAGTAATAGAAGACATGGAAAATAAAGAATGAAAAGTAAAGCATAAAGTACACTGAAAAAAGTGATACTTTGGATCAACTTAAAAAAAAATTGCTTCAATTTGTTATAAATGTTCAATTTGTGTCAAATGTTATAATTTTATTTAAGGTTTCATTTTTATTAAATATAAATATATTTTTAAGTTTCCCCAAAGCAAAAATAAATTCATCCATCCAAATCAAAAACAAAAGTTATTACAATGCCTTAGGCAAGTAAAACAAATTTTTCGACTTTGTAACAACTTGATTTTCACTTTAGTAAAAATTAAAAATTTTAAGTACACTGAAAGAAATTATACTTTGGATCAAGCAATTTATTTACTTTCTCTCAAATCAAATGTTATAATATTATTTAAGGTTTAATTTGGATTAAATATAAATATATTTTTAAGTTTCCCCAAAGCAAAAGAAATTCATCCATCCAAATCAAAAACAAAAGTTATTACAATGCCTTAGACCAGTAAAACTTATTTTCTAACAACTTGATTATATCACTTTAGAAAAACCTAAAATGTAACATTATGTTTAAGTTTAGTGTTTACCTTGAAAGAAACAAATTACATTCATGTAGTATAAAGTAATAGTAAATTATAGTATTATCTTTTTCATTATTCTCAAGTTAAGAGTATGATTACGTATAAACTTAATGTTATGAATTATACATAAAAATCAACAAATAGTCTGTTTCTGAAATAAAGAAATGTACTTATCTCTGTGCCAAAAAAGTTCATTTATGTAGAGAAGTTACATTTATGAATGAAGTAAGTAACTTTTTAAAAAAAGTTACATTTATAAATGTAGACAATGAACAAACAACAAACAAGTTCTCCTCAAAAACATTTATTCTACAAGTACTGCCTGAGCTTCATCTTTCTGAACAACCTAATAAAATAAAGGACATTTGTTAGACAAGTTGCTCTATTTGGCCAAACAGTGTCTGATGTACAGTATGCATGTAAAAATCACTTAATGCTCCCTATGAGTGCAAAAAAACCCCCACCTAGGATTAAGGTGCCTCAAGTTAAATGTAATTGTGTCAATGAATAGGCAAAAACAACTGACATACATATACACACACATTATATATTACATTATATTGCCAAAAGTATTGGCTCGCCTGCCTTCACATGCATACAGTATAAACTTGAGTAACATCCACTTCTTAATCCATAGGGTTTAATATGATGTTGGCCTTTGCAGCTATAACAGCTTCGACTCTTCTGTGAAGTCTTTCCGCAAGGTTTAGGAGCATGTATGTAACTAATGTTAATACATACTATGATTTTTAAAAAAAAGGCCCTGTGTAAGGATTGTGCTGCAGCTGATAATGTCACTGATCATATTTGTGAATATGAAGAGGCAGAGGTAGTTGTGTGGTCTTTGGATGTTGGTATACTGATTGGATGCTCACAGGTTCAAACCCCAGCACCACCAAGCTGCCACCTGGATCTTTGAGCAATGCTAATTTATCAATTCAGTAACATTTTTCAGTTCTAAGGTTGAAATGCCTTATGAACAAATGCTTACCAGCGCTTAATCAGTTGGTCCACATTTTCCACTAAATACACCATAAGACATTTCAGGAGATCCTCTCTTCATACATTCACCTCCAGGCTCTGGGAATGTAAAAACAAACATAGTATTGTTGGTTATGTTAGGCTTGTGAAGCGTGATAAGATGAACATGGCAGACATCGAAACCTGTATTCAGACAGCATACATTAACCTGTGAACAAGTTAAACTAAAGAGTTTTATTCTGCTAGTTATGTTTTAATTTAGTGCGTCACAGCCAACTTGATGTGGATGCCTTGCTCAGGTCCTGTGGCTTCCATTCACAATATTATATTTGACAATATATTTGACAAAATATAAAGACAATAAAATAATTAGCTAATTTCTGCTTTTTTGAGCGAGTACATACCAGATCAAGAACTTGACGATGACGATTATATCTCTGGTCTTCTCTCTGACAATTCTTCCCTTTCTGATGATCTCAACTACTGTAGTTTGTAATGTTGCTTGTCCAAGGAAACCAGAAATCTTCCTTGAAGTGGAGCAGTTGTACAGTAATTCTCAGAAACTCATTACTGAGTGATCTTAAAAAAAAAAAAAAAAAAAGAATAAACACAAATTGGACTGGCTCAAGTTTTTAGCAAATCTTAATTACAGTGTTTACAGAAATAATCGCCCCCCCCCCACACACCTTTAAAATAACTGCATTTTGTTGCTTTGCAAATGCTCACTACTGATAATACAATAAACCCATGAATATAATTCAGTTTCGCAGGATAATTGAAATTATTCTCTGATATTATCAGATAATTCAACTACTAATTTTCAGTACTCCGTTATTTTGAGGGAGTTTATTTTAGGATATTTAGATTACACTGACAAAAAAAAATATCCACATAATGTTTTTATTTGTGCATTCTGGGACTTATTTTCTGCAGTATGGGTAAAATAATGCCCTTTCAGAAACGCTAACAGGCCTGTAAACACAAAAGTGAATAAAGATTTCATGTTTACTTTTAAACTTCATTCATGACCTTAAATCAACGTGTCAAATTGCTGCCAGTGTTGGGGATTATATACTGATAACGTTGAAAACGTGTCATAAAGTGTCACCAGTATGTCAGGAACATGTGCTAAAGCCCCGTTTCATACGAGGGAATATAGTTTTAGCGATATTACATTACTTACACATTAGCAAGTCCAGAAGGTTTTAAGCATAACTATAAATACACTACAAACAGCACTCACTCCAAATTGGCTTGTTCTATGTTTACGTCACTTTCCTATTAATTTTTACGGTACTTAAATATAATTAATTTCATGTTATTCGGCACCGCCGACTTAGTGTAGAAACTCCGGTGTTTTTTGAAAATAACCGTGTTAGTTAGCTAATGCTAATGCACAGTAGGTAATATAGGTGTTTTTAGCTACAGTAGCAAACACGGACACAAAACTCAATCTACAAAGTAGTTGTTCCTGACATACAGTGGTGTGAAAAACTATTTGCCCCCTTCCTGATTTCTTATTCTTTTGCATGTTTGTGACACTTAAATGTTTCTGCTCATCAAAAACCGTTAACTATTAGTCAAAGATAACATAATTGAACGCAAAATGCAGTTTTTAAATGAAGGTTGACGTTAATAAGGGAGAAAAAAAACTCCAAATCTACATGGCCCTGTGTGAAAAAGTGATTGCCCCCCTTGTTAAAAAATAACTTAACTGTGGTTTATCACACCTGAGTTCAATTTCTGTAGTCACCCCCAGGCCTGATTACTGCCACACCTGTTTCAATCAAGAAATCACTTAAATAGGAGCTACCTGACACAGAGAAGTAGACCAAAAGCACCTCAAAAGCTAGACATCATGCCAAGATCCAAAGAAATTCAGGAACAAATGAGAACAAAAGTAATTGAGATCTATCAGTCTGGTAAAGGTTATAAAGCCATTTCTAAAGCTTTGGGACTCCAGCGAACCTCAGTGAGAGCCATTATCCACAAATGGCAAAAACATGGAACAGTGGTGAACCTTCCCAGGAGTGGCCGGCCGACCAAAATTACCCCAAGAGCGCAGAGACGACTCATCCGAGAGGCCACAAAAGACCTCAGGACAACATCTAAAGAACTGCAGGCCTCACTTGCCTCAATTAAGGTCAGTGTTCACGACTCCACCATAAGAAAGAGACTGGGCAAAAACGGCCTGCATGGCAGATTTCCAAGGCGCAAACCACTTTTAAGCAAAAAGAACATTAAGGCTCGTCTCAATTTTGCTAAAAAACATCTCAATGATTGCCAAGACTTTTGGGAAAATACCTTGTGGACCGACGAGACAAAAGTTGAACTTTTTGGAAGGTGCGTGTCCCGTTACATCTGGCGTAAAAGTAACACAGCATTTCTGAAAAAGAACATCATACCAACAGTAAAATCTGGTGGTGGTAGTGTGATGGTCTGGGGTTGTTTTGCTGCTTCAGGACCTGGAAGGCTTGCTGTGATAGATGGAACCATGAATTCTACTGTCTACCAAAAAATCCTGAAGGAGAATGTCCGGCCATCTGTTCGTCAACTCAAGCTGAAGCGATCTTGGGTGCTGCAGCAAGACAATGACCCAAAACACACAAGCAAATCCACCTCTGAATGGCTGAAGAAAAACAAAATGAAGACTTTGGAGTGGCCTAGTCAAAGTCCTGACCTGAATCCTATTGAGATGTTGTGGCATGACCTTAAAAAGGCGGTTCATGCTAGAAAACCCTCAAATAAGGCTGAATTACAACAATTCTGCAAAGATGAGTGGGCCAAAATTCCTCCAGAGCGCTGTAAAAGACTCGTTGCAAGTTATCGCAAACGCTTGATTGCAGTTTTTGCTGCTAAGGGTGGCCCAACCAGTTATTAGCTTCAGGGGGCAATTACTTTTTCACACAGGGCCATATAGGTTTGGATTTTTTTTCTCCCTAAATAATAAAACCCCTCATTTAAAAACTGCATTTTGTGTTTACTTGTGTTATCTTTGACTAATAGTTAAATGTTTTTGATGATCAGAAACATTTTGTGTGACAAACATGCAAAAGAATAAGAAATCAGGAGGGGGCAAATAGTTTTTCACACCACTGTAAATCATAAATTTGCTCATGGAAGAGATACATTTAACAGAGAAATGACATGAGTTCGCTTTCTTACCTGTTGTTTTCTTTGAGAAACTATGGCCGCCAGCAGAACGTGATTCAGTCCGCGACAATCCTACGTCATGCGGTCACGTGACACGGCAAACCTTCGGTTTGAAGCAGAAATGTGCGTTGAGTGAACGGATTACACTTAAGTTTAAACAGGGGCTGCAATGTTTGCTTTTAAGCAACGTAAAAATATCAGTTTCGTATAGGAAATCTAAAATTTCCATCAGATCAATGTAGAAACATACTTTGTATCAACGACACAGCAGTTTCACTTTTTTCAGTGTAGAAGAAGAAGATACAATAAGAAAAAGAAGAAAAAATATATATATATATAAAAGGAAAAATTACATCATAAAAAAACGCATAATAAAGAAGACGAAAAGTAAAAGAAGAGGTAACATTTTAAATATCTACCTCTCTCTCTCGCTCTCTCTCTCTCTCTCTCTCTGTTCTCAGTGTCAAATTATCTGACAGAAAGTCGCCAGATTCGGATGATTTAGAAAAAAAAAAAAGTCCACTGTGTTATGGGGAGGATTTTTGCTTTGTTGCAGATGGATGGAGTGATGGAAGGATGGAAGCTGTTGTGGAGGGATCAGATCATTGTGGAGGGATCAGGGAGTGACAGAGCGCGATCTTCCTCTCCATCACGTCCTCGTGGAGGGGAATCGATGAGAGAGAGAGGAGAGGGATTTACACGTAATAGGACAGATTTGGAAACGGACAATGCACAAAGTCAACATGCAGCCGAGTCGGTCCGTCCGTCAGCTTATCAGCTTTATCTCATATTCAACACGCCCGGACATTAATCTCTGACAGTCCAAACTTCTGACATGTGTTCATGGAAATGTGGCAGTGTGTAAGTGCACACACTATACCCCGCTTTGAAAAACATAACACACACACACACACACACACACACACACACACACACACACACACACACACCTATCACTACAAGACAAGCAGATGGCTTTACAAAAACTCTGTCTGTGAACTGACATACACTGTACACTCCATTTCCTTTACCCACTCCCTTTACCTATTTTTTTATTATAATAATAATAATAATAATAATAATAATAATAATAATAATAATAAACACTATGTAATCTTTATTCATTTTTAGATATCAAATTTATATATATATACAGATTCAACACAATCAATAGTAAGTATTATTATACAGTAATTATTATGAAATGAAGCATAATATAATGAAATAATTCAAAACATTTGCATGATTATCAAAATCTATCAAATTATTTAAAATATAGTTAAATATTAAAATATAATCACTACAGAGGCTATCACTTTATTGCTTGTATTAATAACAAATAAGAACTAACTCATTATTTGATAAACTGTTAATGATTAGCTCTTGCTATTTTGTTAATTTTTATTACAATGTGTTATTGCACATTTTAAGTCATTTTAAATAAAAATCTATCAGGTTGAAAACAAGTGAATAACACACACAATTATTTTCTTTTTTTATTTCCTGCCAGACGTTTACATTAAGAAAAAAATGTATATAAATAAAAAATAAGCAATGTACAATTTTACTTTAAATTGCTTTGTATATCTATTTTTAGAGCTGGCGTTTATATTCATAAGAATTCAGAAGAATTATAGAAATCATATTTTAGGATCTTAATTTAGATTTTTAACTTATGAAACACACAAAAAGTACACACAAAACTTATTTTTTTATTTTATTCATAAGTTATAAGTCATAAAGGACTTATAATACCGAATAAGATCAAAAATAAATATTTAAATATTTAATAAATTAGTATATTAAAGAAATAGGAAATTATAATCATACCCACCAATATGTCAAATGAACAGAACTGGAGTTATTTTAATATAAGGACAGCTTTATATTATTGAAAATTATTTCCTGCAAAATAAAAAAAAATCAATAAGTGAGAGTTTTTAATACACATAAACTAAATAAAATTCATGTATAATTGAAATGTTTATTAAATTCTTTATTTGATCTATAAATCATTATACTATGTAAGTAAATATTAAGGCATTAACTTGAAATAATTTTCCAAAGTTAGGTAACTTAAAAAAGGCATTACGTATATATATATATATATATATATATATATATATATATATATATATATATGTATATATATATATATATATATATAATTTTTTATTTATTTATTTTTTTAAATAGGCATTTTTATTAATGTTATTTTCCACTTAATGACCAATTAATTTAGTAAGGCTTCAGTCAGTCAGAATTGATACCCTGGGACACGTACATATAAAATCCCAAATTCGAACCAATTTAGCCAATTATCTCTGCTGGTAGCATTTCCCCACCCAGGAGAGACATGACACGTAAACGTCGGGGATTTACCTGTTCAATCTGGAGAAATGGTGTATGATGAGACTATTGTGGAAAGGTTTTGGGCAGCTGTGGTGTCAGGGCTAGTGTGCAGAGTGACAGTGACACGAGTGATACGCGAGGCACTATAACTGACACATCCTGTCACCGGAGCAGCTCGAACGCGCCACTGAGATCTCCAGCGCTGCAGGAAATCCATAATTGGAAAAAGACTCAGAGAGGAGAAAGGTTTCACCCCCAACCAGACACAGTAGCCTCACTTAAACACTTCCACACAGCGTCACTTTGGCAGCCTCCGAGTCGGGGGCTCATTACTGAGAAAAGTGGCCGGCAGAGATGGAAAAAAAAAGGTAGCTAGTCTTTCTCATTAGAGACCAGAAGAAGAGGAAGAATAAGACAAAGAAGGAGGAGAAGAAGAAGAAAGCAATCTTAACAGATAGATAGATATATAGATAGCTTATTGTTCCTGAAGCAAATT
This sequence comes from Channallabes apus, assembly GCA_030522415.1. Lineage (NCBI taxonomy): Eukaryota > Metazoa > Chordata > Actinopteri > Siluriformes > Clariidae > Channallabes > Channallabes apus. Next base: position 7,580,102 of record CM060118.1, on the reverse strand, counting down.
TTAAAACATGACAACTTTTTTGAAGCTGCTTCTTTGTGTCATTTCTCTTTAAGAGAGAGAGAGATAAATCATGTGTTTGAGAGAATGTAATACATGCATTTATAGCTGCTATAATGTAAAAAAACAATAACATATATATATATATATATATATATATATATATATATATATATATGACATTAAACCACCCCTTCAAGTTTTAAATGAAAGTGTCATCTAAACACAATGCTTTTTTTTTTGTTGCACATTACAACAAAACTATAAACACTGAAAGACAAACCACCTAATCCAAATTTTAAATGTACTCTAAACATATAAAATACCCACTAGGTCACATATAGTGACACATATACAGTACATTGATGATTATTTTCCTTTGACACCATGACACAGAGTCTTTTATTTTATTTTTTATACCATTTAAAACCAGGTGAAGTATGTTGTTTCTCATCCTATCATCGCAAAGTATCTTTTCCTAATGTTTTCCCCTTTTTGCTCTCAGTGCATTTGAACTCTTTCATAGTAATCATAAATATTTGGGAGTTTTGTCATGACAGTAATTAATATTTGTCCTGCAACAGAACACAAGCAGAACTGTTCAACATCAATTACACCGCTTGCTAATGACTGATGCATTTATTTGGAGCACCTCTGGTGGTTGACATCAGTGCCAGCAGCATGAGCGACCGCCGCTTCAGATGGACTCATGCAGAGAGATCGATAGAGCAGCAGAATGAAATTAAGGATGGGTTTCAAGCTAATGCCACACGGCTACAGCCTCAGCTCTGCCTATCGCGGCGTCTTAAAGACATGCATCCATTTCTGGCCACAGCTGATCGAACACATCATTACCCATCAAATAAGACGAGACTAATTACACTGCCCCATGTGGTGCCTTTATAAATAGTGTATAAACCATAGAGCTTAAACAGCACTGCTTCAACATTTGGTCCGTACATAGCTTTGTAGAAGAAGTATTCACCCTCCTACTGTTACAACCTGGACCTGAAAAGAAATTAATTGCCGGAACATATTACAAATCTACACAAAGGAAAATACCATAATATTGAAATATTTACATTTACATTTACATTTAGGCATTTGGCAGACGCTCTTATCCAGAGCGACTTACAAAAAAGTGCTTTAAAGTTAACATCACTGGATACATACTTACACTGGGTTAACTAGGTTTATAACTAAGTGCCATTAGTCGAACACAACTGGGAAGAGAGGTTTTTTTTTTTTTTTTTTTTTTTTTGGGGGGGGGGGGGGGGGGGTTAGTCCAAGTACTGGAGAAACAGATGCGTCTTGAGTCGTCGTTTAAAGATAGTCAAAGTCTCTGCTGTACGGACATCTAGAGGAAGTTCGTTCCACCACCTATGTGCCAGAACAGAAAAGAGCCTGGATGAATGTCGCCCTCGATCCCTGAGAGATGGTGGGATGAGGCGAGCAGTGCTGGAGGATCGGAGGGAACGTGGTGCAGTGCGTGGTGTGATTAGAGCAGAGAGGTAAGTGGGTGCAGGGCCATTTTTAGCTTTGTAGGCAAGCATCAGCGTTTTGAATTTGATGCGGGCAGCTACAGGAAGCCAGTGCAGGGAGCGGAGGAGTGGGGTGGTGTGGGAGAACTTGGGGAGGTTAAAAACGAGACGTGCTGCTGCATTCTGGATCAGTTGCAGAGGACGAATCGTGGACAGAGGCAGACCTGCCAGAAGTGAGTTGCAGTAGTCCAGTCTTGAAATAACAAGGGACTGAACAAGCACCTGAGTAGCCTGTGAAGAAAGAAATGGGCGAATTCTTCTGATATTGTAAAGAAGAAATCTACAAGAGCGAGTAAGGTTAGCGATGTGTGGGGAAAATGACAGATGGTTGGTTACCCCAAGATTGCGGGCAGTGGCTGAAGGAGTGATTTGGTTGTTGTCCAGGGATATCACAAGGTCTTGACCTGGGGATGAGTCACAAAAAAAAATCAAATCAAATTCAAATTCAAATTTTATTTGTCACATACACAGTCATACAGTATGAAATGCAGTGAAATGCTTTTTGCGACCACAGGGTCGCGACGGCAGCCATTTCCCAGGCGCCATCATAGAAAACAAGGAATCAGATACATTAGGATAACGAGGGTAAAAAAATCCCCTCCCAGACTGTCCTTCGGAGAGGGATGAACAACAGTTCAGTTTTACTCAGATTGAGCTTTAGTTGATGTACAGTCATCCAGGATGAGATGTCTGCCAGACATGCTGAGATCCGGGTGGAAACCTGAGTGTCAGAGGGAGGAAAGGAAAGAGTAAGTTGGGTGTCATCTGCATAACAATGGTATGAAAATCCATGCGATGATATGACTTTACCAAGAGACTGGGTATAGAGGGAGAACAGAAGAGGACCGAGTACTGAGCCCTGTGGGACACCAGTAGATAGTCTATGTGGAGCAGATGTAGATCCCCTCCATGTTACCTCATATGACCTATCTTCTAGGTAAGAAGCAAACCATTGCCACGCTGTTCCACAAATTCCAAGGCTTGTAAGAATAGATAATAGAATAGATAATAGAAAATATTGAGGTGTTAAAGTAATATTAAATGTAACGTGCATGTAGTTAAGGAAGGATGCAAGTGCAAAAATTATTACATACACGAATCGTCCAGAAATTATGCACATTACTCCAGATCACAGGCAGACAGCAATTGACAAGAATAATCTGTAATCACAAGAATAATACAAAACAAAAAAACAGAAATGGCATAAAACCTAAAGCTTGAAAAGAAAAAAAAGACTCAAAACCACACAACAATATTCACAAAAAGTGGACTGTATTTGTTTTGTTAGAAAAGATACCTAAGCAAAAAGTATCATTATGTGTCAAAAGACATCCTGAGGAAATGTATAATGTTATAAGGTTAATTTTATACAGTAGTACGAATTCAACCTATTCTGGAGGCGAGTTCTTAAGGCAACATTTTGCATTGCTCAACGCATTTAAAGCAATAAAGTAAATGCAGATAATCCGTTCCATTTACCCAAAAATATTACAAATATTACCTACTTCCAACACTATAATTATATTTTTGCATATAAAAACAATCAAAACATTTAGAAAAGACAGGTAAATGAAGTAAAATCTGAAATAAATAGACGTTAAACCTTGCTTAACCTTAATTTATGATTCCTCTTAGCACTGGCTTCTTAAAAACAAAACTGAAAGTGTCTCTGTTTTCTTCTTGCTGCGCTCCTTGATTACATTCTTGCGACCCATGGTGCTACAGTATGTGTTTACTAAATGTTGCATAAAATTAAAAAAGAAAACGTGAACAATATGTAAACTTGCTTTGCTTGGCTTTCCATTGACGCAAACAAGTTTTGATGGGCTATCGGATGTATGCTACGTGCAACTGGCTTGGTTGCTCGTATGCCGAAAAGGCTTTGTACACCCAGGGAAATTAAAAAAAATGCTTTGTGCTACAGGTGAAAAATTCTCAAAGCAGGGTGTTTGTATGCCTAAGTACCACTGTAATATAACCCTGTAAAAAGCATTGAACTATTTGAATAGTGGCTGTACATACCAAATCACTTCGATACATTTTCATCATCTTGGTAAGGTACTGTACAGTAATTTGTTGGCATGAAGCACTGTAATAAAAGGATATATAATTCTGTTTATCTCGACTACAGCTAACTTACCAACACTGGTATTTCCAGTTAACTGAAAACCTCCTGAGAACTCATTAAAATAAATAAAACAATTGCAAAATCGTATTTGTCCATTTTCACAGCTGTCGTGCCACAACTAATTGAGTTCTGCTTGGGGGAGGGGCTTCTTGTAGGCGGGGATGAGAGGCTGGTTGTTGAAATAAATCAAAACAAGTTCCAGGATTATTGGACAGCAGCTATTTAATCAGTAGATTCACGATGTTGACTAACAATTACTTACAAGTTTAAATCGACTAATTGAAGATAATGAATTTAAGACAAGCCTGAAATCAGATACATGGAGTCACACTGGCACACATGCTGCGCGTCATGCTGTCATGCTGTGTGCACGCCTGTAAAAAAAAAAAAAAATGGTCGCTTGTCGTTTACACACTGCTGTGTTGGTAAAGTTTCATTCCAGCAGGGTCCTAGTTGCTTCTCTGTCCATCCCGCTCTGGTCAAATGTCTCATTACTCATGGCTCTGAGAGAGGACACACACACACACACACACACACAAACACACATACACACACAAGCAGAGGGGTCCAGGGCAATTAGTAGGGTCAGGCATCTATCTATCAGAGGCCATGCCAGGAGCATCAGGCCATGCAAAGCGGCGTGTTCACAGCGAGAGCGTTTGGGGAGCGTTAGAGGCACATTAGCCAAATGTTGATACAACACTGGCAAATAGTGGGATAACAGCAGGTGCATGGTAAGGGTGAGTGTATGTGTGTGTGTGTGTGTGTGTGTGTGTGTGTGTGTTAGGCAGACGCACCCAGGGGCAAAAGGGCCATGCTGTACCACCAAGCCACACACACACACACACACACACACACACACACACACACACACACACACACACACACACACACACACACTCAAACACACTGACAGATGGCCTTTAATTAGAAGGAAATCCCAATCCATCAGCACCAGAAATGGCACTCCAAACTAGAGACACGTCGCACATGTCTACACGAAATATGATTTCCTAAACCATCTCGAGATGTGCTTCATGGAGTACAGAGCATCTGTGTTGTCTTTTCTTTTCCACGGTAATCATCAGAATTCAGACCCTCGTGAAAAAGTTTCACATGTGATTATGTACGAAATATGTGATCATAAACAAAACATGTGACATATCCTGCAATTGCAAACAAGAGTTCAAATGTGTGAATAAGATCATATATGAATACTAAAAACACAAACCTTTCAAAATAATAAGCTCCAAAATTTTAATTAGTAATCAGAGTAGAAACATACAAAAATATGCAGAATATGAAAAAAAACACTCGCAAGTTGAATTTTAATTTATTAATTTTTTATTACATGTACATAGGTAATATATAACCATATGAACTACACATGAAAATAGGAGATTCATGTGAGATAATGATGTGAAAATAATTTTGTTTAAAACAAACAAACAAACAAACAAACAAACAAAAATTAATAAGTAAAAGGAACATGTTTTGGCAAAAGAATCAATTGCAAAATAATAACTTTAATAGAACCAACACACACACACACACACACATATATACATATATATATATATATATATATATATATACACCGCGTTCCAAATTATTATGCAAATTGGATGTAAGTGTCATAAACATTAAATGTTTAGTTTTTAAATTAAACTCATGGATGGTGTTGTGACACGTGTGATAATTAGTTTGCCAGATGAGCCCAATTAAAGGAAAAGTACTGAAGAAGGTTGTTCCACATTATTAAGCAGGACACAGGTTTCAAGCGATATGGGAAAGTAAAAGGATCTCTGCTGCCGAAAAGCGTCAAATATTGCAATGCCTTGGACAAGGTATAAAAACATTAGATATTTCATGAAAACTTAAGTGTGATCATCGTACTGTGAAGACATTTGTGGCTGATTCAGAGCACAGACAGGTTCGTGCAGATAAAGGCAGAATGAAGAAGGTTTCTGCCAGACAAATTCATCAGATTAATAGAGCAGCTGCTGAAATGCCATTACAAAGCAGCAAACAGGTATTTGAAGCTGCTGGTGCTTCTGGAGTCCCGCGAACCTCAAGGTGTAGGATCCTTTAGAGGCTTGCAGTTGTGCATTAACCTACTATTTGGCCCCTAATCAATGCTCACAAGCAGAAACGGTTGCAGTGGGCCCAGGCATACATGAAGACAAGTTTTTAAACAGTCTTGTTTACTGATGAGTGTCGTGCAACCCTGGATGGTCCAGATGGATGGAGTAGTGGATGGTTGTTGGATGGCCATCATGTCAACAAGGAGGTGCCGGAGTCATGTTTTGGGACGTAATCATGGGGAGAGAGCTGGTAGTCCCCTGTAGGGTCCCTGAAGGTGTGAAAATGACCTCTGCAAAGTATATAGAGTTTTTGACTTTCTTCCATGGTACAAAAAGAAGAACCGTGCCTTTTGTAGCAAAATCTTCATGCATGACAATGCAACATCTCATGCTGCAAATTATACCTCTGTGTCACCATCCTCCCCTGACCTCCACCCCATTGAGAACCTTTGGGGCATCCTCAAGCAACATATCTAGGATAGGAGGCAGTTCACATGAAAACACCAGCTCTGGGAGGCTATTCTGACATCCCGCAAAGAAATTCAAGCAGAAACTGTCCAAAAACTCACAAGTTCAATGAATGCAAGAATTGTGAAGGTGATATCAAAGAAGTAAGATGTAACATGCCCTTTTAGCATGTTTTTTATTTAAATAGCTTTTGATTTCAGTAAATATGTGTCATACACACTCAATCTGCGCCCGGCACTAGGACCCAGAAGTAAGACGGGCGCAAAACCAGGAAGTATAAAAGAGGTAAACAAATGATAGCTTACCGCTCAGTCATTGAGTTCGGCCCATGTCAGCTCCAGTTGTCGTTTCAGCAAACCATGAGTACTCACATGTTGGTTCCGTTGTCTTTTGCTATTGTGTGTGTATTTTTAGGACGCGGGTTAAATTTGTGTTTTTCCCTTGCTCCGTTTTTGTGAGAGTCCTTAAACTAAATCGTGTGGTTATCCTGCCTACTCGCTTCTTTCCGCGTTTGGGTTTATCCTCCACGCTACATTGGGCTAACCGCTAAAGCTACGTCTTCTGGTCACCTCAGGTTAGTCCATCTTGACAGAATGACTGAGCCCTCCGCGGTAAACCCAGCGGATTATGCGAGTCTCTGCGACGTTGTAGATCAGCATGCGGCGCTAATCAATCAGCTAACCGGGGATCTCGCTTCTCTCCGCCGCGAGGTCGCTGAGCTCCGGCGGGAGAATACGGATCTCCGCGCAACTGTTGATGGCGTCACTGCTCGATCGCACGCCGCGGAGGCCGCGGCGCCGCATCATCCCCCCCCCCCTCCTTCTGATGTTTTTCTTTCTCTACCAGAGGAGTGGAACGGCACGGACGGGAAGTGCAGCGTATTTCTGACAGCTCTCGATCTGGTGTTTGAGTTCAATGCCACCAAGTACTCCACCGATCGCCTTCGCATTGCTCTTCCCGTCTCGTTGCTAAAAGGGCAGGCAGCAGAGTGGGCCACGGCAGTTCTACAGGCAGATACGGACACCGCCCACTCTTACAATGAGTTCACCCACCAACTCAAACTCACCTTTGAACATCCAGCGGGTGAGGTGGAGACCGACACCAGACTTTATCACCTGAGGCAGGGAGGATTGCCCGTGAGCCGCTATATGGACGAATTTCGCACTCTCGCTGTTCAAACCACGTGGGGCGATGCAGCGCTCCGGACATCCTACTACGAGGGACTGGCTTCTCGAATCAAGGACGAACTAGCCGGGCGAGAGCTTTCTGCGACCCTAGAGGGCCTGATCCAACTCGCTCTCCAGATCGACCAGCGCCTCCTCTCTCGCCCGAGGCCAGCCCCTCGCACCCTGCCACCTGCACCCACCTTCGCCGTCACCACTTCACGACCCGCACCCGCCTTCACCGTCACCACTCCACGTCCCGCAGACTCCGTCACCTACGCCACCCCGGGACATGTCGGTTCTCCACCTCCTGCCGTGGTTGACACTGGAGCCGGGGAACCCATGCAACTAGGACGCGCCTCCTTGACCGCTGCAGAACGGGAGAGACGCTTCCGTGAGGGGCTCTGTGCCTATTGCGGGTCAGCCACACATCACCGGGCAACCTGTCCTCACAGACCGGGAAACGCCCAGGCCCGGTGAGAGGAGAGAGATACTCGCCGGGTCACCTTCGTCTCTCTGCCATCACCACCAACTCCTCCCGTCTCACGGTTCAGGTACACCTCCAGGTTGGCCACAAACGAGTCCGAAGTGCTGCGTTCATCGACTCCGGGGCAGCAGGTAATTTCATTGACTCTTCATACGCCAAAAAACTGGGGGTAAAACTCGAGGCGTTATCCCAGCCCGTTCGTATCACATCTGTCGATGGTCGCCCCCTATCCACCAGCCCAATCAGCACCCGAACCGAACCCGTCACTATCTCCATCGACCAGCACCAGGAGCAACTCAGATTTTTCGTCACCCCCATCTCGTCACCTCCCACCATTCTTGGCCACCCCTGGCTGCTCCAACACGACCCTCTGATCTCCTGGACCCAAAATCGGATCCTCCAGTGGGGTGCGACCTGCAACGAACTATGCCTACGGGCAGCGGCTAGGACGTGCTCTAGGGAGTCCAAGGCCCCCGACGTCGACACCAACGCTGTCCCCGAGCCATATCGAGACCTGGCGGAGGTCTTCTGTAAACGACGGGCCACCCATCTTCCTCCTCATTGCCCCTACGACCTCGCCATTGACCTCCAACCTGGTATGGTTCCACCCCGCGGCCACCTCTATTCGCTCACCTCCACTGAGACTAAGGTGATGGAGGAATACGTCACCAACGCCCTGCGCCAAGGCACCATCAGACCATCCTCCTCACCTGCAGCCGCGGGGTTCTTCTTCGTGAAGAAAAAAGGAGGTGAACTTCGCCCCTGTGTCGACTATCGGGGGCTCAACAACATCACCGTCAAAAACCGACATCCTCTGCCTCTTACCAACTCAGCCCTGGACGCTCTCTCTGGCGCCACCATCTTTACGAAGTTGGACCTCCGGAGCGCCTACAACTTGGTGCGCATCAGAGAGGGCGATGAGTGGAAGACGGCCTTCATTACACCCACCGGACATTATGAAACCCTTGTCATGCCGTTTGGACTGTGCAATGCCCCCGCCGCATTTCAACATCTGATCAATGATGTTCTTCGTGACATGCTCGGCCGGTGGGCATTCGCCTACCTGGATGATATTTTAATCTACTCACGAACGATGGAAGAACACACCCAGCACGTCAGAGCGGTTCTCAAGAGATTACTCGCCCACCAACTGTACTGTAAGTTGGAAAAGTGCGCTTTTCACGAGCGCTCCACCACGTTCCTGGGTTTTGTCATCTCGCCCCAGGGTGTGGCCATGGACCCGCAGAAGCTAGAGGTTGTGCGTCATTGGCCCCTACCCAAGACCCTTAAGCAGCTTCAACGGTTTCTCGGGTTTGCGAATTTCTATCGTCGCTTTATCCGGGGCTACAGTACAGTTGCCGCCCCCCTAACCGCCCTGACACGTCCTTCACCCCTTCCATTTCAACTCAACCCGGCCACCATCTCTGCCTTCCGGTCACTGTGTCACCGTTTCACCACTGCACCGATTCTCCACCATCCAGATGCCAGTCAACCATTCGTTGTAGAGGTGGATGCTTCAGATGTGGGCGCTGGAGCTATCCTCTCGCAACGAGGTCCAGATCAAAAGCTAAACCCATGTAGCTTTTTCTCCAGAAAATTTAATCCCACTCAGCAGCGATACGGGGTAGGGGACCGCGACTGCTGGCCATAAAGTGGGCTCTGGAGGAATGGCGTCACTGGCTCCAGGGCGTCAGCGAGCCATTCATAATCTGGACAGACCATCAAAACCTCATCACCATAAAGACAATAAAACAACTAAACCCACGACAGGCGCGGTGGGCCCTCTTTTTTATCCTCCACCCCAGGACCGTCAGGAGCCAGTCCTGGACAGGGGGGTACTGTCATACACACTCAATCTGCGCCCGGCACTAAATTCAAATTCAAATTCAAATTCAAATTCAAATTTTATTAGTCACATACACAATCATACACAGTATAATATGCAGTGAAATGCTTTTATACGACCGCCAGTGACCTTAAAAAAAAAAGAAAATAAGAAAATAAAATCTTGTACGTAAAATAAATAATCAATAAAAAGGAAATACTAAGAAATAATTTTAACTAGTAAAATTTGTAAAATTAACTGTGCATAAGGGCATAATAAAATATTGCAAAAATATAGAAATATGGTATTAAAGTGTCCGTGGTTGTGCAAATATGCATGAAGGGTGACATGTGCAATTGTCCAGATGTATGAGTATTTAGTGCAAGTGTGTATGAATGTGTCCATGATTGTCCAGTCAGTGTTGTGAGCTTAAAAGATGTTATTAGTCCTGTGTGGAGGTGTGATTGAGAGACCTTATCACCTGCGGGAAGAAGCTCCTCCTCAGTCTCTCTGTGTTGGCCTTTAGGGAGCGGAATCTCTTCCCAGACCGCAACAAAGAGAACAGTCCATTACTGGGGTGACTGAGGTCCTTCATGATCTTCCTGGCCTTAGTCCAGCACCGCTTGCTGTAGATGGAGTGCAGGTCAGGGAGCTCAGTGCGGATGATGCGTTCGGCTGATCGCACCACCCTCTGTAGAGCTCGTCTGTCCTGCATGGTGCTGTTCCCGAACCAGGTCGTGATGTTTCCCGTCAGGATGCTCTCTATGGTGCAGGAGTAGAAGTTCCTGAGCACCTTGGAGGGCAGTCTAAAGTCTCTCAAGCGTCTGAGGTGGTAGAGACGCTGCCGGGCTTTTTTCACCACGGTGTTGATGTGACAGGACCATGATAGGTCCTGCGTGATGTGAACACCGAGGTATCTGAAGCTGTCCACTCTCTCCACTGGGCTCCTGTTGATGACGGGGGTCTGGTAGTTCCTCTCCTGCTTTGTACTAAAGTCCACTATCAGCTCCTTTGTCTTACTGACGTTCAGGAGGAGATTGTTCCTCTGGCACCAGTTCTCCAGATTTCCAATCTCCTCTAGGTAGTCCGACTCATCATTGTTGGTGATCAGTCCGACCACGACGGTGTCGTCAGCAAACTTGATGATGGAGGTGGAGTTGGTAGTGGCCACGCAGTCGTGGGTGTACAAAGAGTACAGCAGGGGGCTCAGAACACAACCCTGGGGGGCTCCAGTGCTGAGAGTGAGTGTAGCTGAGACATGTCCGCCCATCCTTACTGCCTGTGGTCTGCCAGTCAGAAAATTGGAGATCCACTGACATATAGATGAGCTCAGTCCCAGGTGCTCCAGCTTGGTGGTGAGTGTGGAAGGAATTATTGTGTTAAAAGCAGAGCTGTAGTCGATGAAGAGCATTTTAACATAATTCCCTTTCCTAGTGTCCAGGTGAGTGAGTGATGTGTGGAGGAGATGAGAGATTGCATCGTCTGTGGAGCGGTTCTGACGGTATGCAAACTGTAGTGGGTCCAGTGTGTCGGGTAGTGAAGAAATGATGAAGTCTCTGATAAGGCGTTCAAAGCACTTCATCACTACTGAGGTGAGAGCTACAGGGCGATAGTCATTGAGAGAAGCAGGATGTGGTTTCTTTGGAACAGGAACAATAATGGACTCTTTGAAGCATGTGGGGATCACCGACTGAGATAAAGAGATGTTGAGTATCTCAGTGAACACAGGTGCTAGCTGGTCTGCGCAGGATCTGAGGATACGACCTGAGATGCCGTCTGGTCCTGCTGCTTTCCTGGTGTTCACTCTCTTGAAGGCTCTCCTCACATCGTGCTCGGAGATGATGAGCGCGTTCCCGGTGCTGACTGTGTCTTCCTGTCTGCAGCCGTTAGCGCCGCTAGCATTAGCGCCGTTAGCATTAGTGCCGTTAGCATTAGCATTGCTAGCGTCTTTAGCTGCAGCCTCGAAGCGAGCGTAAAATGTGTTCAGCTCGTCTGCCAGAGTCGCGTCCGCGTTCGTCATACCGGATGCTGGTGCTTTGTAGTCCGTTATTGTTCTCAGTCCCTGCCACAGGCTCCTAGAGTCACTCTGTTGAAGCTGTGACTCTAGTTTTCTCCCGTAGCGCTGCTTCGCCTCTTTCACCGCCTTCCGGACGTTATATGACGCAGCCTTGTACGGTTCCATGTCCCCCGATGCAAGTCCCGTGTTGTAGGCAGCGGTGCGAGATCTCAGAGCGTCGCGGATGGTTTTATCCACCCACGGCTTTTGGTTGGGAAACGTTCTGATAGTCTTTTTCTCTACCGTATCGTCCACTAGCTTCTCAATAAATCCCACAACCGCTTCCGTAAACACGCTGACGTCATCATCGGAGCTGTTTCTAAACATGTCCCAGTCTGCGTCATCGAGTGCGTCCTGTAACGCGGCCACCGATTGGTCCGTCCAGCGCGCGACCTCCCTCAGGACCGGAACTTCCTGTTTCAGCCTTTGTTTATATTTTGGCATGAGGAAAATGGCGGCGTGGTCGGATTTACCAAACGCTGGACGAGATTGTGCCTTGTAACCGTCTTTGACCGTGGTATAACAATGGTCCAGTGTCCTTTCGCCCCTGGTGGGGCAGGTGATGTGCTGATAAAAGTTCGGCGCTGCGCGTTTGAGGTTGGCATTATTAAAATCCCCCGCCACAATGAGCGCAGCGTCCCGGTGTTGTGTCTGGTGCTGTGTGAGCGCCTCATGCAGCTCGCATAAGGCAGTTTCAGTGTCCGCTTGTGGAGGTATGTAAACGGCGCTGATTATGACCGATGTGAACTCCCGTGGAAGATAAAATGGACGACACATGATGGACAGTAGTTCCAGGTTTGGTGTGCAGGAGCGTGTAAGAGGAACAACGCTCGCGCTGTTGCACCAGCTGTTGTTCACCATTAAACACACGCCGCCTCCCCTTGACTTCCCCGAGTCCCGCGTCCTGTCCATGCGGTGAACCGAGAAGAACTCGGCCGGCTGTATGGCGTGGTCTGGCACCGCTGGGTTCAGCCATGTCTCGGTGAAGCAGAGGAGATTGCAGTCCCGAATGTCTCTCTGGAACTTTATCCTGGCCCTGAGGTCATCCAGTTTGTTCTCCAGTGACTGGACGTTGGCGAGCAGGATGCTAGGCAGAGGTGTGCGGTGTGCACGGGCTCTCAGCCGGTTCCTCACGCCAGCTCGTTTCCCTCGGGTCCGTCGCTTCGCGTCGCGTCCATTGTTCTCCCTCAGGATCTCACTCGGCCAGCTCGGATCCGGAGTTAAAACCGTCGAATTGTGAGTACATTGTATACCAATAGAAACAAGAGTGTCTCTATCATACCTAATGTACTCAATGGTGGTGATTTTGCCGATTTTAAAACACTGAAAACTAACTTAAAAAACAAAAACAAAGAAAAGGTGGTCGGAGCAGTCGTGACGGCAGCCGACCTCACCGGCGCCATCTTGATGACAAAAAAAAAAAAAAATAAAAAAATAAAAAAAAAGGACCCGGAAGTAAGATGGAAGAAAGGACCCGGAAGTAAGACGGGCGCAAAACCAGGAAGTATAAAAAAGGTAAACAAACGATAGCTTACCGCTCAGTCATTGAGTTCGGCCCATGTCAGCTCCAGTTGTCGTTTCAGCAAACCGTGAGTACTCACATGTTGGTTCCGTTGTCTTTTGCTATTGTGTGTGTATTTTTAGGACGCGGGTTAAATTTGTGTTTTTCCCTTGCTCCGTTTTTGTGAGAGTCCTTAAACTAAATCGCGTGGTTATCCTGCCTACTCGCTTCTTTCCGCGTTTGGGTTTATCCTCCACGCTACATTGGGCTAACCGCTAAAGCTATGTCTTCTGGTCACCTCAGGTTAGTCCATCTTGACAATATGACATCATAATGCTGCAAATTCAACAAAAGTCAGTTCTTTACAACCTATAAAATGTTTTAACTCTGTTGTGCATAATAATTTGGAACAGTGCATTTTTAGTTAAAAAAAAAAAATTATTAATATCATCATTAGGAGGACTGTTCAATAAAATTTGAATTATACCCTAATGGTTGATGACATGAAAATTATACGGACTGTCATTTGCATTTACTAATTATGAAAATCAGAGAAAGATATAATTTGCGTAATAATATATATATATATATATATATATATATATATATATATATATATATATATATAGCAATATAAGCTACAGTAGGTCATCTTTTGAATCGGACTCCGCAGACCAGACTTCACTTGCCATGTGCATCAGTGAGCCTTAGATGTCCCTTAGGGTGACCTTTAATTCTTTGGGCCACTTTTGCTTTGTCCTGACCAATGCAGATGTGGAACATCTCTGAAACTGCAGCTCTTGTGGGATGCTCCTGGTCTGCAGTGGTAAGAACCTACCTAAAGTAAAAACAAAAAAATTACTTGCAAAAATAAATTAATTAAAAAAATATATTTAAATTTTTAATTGTGATGAATTTCATAAAATGTTTGTGTATGAGTGTGAATAAAACCACACTTCCATCTACACTTCTATAATATGTTGCTCATTTCATTTTATACAACTGAGTGTTGCATCCAGAACAATAATCTCAATTAGTTTTAACAAACCCCAGAAAATTCAATGTTGTAACTCTATGACTTCTGTATATAGCCAAAAGTAAGTGCATTACTGTTAAACTCTCTAAACCTCCACTTTTATGTTGGTAGTTGCATGTGCATTTACATGTAATTTACTGGTTGTCAAGTAAAGGTTGCAGTTTAGGTGCTGTGTTTGTAAAAGAACAAGAAAGTGCTTAATGTGCAAATATATAGTTCAGGAATGTAAATTCTAGTATTACTCTGAAAACCTTGTTCAGCAGCCTTCTCACACTCTCTGTATAGTAACGGCGTGCTGTTCATGTACAATTTGGCTCTCTGAGCCTTTTTTTTTTGAAGATGTAGGCAATGAGGGTACCCCATTTATCAGGAGAAATGGAAATGAATCTTCTTAATGAAGCACAGACACAGCGGTGCAATAATATTTGTCAAATCACATTTGCATGAAGCCTGAGTTCAATCCTCGGTCAATGTACAACTCCGCTTGGGGTTGTTTCTAGTTTAGTCATTTCCTATTTAATTGCATCCGTTAGTGTGCATTTTTTAAACGTACACTTAAATGTTTTTTTTCTTCTCTGTTTTTTCTCTTTTTTTCCACAATTTATTTCAGTGCATTCAGGTTTATTTGGTCACAACAAAATTTTTTAAAAACATGATTACATAAATGCAATGCAGAAGAACTGTGGTTTTTTTATTTTTATTAAAAGTTACAGTACAACTTTCAAGACTTTCAAGCTTAGCCAGTTAATTGCATAAGTAAATGTTGTAAGCAATGTCCAATTTAGCAAACACAGTAAATACAAATAAATTGAGACATCTGAACTGAAGGGTCAGGAAGGTACTGTAGGAGTGGAAGCATTAGTATGAAAGGCAGTGCTCAGAAGTGTAGACGAATAAAAATGAGTGAGTGTGTGTGTGTTTTCAGTGTGTGTGTGTGTGTGTGTGTTTGTGTGTGTGTAAAAGGATGAGAGTGAGAGAGAAAGACAGAATATAAAAATATATTCATAGGTGGCCTAAAACAGATACTTGTGGGACGCCATACTACATGTTTTAAAGAATTTCTGTTAAGTAGTGAAATATGGAGAAATCTTTGGCTAACCTGCAGGAAGTGACCCAAACATGCTGTGAGTTTTGACTTTGGGCCCTAAACCTTTTTTCTTTATTATGGCGCTTTTCCACTGCATGGTACGGCACAGCACGGTTCAGTACAGCTCACTTTCGTTCGGCTCAGTTCGGCTCGGTTTGCGCTTCCACTGCAGTTTAGTACCGCTTTAGGGTGGGCAGGATTATTCATGTGTCGTTATAGCTGCGGCGTCTCTACTGCCGTGACATCATCATAAACGCGCCGCAAACAAACACACAACAATGGAGCATATCGACAGAAACGTGTTCTTCATTGTCAGCATGTGGATGTTTTTAACAGCAAGATCAAGGAGTTTGTTTCAAAAGAGGCTGATGGCAGCCAAAGAAAATTTTTGGTTAATACAAAAAGGTGCGTCCAATCCTTCGCTGGCTGTTCTAAATACAGTATAGCGGTTCTGTTGTGTCTCGTGTCGCAAGCTCAGTGACGCAGTAATGACGATTTTCTCCGGCCAATCAGTGACCAGCAGAGTTTACACGTCACGTTTTGGTAATGGTTCGGCGTGCTTGGAACCTCGGCTGAGGTGGTACTAAAAAAAGGACCAGGTACCAGGTACTGTTCCCAGTGGAAAACCCCCCAAAAGTGAGCTGAACTGAACCGTGTCGTGCCGTATTATGCAGTGGAAAAGCGCCATTAGTTTGTTTTTTAGGTTGGAGTGTTTTAGAGCCATGTGGTGAAAACTAACAAAGCCAAAAAAACAGGGACCTAAACCTCCTTAGTATGATTTTAGAGATTTAGAGTAACTAACAAATGTAACGTCTCGGGTTACTTTGCTGAAACCCTGTTCCCTGAAAAAACGGGAATGAGATGCTGCGTGAAAACGCTATGGGAACATCTTTTTGTGTTGACAGTTGTGAATCATGTGTGTATCAAACACTGCCGCAAGTGTCTGAACCCCCAGAGTTGTGTTGTGTGTGCGCACAATAGCCAAGGAGGTCGGAGAGAACCAACCTGCTGCATCACACACTTGCTGCAAGGGGACTCCTCTTGTCAGCGCAATGGATGAGGCAATCCTCCTGGTCAAATGAGCCCTGATTCCTAGAGGCGAAGTGTGACCACGCGCCTCGTAGGCTCGTAGGCTACAGTACACCCCCCCGGTTGCGGCCACTGTAGCATATGAAAAGCTGCCCTGACTTATGCCACTGGCTAGTGCAGTGGACGTAAATATGAAGAGCACGTACTGGGCAGAGTAAGGGAAGACTTTCCTGCTCCGGAATTGTAAAAGACGGAGGACAGAATGCTTCGGGAACAACTGGGTGAATAGTTGAGAATGGAACTTTCGGAAGATAGTTCGGGTGAGGATGCAGAATAGCTTTGACTAGCCTAGGGGCAAAGTCTAGGCAGGATGGGGAGACTGACAAAGCCTGCAGATCTCCAATTCTTTTCAAGGAAGTAATGGCCGTAAGAAAAACCATGAGAGTCAGAAGCCTTGCGGGCGCTGACTTTAGTGGTTCGAAAGGGGTGTCGATCAGAACTTCGAGCACAATAGCTAAGTTCCAAGAAGGGACCGTCGCTCTGGTGGGCGGCCTCAACCTGTCATGTTTTCTCTCAAAGGGCGGACGCAGATGCAGGTGTGATCACAAATGTCTTTATTTTCTTTACCAACACAAAACACCAAAATGTAGTTCAAAAATGAGGAGAACACAACTGAAAGTCTTTTGTGCACTTTTTCCCTCTAGTGCCCGAAGGGTTTCGACCCGTGACCTCTCAAACAGTTCAGTCCTAGAAACAAAGCCTCATGAAATGGTTACTGAACTTTGCACAAACTCTTAGTATGCACAACGGTGGACAGACAGATGGCTACAGGGTCGGCTGGTTTAAATAGGGTAACACACAAGGGAGCCACAGGTGAATCTATTTAGTGCTAATAGTGGAAGACATACACACGCAGACACACTAGGGGGAGGCAAAGCGACAGCTCAGTAGTCCGGAGAGCTGTATCTTCTTCCCTGAGGCCGAGGTCTTTTTTCTGCAATTTTTGGAGAACGCGCGAGTTTCCTCGTCTAAGAACAACGAACGGAATTCATCTCCAAACAACTAAAACTCAGACACAGAGGTACGCTATCATGTCTACCATTCAGCTTGTTCAGTGTGTAGAGTGCAGGATGTTTAGACATTCTTCCTCCGTCATTAGTGATAATTTTATTTGTGATAGGTGTGTGTTAGTGAGCACTCTGACGGAGAAGATATCAGCGTTAGAGGAGCGCATCCAGACTTTAGAGAGTGTTAGACAGTGTGAGAGCAGCGTTATTCCTGTAGCGGACAGTCTGGGTGCCACAGGCGGAGATAAACAGCCCCCGACTCCGGCATTAGAGCCCTCACAGCGAGTGGGTGACGACTCGGCGGCATACTCGTTCAGCCAAAGCTAACGCTAAGGCTAGCCCACCGGAGCACACCTCCTCTGCGCCTCACGTGTCCAACAGGTTTGCTCTCCTCAGTGATGCACCCGCTGAGAAACCTGAAAGAGCTCTGGTTATAGGAGACTCTATACTGAGGCACGTGAAATTAGCTAGACCTTTAGGGGCGCCAGCGGCAGTTGTTAGGTGTATCCCGGGAGCCAGAGCACCGGACATAGCTGGTAATCTTAGGGCTCTAGGACAGCACAGGTTCTCCAAGATAGTGGTACATGCTGGAGCTAACGATATACACCTTCGTCAGTCAGAGGTTAGTAAGAGTAACTTTACAGAGGTGTTTAAATTAGCGAAGGCGATGTCCGATGAAGTAATATGCTCTGGTCCCATCCCAATGAGACGTGGCGACATAGCTTACAGCAGGTTATGGTCGCTGAACCGCTGGATGTCCAGGTGGTGCTCCAAAAATAATGTGGGCTACATAGATAATTGGAAGACCTTTGAAGGCAAAGCTGGCCTGTTAGGGCGGGACGGTGTCCATCCCACTCGGGAAGGTGCTGCTCTCATTTCCTGTAGTATAGCTCATAGTCTCAGTAGAGGTCTAGTTAATCGGTGACAATCCAGAGCCCAGGCCAGGGAGCAGACAGACAGGCTAAACCAACCGTCTGCTAGCTGCATAGAGTCGTCACTCAGGGTTCACCATATTGAGACTGTGTCTGTTCCCCGATCTAAGCAAAAATGTAGAAAGTCTCAGAAAGTCTGTTTCAATAATTTAATTAACATAAAGACCACAAACTCAGATCATACTGAATGCGCAGCCGGCACCTCTGATCTGAAGCTAGGATTGTTAAATATTAGATCTCTCGCATCAAAAGCAGTTATTGTTAATGAAATTATCACAGATCAGGCATTTGATATACTCTGTTTAACTGAAACATGGGTTAAACAGGATGAGTATGTAGCTCTAAATGAAGCTAGTCCTCCTGGATACAGCTACATACACCAGCCTCGGTTAACTGGTAGAGGAGGAGGCGTCGCAGTTATTCATAATGATAATCTGTCTATCGTACAAAAACACGGACACAAATTTAACTCATTTGAAATTCTCTATAGTAACATAAGTCTATTTAAGTATATTAAATCAGCTCAGTCGATTCCACTAATTATAATTTACAGACCTCTAGGGCCGTATTCTGAATTTCTTAGTGAATTTGCAGATTTCATCTCAGACCTGGTCGTTTCTGTAGACAAAGTGTTAATTGCTGGAGATTTTAACATTCATTTTGAGAATCCAGAAGACCCTCTGAGAACAGCATTTATGTCCATACTGGACTCCGTAGGCGTAAATCAGTGTGTAGTAGGACCCACTCATAAAGCAGGTCACACTTTAGATTTAGTAATATTCTTCGTATTAATTATAAGAAATGTATTCACAATTCCACTGTCTGAAGTTATCTCAGATCACTATCTTGTCTCCATTTAAGTGTGTCACAGTGATAATGTACGCACAGCACTGCGCTACCGTATTAAACGTACATTCACATCAACTACCACACAGAGTTTTATCAGTAATCTCCCAGAGTTACCAACTTCGATTAGGCCACCGTCTGACCCCACAGAACTCGATCAGGCGACTGAATATTTAGAGTCGTCATTTCGTTGTACCTTAGATAATGTAGCTCCAGCTAAAAGAAAAATTATTAGAGATAAGAAACTCGCTCCCTGGTATAACGATCACACGCGCACTTTAAAACAGATTGCTCGGAAATTAGAGCCTAAATGGCGTCAAACTAAATTGT
Source organism: Channallabes apus (assembly GCA_030522415.1). Lineage (NCBI taxonomy): Eukaryota > Metazoa > Chordata > Actinopteri > Siluriformes > Clariidae > Channallabes > Channallabes apus. The sequence continues at coordinate 7,560,525 of CM060118.1, read as the reverse complement.
TGGTATTTCAAATAGCATGGAAAGAGAGCATCCTGAACTATAGGAAAGCTCTTAGTGTAGCTAGATCAATGTATCTCACCACTCTTATAGAAGAAAATAAAAATAATCCTAGATTTTTATTTAATACCGTAGCCAAATTAACCAGAAATAAGACCACTACAGAAATCTCCACAACAACATCATGCAATAGTGAGGACTTCATGAACTTTTTTAATAATAAAATTGCAAATATCAGGCATAAAATTGAGGCTTTGAAACCAAACAATGTAATTGATACAGATGTTAACCTAGCCATGTCAGATTCAAACCTAGAATACTTTACTCCTCTTGAAGAGAATGAACTAATTTCACTCATCTCTTCTGCAAATTCATCAACCTGTATATTAGATCCTATACCGACACATTTTCTTAAACAGATAGTACCAGTAATAACAGAACCGCTGTTGAGAATAATTAATTCCTCACTCAGCATTGGTTATGTTCCAAAATCTTTTAAAGTAGCAGTTATCAAACCAATAATTAAGAAACCTGACCTCGACCCCTGTCAGCTGTCCAATTACAGGCCAATATCAAACTTCCCCTTTATCTCTAAGATTCTGGAAAAGATAGTAGCGGAGCAGCTATGCTCATATCTACATAGACATGGCATACATGAACTGTATCAGTCAGGATTTAGGCCTCATCACAGCACAGAAACAGCACTCGTTAAAGTAGTAAATGACCTCCTATTGGCCTCTGATCAGGGTTGTGTAACTATGCTTATATTACTCGACCTCAGTGCAGCTTTTGACACTATTGATCATGCTATTCTTCTTCATAGATTAGAAAATGTAGTAGGAATTAAGGGTACAGCCCTCTCCTGGCTCAGATCCTATTTGACCGATCGTTATCAGTATGCAGACTTAAATGGTGATTATTCTGCATGTTCTCTAGTGGAGTTTGGCGTTCCGCAGGGTTCAGTTTTAGGCCCACTCCATAAGCATGGTATTAGTTTTCTGCTGACGACACACAGCTATACGTCTCAACAAAACCTGATGAGAAAAACCATCTTACTAAAGTTGAGCAATGTGTGCAGGACATAAGAAATTGGATGCTAATTAACTTTCTTCTGCTTAATCCGGATAAGACAGAAGTTCTAGTCATAGGACTGCATACAGCTAGAAGTAAAATCTTAGATCACACCGTAACTTTAGATGGCCTTTCTGTTCCATCAAGTGCAACAGTAAAAGACCTCAGCGTGATTATAGATTCCAGCCTTTCATTTGAAGCTCATGTAGATAATATCACCAGGATAGCATTCTTTCACCTCAGAAATATTGCCAAGATAAGAAATATATTGTCGCTAAACGATGCAGAAAAACTAGTTCATGCTTTTATCACTTCTAGGTTGCACTATTGTAATGCCTTACTGTCTGGTTGTTCTGTTAGGTGCATGATCAAGCTTCAGCTAGACCAGAATGCAGCAGCGAGAGTCCTCACTAGAACCAGAAGATATGAGCACATCACCCCTATCATATCTTCACTTCATTGGCTCCCTGTGAAATTTCGCATTGATTTTAAAATACTACTCTTGACATATAAAGCATTAAATGGTCTCGCGCCGCAGTATCTGAGCGAACTGCTAGTGTCTTACGATCCGCCATGCCTACTTCGGTCAAAGGATGCAGGCTGCTTGTCAGTACTGCGTATTATAAAAACTACAGCTAGGGGCAGAGCTTTTTCTTACAAAGCCCCAAAATTATGGAATAGTCTTCCAAATAGTGTTCGGGACTCAGACACAGTCTCAGTGTTTAAGTCTAGGCTAAAAACCTATTTATTTAGCCAAGCATTTTTATAAATAGATTTGCCATAAGGTAAAGGAGCAGATCTGGGGGACTCATGGACGTAGAGTATTATGGTGAACTGGTATGTTTAGATGCTGTCTTCCTCACTCTCATTTGATCACTCAGGTTTGTTGACGGTGAGGTGAATGTTTGCTTTACATCTCAGGGAGCCCTCATGTTTGTGTTTCCTTCTGGCTCTCCCTTTTAGTTATGCTGTCATAGTTAGTCCTGCCGGAGTCCCTGCTTGCACTCTACAGTAAATATATGTTGCCCAGAGGAAGCATGTAAAGGGAAAAAAGCAGTGAGCCTAAAACTGAACCCTGCGGAACACCAAACTCGACTAGAGAACATGCAGAATAATAACCGTTTAAGTCTACATACTGATAATGATCGGTCAAATAGGATCTGAGCCAGGAGAGAGCAGTACCCTTAATTCCTACGACATTTTCTAATCTGTGAAGAAGAATAGCATGATCAATGGTGTCAAAAGCTGCACTGAGGTCAAGTAATACAAGCATAGTTACACAACCCTGATCAGAGAAGAAGGGGAGAGAGAATCGTTGAGGCTCCGCCTCCCGGTCACCTGACAGAAACCTGTCGTCTAATTTCGAGTTCTTGGGGGAAGCTCACTGCTGCGGCCAGTCGATATGCAGCTGCTCAACCGCACACGTTACTACTTCGAGTAACTCCTCATATGCTCTGTCTTCACTAGAAGAGCGCTCCGAGGTGGCGATTTCCACCTCTGCGGAAGCGAGAGAGGATGTCTCTCCTGTCCATTCACAAGAAGCGTTTGCGCACGCTTGAGAAGCGGATGGCGGAATTTCCAGATCCGGAGAGAGAAAGGAGGGGAGAATCTGTCTCGTGAACGTCCATGCGTGAGTCCCAGGAATGCGCCGCGGCTCGCGGCTTCTCTTTAAAGAAGGCGAGCCGTGCGCGAAGCACTTTAATCGGGAGGAGGTCACAGTGTTCACACTCTCCTTGAAACCCGAGGAGACCGTGATTTCCCCCCAAAGACTCGAAACAGTAAATGTGGAGATCGCTGTCCGAGATGGGTTGTAATGCCTTACTGTCTGGTTGTTCTGTTAGGTGCATAAACAAGCTTCAGCTAGTCCAGAATGCAGCAACGAGAGTCCTCACTAGAACCAGAAGATATGAGCACATCACCCCTATCCTATCTTCACTACATTGGCTCCCTGTGAAATTTCGCATTGATTTTAAAATACTACTCTTAACATATAAAGCATTAAATGGTCTCGCGCCGCAGTATCTGAGCGAACTGCTAGTGTCTTACGATCCGCCACGCCGGTCAAAGGATGCAGGCTGCTTGTCAGTACCGCGTATTATGAAAACTACAGCTGGGGGCGGAGCTTTTTCTTACGAAGCCCCAAAATTATGGAATAGTCTTCCAAATAGTGTTCAGGACTCAGACACAGTCTCAGTGTTTAAGTCTAGGCTAAAAACCCATTTATTTAGCCAAGCATTTTTAAAAATAGATTTGTCTTAGATTAAGGAGCAGATCTGGGGGACTCATGGACGTAGAGTATTATGGTGAACTGGTATGTTTAGATGCTGTCTTCCTCAGTCTCATTTGATCACTCAGGTTTGTTGACGGTGAGGTGATTGTTTGCTTTACATCTCAGGGAGCCCTCATGTTTGTGTTTCCTTCTGGCTCTCCCTTTTAGTTATGCTGTCATAGTTAGTCCTGCCGGAGTCTCTGCTTGCACTCTACAGTAAATATACATTCACATTATACATTATGTTACTGTGACCATACCTAACTGCCATCTCACCTCTTCTTCTCTTTCTCCCCCTCTTTCTCTTCCCTCTCACCCCTGTCTCCCCCTTTCACTCTTTCTCTCTCTCTCTCTCTCTCTCTCTCTGTCGAGCTATACATGTCACTCCTGAGCTGCCAGTGATCCAGACTCCCTCTGCCCTCCGGGCCTGTCTGACCCATCCTGGTGCCCCGCTTCTGGTTGGAGATCTCGTCACATGGATGCCCAGTGTGTCTCCTTGGGATGCGTCTGGTGTCTGGGGATGATTCTCTCTACCTAGAAGACGGGTCTGGCCTCGACTTGTGTTGGCAGCTGTTTCTCTGAGTACTTGACAATTCGATAGTTTAGGACTGGAACTTCCTACCAGTCTACCTGAGTCTCCAATAACTACTGGACTCAATTTTAACATCAATTAACATCAACTATTATAGCTGAACTGCCTGCCACCTAACACACTGTATAAATGCAGATCATTTCCTGCTATCTGTTTCACCCAGATGAGGATGGGTTCCCTGCTGAGTCTGGTTCCTCTCAAGGTTTCTTCCTATTACCATCGCAGGGAGTTTTTCCTTGCCACTGTCGCCCTCGGGCTTGCTCACCAGGGACTATCTGACCATTTTGATTCATACACATTCACATTCCATACAAACCTTTAAATAATTATTTTGATTGTGTAAAGCTGCTTTGAGACAATGTCAATTGTTAAAAGCGCTATACAAATAAAATTTAATTGAAATGAATTTATATGAAGATCATGTGCCAAATATGAATTTGCAACACAACACAAAAAGATGTTCCCATAGCGTTTTCACGCAGCATCGAGTGTAGCTTGTGAAAGGGAACACAAAATGTTCTAAAATAGTTGTTCATATGAGAATCATTGTAATCATTTATTTAGTGCAGGGTTTGTGCTTAAAAATTTTGGGCAATTTTTGTGATTTTTCCCAGTTTGTTCAAGTCAAACCTTTACTCATTGTTCATCCTCTTTCTTCTTAACAGTAGGATGAACATTGGTAAAGTGGGACACATTTTTTTATCATACAATTTTTCTGTTTCTTCACAAGAAACCTTTATAAAACCTTACAATGATCAAATAAAAGGAAAACTCTAATCAATATTATGTGTTGCACTTTACAAATATTCACCCAATATTCACACAATATTACAAGTATTTTGTATCTAAGCTATTTTTTTTTCTTATCTCAGTTTGCACTCACTGGTCGTCTCCACACATACACACTTATCTTAGGTTTTAGTCACGATTATATTTTGCACTTGCAGTGACTCCATACTTCATAACCAATCATTTACAGTATATTTTGATTTTAAGATGTCAATGACTTAAATTGCTATTGCATCAGGTTTATAAAAGCCTAATAAAACACCTTTTTGAATGAGCTTGTGCTCTTTTTCACCACTGTTTAATTTACTAGTATGAAGTACTTTAATGTAAAGAGTTCTACAAGTACTGTTCCAGCTTTACATGACTCTCAGTACAATACAAACCAAACCAAATATTAAACACTTTCTTAAAACAAACATCCATTGATTTTGACTGAAGGAGGTTTGAAAACACTTTGAGTTGATCAAGTTTAAAGGAATATAACTTTGAAATATAGTATTTGTCATAAAAATATAATTTCATTGCTTATACAAAATTTAATATGAACAGGATTTTAATTAATAGGTTGTGTTCTTTGTACCACAACCTATTAATTAAAGTGTAAGCAAACAATGTACATGGTGGCTCGGTGACTTAGTGGTTAGCACTGTTGCCTTACACTTCCAGGGCCTGGGTGTGATAAAGATTAGCATTAAATTATTATCCATCCCAAATTGTCCACATTGTGTGAAACCATGTGTGAATGGTGACCAGAGGTCCTACCATTGTCATGAAAATGGGAATAAATTCAACTGTCATCACTGAGCCTACAGAGGTTACTAAATGTATCAATGAAAGTAATGTACATACAGTATTTAAATTAAGTAAATTTAATTAAGTAAATAAAAATGGTGATAAAAAAATGGCACAAATGGGGCATCCGACTGGTTCCGCTGGTTCGATTCCCGGGTGATGTTGTAACCTCTTGCGGCTGGAGGTCTAGAGAGAGCTGATTGGCCGAGCTCTCTCAGAGGGGAGGAATGAGAAGTACTTCGTGCTCTCACATTCATCACGGCTCTACAGCCAATCAGGGGCGTCTGTGAGCTCACGCAAGCGGAGGGAACGGATAGCACTGTCCTCCAAGAGTGTTACTCCACCCCCAATGGTGCATGAGCAAGCAGTTCGAAAAGATGCGTCCGGCTGGCGTCACGTGGTTTGGAGGAAACACGTGATGGTCTTTGGCCCTCCCGACTAAGTGGTAGTAGTAGCCTTAATGTGGGAGCCCCCTAGTGAAGGGGAGGAATTGGACACGACTAAAAATGGCACAAATGGCCTAGACCTGGGTGTTAGCTTTAGCATTAGCTAAAGAAACATGAATGTGGAAACATGAATGTCTGCATAATATATATTTTTAAAGACACATATTTCATATTTCAGGGTGCATTCGGATCCTATCCCAGGGAAATGTTAACAGGATTAACAGGCCATCAGAGAGCACCAAAAATTCAGCAGCAAACATTTCTTTCAAAAAATAAAATAAAGGAAAAAAAACGAATTTCTTCTTTCTGTTCTTTAGCAGAGGTGGAAAGTAACGAATTACATTTACTCGCGTTACTGTAATTGAGTAGCTTTTTTGTGTATTTCTACTTTTTAAAGTAGTTTTAAAAATCTGTAATTTTACTTTTACTTAAGTACGTTTTGTTTGAAGTATTGTAATTCGCTACATTTTAAATCATATTCGCTACTGAGTAAAAAATAAATGAATGAAAATGATAAAACAATAAAAAAAAATATTATGCTTTATAAATGCTCCGTTGCGCCGCGTGTGTGTATCATGTCCTGGTCGCGCGCCGCTCCAGACTCCACTCCAGGTTTTCTGACATCGGCATCTTCCTGACCTTCCACACGGCCGCTTCCGCCCTGAGTGACGTCATCGACTAACGCGACTGGAGAGAGACGCGCGAAAGATGAAAGAGGTTGTGATTTTGGCGTTTTGATATTTGGTTGTGTATTCTGGTTTTGACTTTGGTTATTGCTTTGTCCCTTTGGTTTGGTTGGTCTTTGTATATATTTATAGATAATTTCACTGTATGTCTGTGCACTCACTAGTAGCAGGGGCGTGGCTACCATTTATTTTTGGAAGAGGGAGTTTATTTGGGAATTTATTTGCTCAGGAATAAAATAAAGATAGCTGACTACCTTATTGTACGGAATGATGGGGGGGGGGGGGGGATAAAATTATATATACATAATATATATAAGGTTATCAAAGCAGTCCCACAGCTTAATCATAGCTAAAACAATCCAGTGAAATATTAGACTGTGAGACTTTTTTGAGCCAGGTATTTTATATAGTTTAGCTTAGGTTTATATTTTATATAGTTTATATAGGTTTAGGGAGTCCGGGAAGGTACCTGTATTTTTGTTTGTGTTTTTTTTTTTTTTTGCAGGTAATCTAGGTACTAAATATAAATACCATTTTGTTTATTGTTTTGGCCTGGGTCCATCCTGAATCTGATCCTCCTCCTGGTGTGTGTGTGTTTGTGTCTGTGTGTGTGTGTGTATATACAAACCTCATTATTTCATCAGTTAATGATTGGATCGAGTTCTTTCTGTCATATTCCACCATTTCCATACAGTTTAAAATAGAACCCTGAACCAGTCTTTTGCTGTATGACCCTAGACTGGGACGTAACACCATATTTAAGTGACCACTTTGATTTTCAAGCAAAAGAAAGACAACAGCTTTATTATGCAAAGGTGTTCCTTCAGTTAAAAAACAACTAGTTTGAGATTTATATCTGCTCATCTTTTTTGAACTACGCTAGAATGCCTCATCCCCCCCCCCCCACCCACCAACCCCCGCTGTTAAAAAAATAAAAATAAAAAAGTAACTCGGTAACTTTTACTCTGAGTACATTTTTTAATGAGCTACTTTTTACTTTTAGTTGAGTAGATTTTTATAATGGTAACTTTACTTGTACTTAAGTAAAATTTCACTGAAGTAACAGTACTTGTACTTGAGTACAAAATGTTATTACTCTTTCCACCTCTGTTCTTTAGTCATATTTCTTACCTTACTTTATCCATTTTCTTTCTTTCTTTCTTTCTTTCTTTCTTTCTTTCTTTCTTTCTTTCTTTCTTTCTTTCTTTCTTTCTTTATGCATCTACTGTATATCCAATAGAATAAGGATACAAATAAACTAAAGAAAAAACAATTAAAGCATAATTTACTTTGGGATAAAATAGGACACATTAATATGGATGTACAGTATATTTGATTAAAATATTTAAATAGTTTATTTTACTTGTAGAATCCATATGATTCATACATTAGGTATGTTTCAAATATATATTTATTTGACATTTTCTTTTGGCATATTTCCAGGCTGGTATAAACAAATTAGCTAGTGCAAGTCGCTATTTAAAACCTAAATCAATATGAAGTCATCATTTATTCCCTCCCAGTCGTAAACTTAAGCTTCACACATTGCAACTTGAGCCTGGAGTTGGAGAACACAAATCAGAGTTCGAGGCGTTGTAATGGCAGGAGTGAGAGCCGAGCGGCAAAACGATTTGCATCTCCACATAATTAGTCAGGGGAGTGCAAGATGCACCTCCCCCCCCCCCCCCCCCACAAGCTCTCTCCATCATGGCTCTGCTCTCATCTAATGGACCGGCGTTGTGTATCGCTGCTTTTAGCGTTTAGGAGGAAAGCAGAGCCTGGAGTCATGTGACCCCGTGCCTCGGAAATGCGTGCAGTTCAGCATAGTGCCGTCCTCAGCGGGCAGATTTGTCCTAATAAAACGTCAGGCCCCGAGCAGAATGAACTGTAATGACTTTCTGAGTTCACTAATGGCCAATAAATCTTAGATTAGATGGGCCCCGCACAAACGGTGCACACGGTTAGGCTGCACACACACTCACACACACACACACGCACACGGGTGTGTGGCACAGCTGAATTGATTTTGATGGCTTTATTGTCGAAACTTTTTGTTATTGTTCCTCCTCTGTTGGCGCAGGGGTGGGCCAAAGTTTTCAAAAAGTTGACGAGTTCGCAATATTAATTTATGTGAACAGTCTGAGCTTGTCGTTTCTCATTCCGCAGGCTCTTATTTCCGACAGCACTCCCTCTCTCCCTCGGACACACGACCCCATAATGGCTGCCGTCCACTCCGGATGTGTATTAGTTTAACAACAAGAAAATAAGAAAGAAAAAGAAAGAAAGAAAGAAAGAAAGGAAAAAAGGTCCAGTGTCTAAACATAGCATGTACTAGTGAGAAATTTGAAGCACAAACTTCCTTAAAGTTTCTAAAAGTGCTCGCCATGAGTAAGAAAGCAGGAGGATAAGCGTGACGAATGACCCGACGGATGACACGTTAATGCTCCCTCGACCCGACCCCCTCTCCACGAACCTCTGTTAGCTTAATGGCTTCACTTATCATTTGACGGGGTAAAGGGAAGGGCGGGAGAGTTTCGGGGAGGGTTGCGGCGAACAAATTGTGCCGTGGACTGGAGGGGAAATCGGCGCGGAGGATGTGAATCAATCATATTATCCGCTTACACGCAGCGGCTGCTCCTCCTTCCCATGAGGAACAAAGAAATGAGCTACTGATCGCCTCCAACTTGACATTACCAAATGGGGTGTGCTCGGAGAAAGCCTTCCGATTGTATTAAGCTGAAATATTAATATGGATGTTTCCTTTCAACTCGCTTAACCCGATTGCTTTCCGAACCCAAATGTTCAGAAAACGGAAAATCTAATTTGGGGGACGGATTCAATCATGAAGATCAATTGAGCGAAATGTGTTAAAAGCTGATTTCTTTTTTTTTTTTTCTTAGTTTTTAGTAACATCGAACTACTTAACGTTAAACGTTCTAATGAAACAGCAGCGGGCCCTAAAACAAGATAACAGAAAACACTTTCTTTTCCAAAAGTAAATTTCTTTATGGTTTAAAGATGCCACTTTTCCCCTCGCATTTGTTCTCTGGAACAGCAAGTTGTTCTCCCCTTTAAAAATTGGCACACATTTCTGGCTCTGGACCATCCAAACACGGACAAGGAAGGCACCAAATCCTCTGATTAATGTCCAATGCACCGTGTGTACTCCAGGACAGTCTGTGGCACAATATGTCCTCTCCGTCCTGCATTGCCAACTGGCAGCGTGGTGCAGATGGGCCCGGGTTTAGGGACGGAAGACCCACAGGTTTCTGCTAAAGAGTGCCTGGCACAGTCAGAGTGAAAGGGGATTTAACGACTCGCAGCTCGTATGGCACGGACATGGCACAAACTCTACAAGAAAGAAAGAAAGAAAGAAAGAAAGAAAGAAAGAAAGAAAGAAAAGAGATTGAAAAGCAGTTTAAATAATTTCAAGCAAATGAGTTTTAGACAAATCACACAAACACATATTATGGATGCAGTTATAGAGAAATTAATAAACACCTTTTGACCAATCACAATCCACAATTATAATCCATGTGCCTACTGTAAATATAAATACTCAACCTTGAAACATCTGGAAACATCTGAACACTTGCAGATGCATTATCAGCTGTGAATTTTAACAGCTTTACCAGATCGCTCTCTGTCTTAACCGATCTTCAGCTTGGCACAAACACACGGAGCACCAAACACCACGTCTGTTCACGAGTCTACATGGTCGTGTCCAGAGATGGGTAAAACCCCAAGAACGTTCATGTGTGAAGAAAACTGGGTGAGGAAGACTGGAAAGAGTTTCATCCAATGGCTACCTTTTTTGCAGTGTGTATCAATGTACTCTCACAGTGTGTGTGTATGTGTGTGTGTATATGGGTGCATGTAGTAATACTCACTAATGACCCATCGTTGAGCTGTCAGTCCGAACCGGCGGGCACAGAGGCCATTTTCTCCCTAGGGGGACAGCCTAGAGTCGTGATTGATCATGAATATTTCAGCCCTCCCTCTCCCTCAGCTCTTCTCCCTCTACCCACCTGTCACACACACACACACACACACACACACACACACACACACACACACACACACACACACACACACACACACACACACACACAAGTGTCTAATTTAGCCTCTGTGCACTGGATCCTCATGTTCTGGAGAGAGTTCCCCTGGAGCTCCAGTCACTCTCTCTCTCTCTCTCTCTCTCTCTCTCACACCACCTTTAGGTGTCCTGTCGTGTTTACTGCTGTATATGTACTCGAGATGACTGACCCACGCCCTCACGTTTACCCTTTATAACGCTACACCCAGAACATTTCACACTTTTTCACGGAATACGAAATCTAGCTCATCTGCTCAGTACAGGAGCAGCGCTACACTGCCATCTCTGTCTCTGTCTCTGTCTCACTCTCCATTACTGTCTCAGTCACTCTTACTGTCTCTATCTCTGTCAATGTCTCTTTCTCTGCTTTTGTCTGTGTCTGTCTCTATCTATGTCTCTGGCACTGTCTCTACTGTATATCTGTCTCCATCTCTGTCCACATCTCTGTCTTTGTCTCCGTCACTGCCTGTGTCTCTATCTTTGTCTACATCTCTGTATCTGTCTATCTCTTTCTCTGTTTTGTCTGTGTATTTATTCTTAAAGCAGGCATGGCCTAAAGTTTCTTTCTTTCTTTCTTTCTTTCTTTCTTTCTTTCTTTCTTTCTTTCTTTCTTTCTTCCTTTCTCAAGCATTTTATTTATTGTTTTTCTTTTATTCCTTTACAGTAAGTTTCTTTCTTTCTTTCTTTCTTTCTTTCTTTCATTCTTTCTTTCTTTCTTTCTCAAGCATTTTATTTATTGTTTTTCTTTTATTCCTTTACAATAAGTTTCTTTCTTTCTTTCTTTCTTTCTTTCTTTCTCAAGCATTTTATTTATTGTTTTTCTTTTCTTTTATTCCTTTACAGTAAGTTTCTTTCTTTCTTTCTTTCTTTCTTTCTCAAGCATTTTATTTATTGTTTTTCTTTTCTTTTATTCCTTTACAGTAAGTTTCTTTCTTTCTTTCTTTCTTTCTTTCTCAAGCATTTTATTTATTGTTTTTCTTTTCTTTTATTCCTTTACAGTAAGTTTCTTTCTTTCTTTCTTTCTTTCTTTCTTTCTTTCTCAAGCATTTTATTTATTGTTTTTCTTTTCTTTTCTTCCTTTACAGTAAGTTTCTTTCTTTCTTTCTTTCTTTCTTTCTTTCTTTCTTTCTTTCTTTCTCACTCAAGCATTTTATTTATTGTTTTTCTTTTCTTTTCTTCCTTTACATTAAGTCTCTTTCTTTGCTTCTTATTTTTTCTGTTTCAATCAATTTCTAAAATCCTTCCCTACTTTCTTTTTTTCTTCCCTCAGTTCTTTTACTATTAACACTCCCAGTACACCGCACAAACTAACATACCATGCTTGGAATAAATCTC
>CM060118.1:7354009-7548249 GCA_030522415.1 Channallabes apus | reverse complement strand
ATAAATCTCCACTCTCCACAATATTTGTTTGTCTCTGTTTATTAAAATCTGAATTAACCCATGCTCTGACGTAAAGCACGGTGACTCTGATCAGTCAGGTACTGGGGTGAAGTCCGTTCAGTTCTGTAGGATCCCAGTCACAGTCTGCACCTCTGTTCTGACCCTGTAAATAGTCTGCCTCTGTTCACATCTGTATTTCTCATACATTATCAGGTCATTCTAAAGCTCATTCATATTTATTTTCAGTTAATTTCTTAAATCATGAACCTGGTGGCATTAATATATTTCATCTTGTTACTCGCAGTTAAACAACAAAAATGACCTCAGACTTTACCAATTTCCAAATCATTAGCAAAACTGCACCAATGTTCCATGTAGAGAAAATCGATTTTTCTATGACTCCACATTTAATAAACAAGTTAAATAGGTCATTTTGACCCGAATGAAACAGAACATGAGGGTTAATGGGGCGCGGGCAGGCTGAAGGGGGTATCTGAACCCTGCTTCTGACTGTGCCATGGCCTGCTGAGGCCAAGACCGAGTCATAAGTGCTGCATTCATCCATGAGTTTGACTAGAGGCATGAATTAAAAGGAGGATGAAGAGAAACTAATGAGATTACAGCTCCACTTTACATGAACACCAACAAGCATTAACACTGCAGTAATGTTCCTCATACAGTATGTGGGTACGGGGTAATGGCTCCACAGAGCCGCTTCACTGGATTACACACTTCTGTGTGACACACACACACACACACAAATCACTGAGTTTGTCTGATTCCTGGTGTAACGTTTATTTTTTTTCCTTTCCATTTTGAACTTCTTCATGACTTTAGTTCCTTCCTTCCTTCCTTCCATCCATCCATCCATCCATCCATCCATGTGTTTGCAGAGCAAAATAACTGGTTAAATATCATCTGTTAAAAAGAATGATAATGGAAAAAAAATGATGCAAAGGCAGCATTATGAGTTATATTAACCATATTATCAGCATCTATAGTAACGTAAACACTTTCTGTTATATTGAACTTCCAGTCTCCTACTGTAACACACAGTATGACTACAAAACATTTCCCGCTGTCCATTAAAACATAAATGAGGATGGTCCCCTGCTGAGTCTGGTTTCTCTCAAGTTTTCTTCCTATTTCTGTTTCTATCTGTATCTAAATTTATTGAATTGAGAATTTATAGTCAGTGCAATAATTCATTGTGCAAGATGGATTGTCGTAACCAACAGTGCAGTGGTTAGTGACACCGCTTGGACAGTTGTCCCAGCTACACTTTACAGTAAGATATACAGTACTGTGCTACTTGTATAAGCTTTACTACAGTATATACAAGTCAATTCACAGGGACTTGAATGAAGATGCTCCATATCATCTTGCATTATTTAATTGAAAAAAAAAATGAATCTGTTTTATTGTTTGATTCCTTTTAAAGGAAATGCATCAGTGCTTTTGTCAGTCAGAGGTAAAATAACCTGTGACAGTTGACTTTACATTGTTCTGTTGTTCAATAACAAAATATGTCAAGCTTTTTTATCTTATTTAAATTAGAATTAAAATCCGTCTATATAAACATTTACAATACCATTTTCTCAGAACAACTCATTGAACCTTGATGTCCTCGAACCAAAAGTCCTCGAACCACATCACATTTCCACTTCCATTTTCCAGGAACATAAAGCTAAAGCTGCAGTGCACACAGACTTACCCAAACTGGACAATTGAAGCTGTAAAAAAAGAAAAAAAAAAAGACATTTGGCCTGGTCTGTTGAATCTCAATTTCTGCTCAGGTGCACAGATGGTAGGGTCAGAATTTGGCACCAACAGCATGAATCCATGGACCCAACCTGCTTTATGTCAACAGTCCGGGCTGATCGACGTTGTGTGATGGTGTGGGGAATGTCTTCTTGGAACATTTTAATTCAATCAATCATCATATGAATGCCACGGTCTACTTAAATGTTGTTGCTGTGTATGTGAATCCCTTCATTGCTGCAGTTCATCCATCTTCTAATGGCTGCTTCCAGCTTGATAATCATCATGTCACAACGGAAAAGTCATTTCAAAATTGATTTCATGAACATGAAGATGAGTTCAGGGTTCTTCGGTGGCCTTTCCAGTCAGCGGAGTTAAATCGGAAAGAGAGAGAGAGTGAGAGAGATGCACTACTATTTAAATCAACTAATAACTATAAGAACTCAATAATGCAAACCATTGTTTTAACAACAGCAAATATATAATAACGTTATAATAATATTAACAATATAATAATCATTTTATGTATTAATTCTATTTTTTAGCACTGTAATATAACACTGTAATATATAAAACATACACGCGGTAATGAACATCAGTACTGTACCCCACGAATGACACTGTCCGCCCTTGGCTAAGTAAGAGAAGCACACTTATACAAGTGACACTGTCGTTTTAATAGAGTTTCAGGTATCTAAGAAAAGAACAGCCTTTCACTTGACATTTATGTGGGACATTTTCCAAAATCCCATCACTTTGAAGGTCACTTTAATTAGTCCACGAGGTTGCGTACTTTAGAGTTTCCAGGAAGGAAGGAACTCCAGAGACACATAAAGAAGTGCGCACTTTTATACACTCTCAGGTTAGAAGTAAACAAAGACTTTGCTACATACACACGCACGCACACACACTCACACACACAAGACGATGTATGGAAAATTGCCACAGGGCACTAAAAAAAAAACAACCTTTTCCTTTTCAGATGGAGAGCTAAATTCTAGGAACTAAACCGTCCAAAAAAGAAAAGCCATCTTCCAACCAGCTCGCCTTTTATCGTCGTCTCTGAGCCAAGCCAAATCCCTCAAGATGCCCCTTTTCTGCGAGCGCTGTTGTGTTAGGACAGGCGTGTCCTCTTTACCAAGTATTTTTCCTTCAAGCTCGTGCCTTTGAACGTGGGTTTCACGCAGAGCAACGCGAACCACAGGAAGCTGATCAGAAGCCTGCGAGAGCAAAAGACACGCGACGTCCTTGAAACTAAACGCTTTGCTTGTTCTTCCATAAGCACTTATTTACTTTGAATGAAATGCAATAAATATTGATGAGGAGGTGGGTACAAAGATCATGATTAAAGTCGAGCCTGATTAAATCACCTCAAGTGCACATATATACAGCAAGGGAACAGCAGCTAAGCTTCTGTTTTTAATGACTGGAAAGTTCATGATTCTAATCCCACAAACACCATCTGTCTTTTTATCTATTACATTATACGGTTAAATGCTTATATGCTACATCTCTTGCCTTGCCACAGCACATGGGAGCTGTGTGTGCGGTGGTCTCTCACTGATGCTTGCGTTAATTGCGTTAATGCCGGGACAATCTGATTATTTTGATGGAAGCATATTTTTTTCACACATTTCAAACACATTTCCCAAATGTTTTTTTAATTTTTTTTATTTTAGTGATTATTGTTAAAAGCGCTATATAAATAAAATGTAATTGAATTGAATAGTTTGTTTTATTATTGAAATCAATTAACACAGAGGAAATAGAAATTATTTATTTCTTAATTTTATTTTATTTTTAATTTTAACAAAGACTTTCAAAAGAAATTCTAGTATAAGATTGTCTAGTAAATTCCACGAATGTAACCATATTTAAATCATTGAAACTTGAATACTTGCCTGCCTAATTTACCGAGTCATCTTTTCTCGATGCTGCTGTCAAAGTAAAGCTTGATGAATCTATTAGCATTGACTCTACCCTATATTGTGCAAAAATTAAGAGATTACCAGTAAAAACATTTTCCGATCTTTTTTTATGTTTTTGCTTAAATGCATCTACAGCATAGCAATAAAAATGTAAAAATGTCATTCGTTTTTGACAAAATTTTGAAATGAGCTGTACCGAACAAGGCTTTAAGCTCTTCCCACTTAACTTTACATTGCTTGACCCCGCTCATTTCTTTATATTTTGCTTCCAAAGGGTCAGACATTCTTGTATTTTTAATGTAGCCTTGAGGAATAGTTCGCCAGGCTTCCTGAAGGACTTTTTTCTCTCTCATTTTCAGTCCAGTCACTGTACCTGAGCAGTTTCAAAGGAATGCATTTGCTTGTTAAGTCACACAGTAATCTATGAATCATACAAACATAAAAAAATGTAATTAAAATAATGAATGAATAATTCATTCATTCATTCATTCATTTTCTATACCGCTTAATCCTGTGTTCAGGGTCGCGGGGGACCTGGAGCCCATCCCAGGAGACTTCGGGCACTAGGCTGGGTACAACCTGGACAGGGTGCCAATCCATCGCAGGGCACACACTCACACACACATACACACACTCACACACCCAATCACACACTACGGGCAATTTGGGAACACCAATTAGCCTAACCTGCATGTCTTTGGACTGTGGGAGGAAACCGGAGTACCCGGAGGAAACCCACCAAGCACGGGGAGAACATGCAAACTCCATGCACACAGAGACGGGAATCGAGCCTGGCCGGGGAATCGAACCCAGACCCTGGAGGTGCAAGGCGACAGTGCTAACCACTACACCATCGCGCCGCCTTGAATGAATCATATAAGCGTTAAAAAAAGAAGCATCAACCAGTGAGAACCAGGTGCAGATGATGACAGGTTGGTGATTAGTATATGTGTGATGCTAAATGCTGAGTGGATGGAACAGACGAGAGGGGAAATAAGTTTGCTGCTCAAGACTTTATGGACTTGTATATAAGTAATTATGATGTGCAACATGAAATTCTTTTTACAAACACTTTCTTCGCTTTCCTTTTTCTATAGATGCCGTTAATTATTGTTCAATTTATGTCCCATTTTAAATTTAAATTTAACATTAAATAATTTTTTTATGACATCACATGGTGTTATTTTGATTTCCTGACAGCAAAAAGAGCATTTATTTACTTTAACATTTTCGAAGCAAATTTTCACAAATAAAAGTTTTGAATGCAATTTGATCTAGTTTCAACTGCATCATAATGTTGCGTTTTTATAAAAATGCCCAGACGCACCCAGCATCACTCCTCCTTCCAGTCGCTATGTTTATCTGCTAATGTGCTTCCTGATGTTGCACGAGCTGGCAGGTGTGATGCTTTATAATACACATTGTGGCACATTCATTCAATCAGGCATCATTGTAGCGTACAGTCGTAAATCCGCTTACGGCTTGGAGACAAAGCGCAGGAGGTCTGAGGCATGGGTGCAGATGGCATCTCTAAAATATGGCATTATAATTAGAAAAAAAAGGAAATAGTGTTAATTAGTGAAATAGTTCATCTACGATCAGCTGGCTAGGCACATTCCTACTCTCTTGCTCTGTACTGTGGCCTGATCTTTTATTCTTTGCTTTTCTTATCGTTTTTCTTTTCCTCTTGCACAGATCCGGCAGTCGGTGCCGTCACAGCTGCCACCAGTGGCCTCATTGTCTCTTTGTGTGGGGTGAGGAGAATGATTTAGAGCTAAATTCATCCCCCATCATGCTTCTTAATTGTTTATTAACAGGCTTCCTGCTCAGATGGAGCAGAGCTTCATGCCGATGGATAATGCCACACGCGGCATGAATCGCGGCCTGATTCCAGGCACAATGGTTAATTGTTGTCCTTAATAAAAACTAAGCATCATCACTGGATTAGGCAAATCTGTAAGCTTTAAAAGTTGTATTAGCTGCTGCATGATATGTGGAATAATAGATAAGCTCATTTAATTAAACTAAAGAGTGAAAGAATTAATAAAAAGGTAGAACACCCAAGTCTCACCCATGCCTGCAGGGAACATTGGACTGAATTCTCCACTGACATGGAGTCTGACCAGATGGATCCACGGTCACCCTCACGTGAGGTTGTGAGGCTACATCTGGCGGTCCATCTACTTAGACCCCCAGAAACAGGAAAACGATGTGTGATCATTAGATAGCATCAGGTAGATCAGCTATATGGCCTGTCTGTTTTATCATGTACAGCAGTAAAATACCATGGTGTAATTATCGATTCCAGACTCAATTTGATTATTTAATAATGTCATATGCCTTATTTCATCTAAAAATACTGCCAAGATGGAACATCTTATGTCACTGCATGATGCAGAAACAAATAGTTAATTCTTTTGTTACTTCTAAGTTGGATATTTACAATACCTTAGTATCTGAATGTTTTATTAGGTGTACAGTATAGACATGCACCATTTAGTCTAGAATGCAGCAGCCAGAGTCCTTCCTACTGAAGAACCAGAAGATACAAGCACATCATCCCAGCACACTGTATTGGCTCCCAGTAATATTTCACATTGATTTTAAAATGCTACTTTTGATCAATAAGGTATTAAATGGTCACACCATAGTACATGAGTGAACTGCCAGTGTTTTCTACTTTAATCAAAGGTGGCAGTCTGTTTGTTTGTACCTCATATGAAAACTACAGAAGCGACAGAGATTTTTTCTTACAAAGGCCCAATAGCCTTCCAATTAATGTTCTAGATTAGAAACCCTGTTGATTTTGCTCCATACTGCTTCTTGTTCTGGTACTGCATTTACTCCTTAGGAAGACTTTTCATCCAGAAACAATAAAGGATACTAGTTTTTGCTCTCAGATGTAATCTTGTTTTAGCTTGACCTAACATTTAATTGTCCTATGTTTAATAGATGCCTACACCACACTATTACTGTATGTCATTAGAGCATCTAAATAAGTCATGTTGTCTTCATTTAGGTCAATGACCTGATTTCGGTTTGAATAGCATCCAAATAATGTTCAGGACTCAGACTGTTCAAGTCTGAATTGAAAACCTATTTATTTAGCCAAGCCGTTTGTGAATAGGGCTGTATTAGGTAAAGGAGCAGATCTAGATGACATGAAGTTTTATGGTGATCTGGTATGTTTGGATGCTGTCTTCCCCCACTCTGAGTGATCATACTCTGGTTTGGCTCTTTTTTAGTTATGCTGTCATAGTTAGAGTCCCAGGTTGTCCCTGCAAAATATATACATTGACCTCGTACATTGTGTGACTGTCAGTATACATAAATGATCTCTCTCTCTCTCTCTCTCTCTCTCCCATTCTGTTGAGCTGCACATGGCACTTCTGAGTTACCAGCATCCAGATGCTTTTTGCCCTCCAGACAGGTTTGATACAATCTGTATTCCTACTTCTGTTAAAGTTTTTATCACACAGAGAATCTGAATCCAGTATGGTCTGCATGGAGATGTGTGTAATGACAGCAGATGGTTTCACTTGATGACCATGAAGATGGTCTTGAACTAAGCTGACGCAGGCAGTCAATAAACAGACGTGACAATTACATGGAGTCATCTCATACAGAAATTGTTGTGAACAGTTTTGTACCAAAGTCTCCCTCAGTGAAAGTGGACTTTATATTAACTTACTTTATATTAAACATATTTCCGGTTACATGCTTGAACTTTCAACTTTAAAGCACATAGACTGGTTTTATGGTTGCTATCTGATATCACCCATGAAGATGGGTTTCCTGTTGAGTTTGGTTCCTCTCAAGGTTTCTTCCTCTTGTCATCTTAGGGAGTATTTCCTTGCCACCATCACACGGGGTTGCTTATCAGAGACAAATTGATAATAATACTTTTTTCCTTAATATTTTTTTGTCATTTATATCCATACTGTTATATTTCTGTTAATCTGATTTCTAACAATGAAACCTGCTGTGTAGGCTGATGCATGTTTCTAAATTGTCCATGATTGGAGAAGTGAGTGTACATTGTGTATGTGTGCGTACCTTCCCTGTCAAGTTCTATAGAATGGGCTTCAACACAGCCTTGACTCTACAGAGAATAAGCACTTTGTTTAATTGTTTTTTTTGTTTGGTCCATTAACACGGATTAATTTTGATCTCCCTGCACTGTTTCTAGTCATGAGCAGAGGTGTCAAGTAACGAAGTACAAATACTTCGTTACCTTACTTAAGTAGAAATTTTGGGTATCTATACTTTACTGGAGTAATTATTTTTCAGCCGACTTTTTACTTCTACTCCTTACATTTTTAAGCAATTATCTGTACTTTGTACTCCTTACATTTAAAAAATAGCCTCTTTACTCAATTTTTATGATCAGAACACGCAACCCCCCGGTCGCATGATAAGAACGCGCACAACGCCCAAACCCCCCCCCCCCCCCCCACCCCCGTCGCATGATCAGAAAGCGAGACCTTATTGCTTTTGTCGCCCCTCACGGTACTTTTACTTTTATACATTAAGTAGTACAATCCAGTACTTTTAAACTTTTACTTAAGTAAAAAGCTTGGGTTGATACTTCAACTTCTATAGAAGTATTTTTGAACCCTAGTATCTATACTTCTACTCAAGTAATGAATGTGAATACTTTTGACAACACTGGTCATGAGTGTCCTAATGACAGAATAAAGAAGACATTATTTTCAAACTAGATTATAAACAGGTTTTGCTGAGATATAATCCTGTTTTGGCACGACTTAATATTTAAATTGTCTATTTTTAATAGTTGCCTAAATCACACTATTACCACAATTTACATTGTTTTTAGGTAATTTTTTTAATTTTGTGTTTAAAATTGTATGAATAAATATATGATCATATTGCACAGTAAGAACTTATATTACATATTATAATAAATATTTAACAAGGTGAACTGAGCACATTGATATAATAAACTGTTAGGCTTGCGGATGTCTGTTTGGAACAGTATTAAAAAGCTATTCGAGTGCATCAGTGGTTCAGTGGACATGCAGAGCTGATTTCACTCTCCAGCACTTTCTCAGGTGGTAATGAAATTGTTTTGCCCTGTCTCACCTCTCTCAGCTCCCAGCATGCACCAGCGCCATGCCGCTCTACTCAGAGTATGCCGCGTTATCTGCTCTAGCCCTTCCTGTCTGGGGACTGGATTCAGTGAGTGTTTAAAGTGGAATTTCTGTTCTCTCTATTCCTTAAGTGTGTTTGGGGGGGTGGGGGTTGGGGTGGTGTTACTTATAATTATTCATGGCCATTTAGTTACTCTACATTTGTCCCCAAAGCGTAAAACGTGGTGGTGGTGTGGGTGTGTATTTGGATAAAGTGTTAAAATGTGTATGTTTATTTCCTTATTTCTGTCACTCAGAGTAAAAATAGCCCGTCCTGAAGTGTGTGTGTGCCATTCCCATCACGGGCACTATTATAATACTGATAATTTGACAGCTTATTATTACATGGAGTAGATCTTGCAATCTCTGCAGCCAAATTGCTCATAGGTGCTGGACACACACACACACACACACACACACACACACACACACACACACACACACACACACACACATACACACACACACACACACACAGACCTGTGTACTACCAAGGCCATCTATGCACCATGATGGAATAAAATCAATCAAAAACTGAAAATGTTCTCAATAATTGTCTCTTTTAACAGCCTTCTATGTAATTGAAACATCTCAGATTCGCTTTTTACTCCATGTGGGAAATGAATTTCTCCTGGGAACTGGGCAATGAGTAAAATAATTAGTTCAAGATGTCACATCATTTGGAAATTGATTTTGACTTGACTCTCGACCACTTAAGACTCAACCGTCCTACAAATAAATAAAAATCACAAAAGGAGTACTCTGTGATTTATCTAAATAAGACACACAAACACATACACATACATGGTCCCCTTGTGCTGCATGGGTAACCCCCCACCACCCTCTCTGGCACCAGGACAGTGGCAGTAGATCCGCAATGGATCGGACTGCACATCCCACGGGTGCTTGATTGGATTGGGATCTAGGGAGTTTGATGGTCAGGTCAGCAGCCTTGGACTCTTTGCCTGCTGAACCCCTTGCATGGAGTGTGGCCTTTTTTGGGAGGGGGGGGGGGGAGATTGGACTGTTAAATGGCGCGGGTTTAACTGCTGCATCACGAGATGTAATAATGCAATTAAGAGCCCATATGCAGAGCTTCAGAGGGGTAGGAGGAGGTTGCGAGAGTGCACATTTGAGAAGACGTTCCCATTCGGAGATAAAGTGGGTTTATTAATTGGGAACCAAAAAGAGAACTAAAAGAAAACAAAACACAAAGTTCCTCCATCTCCTTGAGATACTGTAGGACAGGGCTTTGGAGACTGAAATAGACTGTTTACACATCTGTGTCTTTTACTCATTTTTTTAAATGTTTTTTTTTCTTTTACTTTGGTAAAAGTTGGCAGCACGCTTGGTATCATCTGGCATGCTACCCTCTGTTTCGGGACACAAGTATTGTTCCGTTGTTGCATTGTCGAAAAGTACGATTGGAAAAATGGTTGCCATTTATCTAATCATAAATCTATACGGTATAAATGATTTTCACTTCACACAGTCCTCAACTTTTTTAAGCTAGTGTTTCTCATCTGGCTTTGCTGGGCCATATAACTGTGTGTCATCAGCCTAACAGCTGAAACTAACAGCATGATTATGAATTATGTTATCCAGAGAAAACAGCAGAGGGCCCAAACCAGACCCATTTGGAATACCAAACCTTACTTTAGTGCATGTAGAACAGTCACCATTTACAGTACGTCTACAAATTGAAAACGATCAGTCAAATAGGACCTGAGCAAGACAACATTATTTTCCAATCTTTTAAGGAAAATAGTTAGTCAGCTGCCCTGGGGTCAAACAACACAGACAAGGAAACACAACCCTAATTAAAGGTTAGTAGTGGGCATTTAGCACTTTAACCAGTGCTGTCTCTGTGCTATGATGAGCCCCAAATCCTGACTGATACCATACATTTCATGGAGGTTATTCATATGTAGGTGTGAAGATAGCTGGTGTTCTACAACTTTTTCTAGAATATTAGAAATTAAGACTATGGTTGCGCTAATGGGCAGCTGACAGGGGTCATGGTCGGGGTTTTTAATTACAGTAGGTGTTACAGTAGTTTAAAGGATTTATGTATATAGCAATGGTTCAGAACATAATTGTATATTTTTCAAAGAGTTCAAAGCTTCAGTGAGCTGTGGAATTTTACTGTATGTTTAAATAAACATGTAGTACAATATTATAAAATAAGTGCTAAACTGACATAGTTACTATAGATTCTCACCTTTACCTTTATTTATTAAATCGTTCGTTGTTAAAGTCTCGTTGTTGCCTGATGTTTTCCATTTTGTGACAGGATCAAATAGTAGTGATATGCATGTTTCTGTGGTGGTCTTATTCCTAGTTAATTTTAGAACTGGATAGACCGGAGGCGAAATTTGGACCTCCAGCCTCGCTGGCAACAGAGTTAAACACTACTCTACTGCGCTGATATGCAAAGAATGAAGTGGAATAAATTCAGAGAAGTCACTTAGGGTTAATACTGTATGGAACAGGTCAGTGGTACATGAGGACGAGCTGAAGTCTGGACCAGATTAGATTGTGGATTATTTGGCAATATTGATGGATTTGATGTTGCTGGGTATTTAATGCTATTTTCAAGTGCAGAACCAGAATAATCTTTGTGGTTTGACAAGAATAACTTTTGCATAGTGTGAATTATGAATTTCAATATTGATATGGTCTCCTGGGATAGGCTCCAGGTCCCCACGACCCTAAATATAGGATAAAGCGGTATAGAAGATGAATGAATATTGATATGGTCGAGTACTGACGTCACAAAATCATATATTTTTGGCTTTTTTTTAATGAATACATCAATTTGGTTGTTGTTTGGGTCTAAGCCTTCAGACCTGCCATAACCCTTTTCTGGAAGAAAACTGGCATACATTGATCATTAGACATTTTATAATCAGTGATATTATTATACATCTTTGAATAACAAACATAACAGGTTTCTGAAGATCAATTAGTAATAGTGGAAAGAAAAAACTCATATGAACTCTTATATGAGGTAACGAACAGTTGAAAAGAAAAGAAAAGAAAAGTTGAGTCTAAAGGGAACTTTTGCTCATCTAAGTTTATTTTTGTCATAAATGTTTATAGTAAGGCGGCACGATGGTGTAGTGGTTAGCACTGTCGCCTTGCACCTCCAGGGTCTGGGTTCGATTCCCCGGCCAAGCTCGATTCCCGTCTCTGTGTGCATGGAGTTTGCATGTTCTCCCCGTGCTTGGTGGGTTTCCTCCGGGTACTCCGGTTTCCTCCCACAGTCCAAAGATATGCAGGTTAGGCTAATTGGCGTTCCTAAATTGCCCGTAGTGTGTGATTGGGTGTGTGAGTGTGTGTATGTGTGTGTACCCTGCGATGGATTGGCACGCTGTCCAGGGTGTACCCCGCCTAGTGCCCGAAGTCTCCTGGGATAGGCTCCAGGCCCCCCGCGACCCTGAACACAGGATTAAGCGGTATAGAAGATGAATGAATGAATGAATGTTTATAGTATACAGTATACAGCAAACAATGGAAACATGAAAGCAGCAGCCCTTTGGAATGAATGTACAAGCATAAAATGAATTTGAGACAATAAAAGCGGAGACTTTATCACTTTACCAGAGTAATTTCGATAAACATTTGGTCTACTTTTTCTCGTATCATAGGTTAACACTGCTCACATTAATAATACGTGTGATAATGTAATGTATATGACTGATCAAATGTGTTTAATTGTGTCAATTAACAATTGACACCATTAAGTGTGTGACTAGGTGTTTCACATATGTTTTATATGAGAACTTGTTACACTGCTAAAATAATGATCCATTAAAAAAAAGCATGATTGGATAAATGGTTGCCGCGCACTCAGATTTTCAGACCAATAAAAAACAAGAATAATCATTGCTAATGGAGCAATTAGTGGATAATGTCACATAGATGAGCTCTCAGATGCTCAGATAGCAGTGTGTGTATGTGTGTGTCTGTGAGAGAGCGAAATTCAAATTCTGAGCTCATGTCCAGACAGACGGTAATGTGTGCGTGTGTGTGTGTGTGTGTGTGTGTGTGCACGCGAAGTTAGATCACTCATCCTCACCGGAGAAAGAAAATGGAGGCTTGCTCTCCTGACCATGCTGCAGTGACCTCTATTAACTCCGGCACAGGGGTGAATCCAAAATCCCTGGGGACACACTGTCTCTGTCTACGTTGACTCTCTCCCTCTCCTTTATACACTCCTTTATACACTTCTTCACGCACATGCTTACTGACTCTCTAGATTCAAAGCTGCCGTATATATATATATATATATATATATATATATATATATATATATATATATATATATATAAAAGTAAATGTGTATTACATGTCATATCTATTGCTTTAGTGAGTCATCTCGAGAATATAAGGTCACATAATTCATTAACTCTCTGATTTGTGGCTTGTCCATGAGTCATATGAATGTCTGGCACTTGTTTCTGATTATGTCTTGGAACTTCTTTGATTCCTTTACACCTTTATTTAGCATTTAATTCCGCCTCTTTCATATATCATCTTACACAGCATGAATAAAAATCAGTTTAAATAATGCACACCTGCCCTTCCCGTACATATTAATCTAGTGATCTTAGCTCAGATGTATTCACTGTTTGCTCTCCTTCACACCCTTCCTAAGCCCAGTCTTTAGACTTCAGCATGGTGCAGTGATGTAGGTGTAGCTCTAACCTCTGCGTGACTGTGAATTTATAAAGCCTGAGACGTCTCATCTGCAGCCTGACACAACCTGGGTTGTGTTGTGAACTCTGTCAGAGCGACAAATCTAAGAATGACTTGAGTGTAATGATGTTTCACAGGCACATTGTCGTTCCTCTCGATTCCGCTAAGGGTTTTTCATTCTGTCATAAATTAATTGTACCCGAGGTGATGAATATAAATTATATTTGCTTTAGAATAAATTAAAGAAGGATCAGTCTTCTTAGAGCAAGAATCATTTGATATTATTAGGTCATTTATTTACTGCAGTTTTATACTGTATTTTCTTTACAAACCACCTTATTTGTAGCAGGCTTGTGCACAACTCAGAATTTGAGAATTGACCGCCATTCAATTCATGAGTTGGAATTTGAATTGAATTGACTCCGCCCCACAGGAAGTTGAATTTGAATTGGAGTTGGAATGAAAGGAAGTGGAATTAAATTCATGGCAATTCAAAGACATTCCACACAGTCATACACCAGAAAGAATGTGTTGAATCTCACATACAATTACATTAATTTTGTTATTTAATAGCATCATTTCATTACACATAACTAGTCACACCTTACCCCTGCTGACATTTTGTTCCAACATATAGATAATGATCAAATTCTTGAAATAAATTACTCCCTCAATGTTTGATTAGTTTTGTTCAAAATGTTATTTACATTTCAAAGTAATCAAATAACACAAAGTCGAGTGTTGACCATCAAATTGTGTAGAAAAGAAGCTTTCAAACAAATGTCCACCTCAAATTGTTTGGCAACCATTTTAAATACTTGGTTAAAGCAAAGCATTCTGGGATATGGAGTCACATTCCATTGTGTTCCACAAAATTACAATTCCAATAAATCAAACTTAATTACTGTGACTAGAGCTTTTAACGTTCATCGCTGGGGGGAAAACATTTCCTGTTAATATAATCTGTACAAGTAGTTCAAACTAATATCATTTATAGAATATGTAATGAAATCATATCTGACATATATTGTAAAGCTTCATTGTTAAACACTTCACTTATATATATGAATTTCTTTGAATTTGTATTGAATTGCAATTCTGCTTCCTTTAATTCAATTCCGAATTGTAATTCTAGATCCTGTTTTTGACATCAATTCAAATTCAATTCAAATTCAAGAATTGAATTGGAATTTAGGAGTCATTCTCAATTCAATTCTGATTTGTGCACAAGCTTGATTTGTAGCTAATAAATCAAAAGAACATGCAGTGAAGACGTCAGAAATCTTAAACGTTAAAGCTCTGAAAAAATGCTGACACTGAAGACTCCTTCCATAAATGTTAGATCAAATGTCAACACATTGTTTTTTTTTTTTTGTGTTACATTATTGATTATACAGAGCATCTACTGTACCATGCTAATCCATGTGAGTGACTGTAGAAACTTCCAACCAATTAGAATTGCCGTAATCATGTTTATCGTGTCCTCATAAATATACTGATCGGTGGATATTATTAATCTTCTAGATCAAGTTTAAAAAAGACAATAATTATACATGAGTGCCTAAGCAACCCAAGCAAAAGTTGGCCATATTCATCTACGATTGCATGTCAGCACTCATTGATGTAGGGAAGGTTTCCTTACTGAGGACCCCAGCCTGTGGTGACCCACAAAGATATACACACTCACACACCCAGAAATAAACTACAGGTACAACATAGTGCATGTCTGTGAACTGTGGAAAGAAACCAGAGTAGCTCACTATGCATGAGGAAAACGTACAAGTTACATATACTTACGGTATACTGGAGATAAGATCTGAACTACCAACCCTGGAGGTCCGACAGTACTGTACTTCCCACCAAGCCACAGGATACTGTTTTTAACAACCCAATTTAAAGCAAAAAATCAAAATCAATGGGTTTAATAGACACGATTACACCTTAATAGTGTGCATTTTATTTTATGCTATCAGCTCATTAGTTCCACTTATAGCATGATTCAACTATGCTCTTGTTTCTATGGCAATAGATGGAATATGTTTAATAAAATTTAAAAACAGTAATACATTTGTTTTTGAATGAGTTTTAACAATTGTTGCCATGGTGATTTTTTCCCCTCTTTTCGATAAGTTCATGTCCTGTAATATTTAAGGATGAGCCTCCAGGGTCGGAAGTTTGGAACCCTTTATGCCTTATGGTGTGTTTATAACATACAGTAAGCTGCATTTAAAAAAAAAAATCATAATATCTTCATGAAAGTGGAAAAAGAAGTGTGTATAAAAAGCTAGAACAATACCACAACCACAAGTTTTGTTCTTTAATAAATTAAGATTGTGAATTATTAGCAACTCACAATTATAGATTATAAGCAGTATAACGCACATCAGACACCAAAGTAAATTTCCATTAACAGCTTGGTTATATTGTGTGTTATTCCTTTCGTAATAATCGTGTTGTCTGCTTTGTGCTTGCCTTGAGTAACCACGCTTTCAATCCTTTGACTGACTCCCAGTCTGATCCTGTCTGGCCTGTCGTTTAGTGAGTTAACATGTCAGTCTTTTCCTTTACTAGACTTGACATTAGAGGAGACATGATCACACAGTGGGGGCGATTAAAAGAGAAAGGAAAAGTCTATTGAAAGTGATTAGAAGAGACAAAGATGTGGAGAAGAGGAGAGAAAAGGTTAAGTGACCAGGTGGTCAGACACACCATGGCCTCTCTGTACATCACACATGGATATGTTTGCACTTGTGTGTCTGTGTGTGGTAGTGAATAAAATCATTTGGGAGCGCTTGTTATTTTAGAGCTCCTGGCTGAGAAACTAGCAGGCTGTTGGCAAGCAATAGAAGGAAAACAGGACGACCGGGGTTGTTGGAAAATCCTGTCTGGTCTGGAAGTGAGCCAAATGAGAGAAAGAGAAAAGGAGAACAGGAATGAGACAAGCACTCTTTGCCCAACAGGAGAACGATGGCATATGGAGCAAGATAAAAGCTGGAAGAGTCATACAGAAAAAAGGATGTGTGAACGAGAAGAAAAGGTCTCATTATTCCTGGTGGTCAGTATCGCTGTGAGAGGTGCTGTGAGTAAATCTCACACATCACACACACACACACACACACACACACACACCGAGGTCAACCTGAAGCTCTGATTGGTTTCATAAGTCTATAGTCCATGTGATGTGAAAAGATTTTGTACTGATTACTGAAAGGTCAAGACTCTAGTGTAATATCAAAGCGTTTGCATTTTTTTTTCTCAGTGTCTACGGTGACTGGGAAGCTACATTTTATCTATAACTGCCATAATACCATACAATTATAACACTTTTTATACTTAAAAGAATGTTAAATGAATGCTAAATAGTACGCTATTACAATAAGATGTTTTGTTCAAAAACAAGGTATCAGCTTCAGTTGCTTGCTAACAAGCTCTATGTACTTGTCCCTTATTATTATCAAATGTCCATGGTTGGGGTTTGAAATTCTGATTCAGATGTTCTCCACATGCTTGGTGGGTCCAAATTCCCCATGTCATGGTCCACCCTGGCCTGATCTGGGATGCATCTTGTCATGGCCTGCACCCATATTCAACCTGCCATTTTCCAACCAAGCACCTTTTGATAGAAATATTTAGCCATAATGGAACCAGCAGGTCTTAAACCCTTTGGGATGGCGCTAGAAAATCAGGGTGTCTTGCTAGGTGCACATCAGCCCATCATTCAGTGTGTTGATCAAACCTGAGGTGTGTAGTAGAATCTTTTGCTGCATGAATCTCACAGTTGGAGAAGCTACTTACTACTTTGCTACCTCACTCTGTTTCTTCGCCACTCAGAGAACCCCATCTCCTGCCTCCACAGACATACTGTATGGTGGTGACCTGAACCTGTTGCTTCTTCTTGTCTTCTAGTGCTTTCTGGTTCTTGAGTTACAGGCCTCAGGTTTTCCCACTAAATGCTCCAAAGTGATAAAAGTGCTAGTTATTGGATGTTCATGAAGGAGATGAAGAGAGTGCTTGATTGTTCAAGAAGAAACAAGGCATATCCTATTTTGCCGCATGGTGTTGGGAACCCCAGAGGATCCAAGGTCTAGAAGATTCTCCAGTCAACACTCTATATTCCCAGTGACTATTATTTATGAAATGAACATTGAGCTCTTTGAGCCTTAATTGATTCTGGGACAAAGGGAATTATTGGTCCTTTTAGTATTATAAAATAATCAATCTGTGATCCGGCCTCCTCCTCCCCTTCAGTTTTTTGAAGATGGTAGGGCATTCTCAGTCCACAGACTTTTAAAAGCATGTTGTTAGGGATGATGGCCTAAGAATAAGGAATAATGGATAAGGAAGAGTAACATCACAAACTGAGGTTTGAATTAAATTTATTTTTAATTAAACTGTTTAAAAAAAAACTATTTAATCAATTACATTTACATTTTAATCAACATAATACATTAATACATACAAGTTCAGAGCTACAGTTGGTTACGGTTCTTAAGAATTCTTTAGTAAGACGCCTGATATCAACAAATATCTTACGGGTTCATACTTTGACAAAACTACTGAGATAAACCAAAGATTATACTGGAAACTTTTGTTTTAGTTATGTTAATCACTACGAAATTCTGCTTGGTTTTAAGCACTGTGGAGTCCACATCCCATCCCAGGTACTCAGCTGAGTAAATGTGTACCTTTCTCTCCTTCTCTGGCTGGATGTCCACTAGGATGATGGTTTTAGAGAAATGGAACTCAGCATACTTTTTCATTTTTCACAAGCTTTTCACTTGGTTCACCTCCTTTCAGCTACATGGCGACCCATTCTCCCACAGTGTGACAGAAAACAAGTCAAATAATAACACAGTTAGCACCAAACACAGCTCTGGTTCGGTAAACACTGTCCCTGTGGTTTTGTCACGCATTCTTGTATTGTAGATCCTGTTTAATGGCCAGGCTGGAGGAGAGAGCCCAGTGGGTCGCCTCTCAGCACCGGCCCACTGACATTTAAGAAAGGTTGAGATAATTAGCAGCATGAAAGCCTACAAATCAGACAAATTTAACCCAGATGTTTTATAAAGGCTAAGTGAGAAATGCCAGCTTCTAATTAAGAGCTTACACTGAGTGAAGGTGAAACGGATCGGGCTGGCTTGATGTGTTGAGTTGAAAAGCTTGTTAATGACATCCCATTTGACCCGTCTCCCATAATCTCACTTAAGAATCACCTCCTGTGATAAATAATGAAAGATAAAGGTGCCTCATGAGATAAGGGAAATCTGATCAAAGTTAATGTCATTCCAAATAAATTAATGATTATTAAAGAGAAATGTTTATTTTATTATTATTATTTTTTTTTACATTGTTCATTTGCGGTGTTTTTATCCTGTGTGTAAATGTCACTGAACGTGAGATGCAATTTATTAGTTTCTTAAAATTACAATTAATGTTAAACTTTGAAATTCAGTTATTTACAGAGGTGGAAAGAGAAATAAAATCTTTTACTCAAGTAAAAGTACTGTTACTTTAGTGAACTTTTACTGAAGTAGAAGTAAAGTTACCCTTATAAAAATCTACTCAAGTAAAAGTAAAAAGTAGCTCATTAAGAGTAAAAGTTACTTTTTTTTTTTTTTTACCAGAGGGGTCTGATGGGGGATTGAACACCGTTGCATAATAAATCTGTTCCCTTTGTTGTGCTTGAAATCAAAGTGGTCGATTGACCAGGGGTTTGCTTCATAAGAATTTGTTGGCATTTCACTTTCAGCTGTGTCTGCATCACTGACATCTGTTCTGTCCGTCTCCATCGTTCTTGTGAATTTAGCGCGTTTGTTCTCCATAAATCAATCAGTGCAGTGGTTTCCGGCGTGCAATTTTTTTCCTTCCCCCTTGTATTATTTGTATTATTTTTCATTTTCATTCATTTATTTTTTACTCAGTAGTGACTATGATTTAAAATGTAGTGAAGTTCAATACTTTAAACAAAACATACTTAAGTAAAAGTAAAATTACAGATTTTAAAAACTACTTTACAAAAGTAGAGGTACACAAAAAATCTACTAAATTACCGTTACTTTCCACCTCTGGTTATTTACATGTGACATATAATATCATCTTTTAATATTTACTTTAATGGGAATTAAAGTAAACTTAAAAAAAAAAAAAAAAGATGAGGACTTCCCACAATACAAATAACTTCATTGCTTTTTTGCATTTAAATAGGATCTTTAATTGACAGCACAGCCTGAGCGCCACCACAGGTTCTATGCCATCACGACTGAAAGTAGTGTAGCCAAAGACCTGGCCCCTTAATTCCACACCAAAAATTTTTGCACATACAGGAGGCTAATAAGAAATCTAGCCGAAAGTGATTCTGACGTCATTTTTGGTGAATTGGCGTACTCCTAGAGATTTTTTCAAACGTCATCTCTTGTGTGGGGCTCACATCAAACTTCCCTTTCTTCCCAAACTACTTCTTTTCAATCTTGGCAGTGTCTGCAAAAAGCTACAGAATAATAGGACATGTCTATTCTTTCTATAGACGTTTCATAAGAAACAAAAAAACCCCAGATACATTACTCACATAGCACTTTGACATTGGCACTTGTAGACTCACTCCTTAGGTACTCCTGGGCACTCCCCAGAGTCGTGAGGCTCTTCTGGTTCTCGTCAATCAAGAGTGACTGAGGAGATCACGGAGTAATTGAGGAGACGGCTGACAAAGTTAACAGAGAATGTGTTTTTCTACTTGGCGGGACTTCTACAGAGATTGAGTTGTAATGTAATCCAGCAGAGACTGCCTAAAATAAAGAAATTCTCTACTGTGTCCATTTACATACTGTACCTACCATTGGTCATTCATGCCTCCCTCGCCAAGCTCTCCTCATAGTCATGGGCCTTGTGTTGAGCACTCCTTAGTTCCCATGCAAATGTTCTTCATCCTCACTGTTCACAAAACCACAAGATCAGTGGATATTACTTGTTCTTGCTGTACACTGTACACTCAGTGAGGACTCCCTGTTCTTGTCAAAGCGCTCCTCAAATCCATACCCCCCACCTTTCGGCCATGGACCATTTTCTCCCCAAAATCACTCTGTACAAGATTTATTGTCAGACTTCGGCATGTACGAAAGTGGCCTAAGCATATGCATTGTAATGGGGAAGAATTTCCATAAAAAACAAAACTTTCTCATTGAGCTTGATAGGCTACAATATTTGGCAAGCCTGCAGAGCACCACAGCATACTGAGACTCACCCACTCACTAAGGGCCACCCTTTGCTCAGAAGTCAAGATGCACTTCACTCCAGCTGTGCATGTGTTGGATATTTGATACAAACCGGCAATGGACAAAGCTACTGTAGGTGGGTGACAACACTTAGCAAGGTTTTTCATCTCACGTAAAAATGCTAACATTATAATGAACGATTCAAGGTTTCGAGGGAACTAGTATTTAGCACTTGGCAATCTCACCATGGTGGCCTGGATTCAATTCCTTTTCATGGAAC
Source organism: Channallabes apus (assembly GCA_030522415.1). Taxonomy (NCBI): domain Eukaryota; kingdom Metazoa; phylum Chordata; class Actinopteri; order Siluriformes; family Clariidae; genus Channallabes; species Channallabes apus. Next base: position 7,527,221 of record CM060118.1, on the reverse strand, counting down.
CAATTTCAGGCACAGAGAATTGGAAAAGCCTCTGCAACCCTAGTGCCAGTCCCAAGCTGAGGTAAATGCGAAGAGTTGCATCATGTGTTAAATCAAGTATGCTGTGCCAAACCATAATGGGAGGAGCCACAAAAAGAAACACAACCATGGAACTTACAGTACTGTAGCACTACATAAAATACTCTGTTGTCCCTTAATAATAAGGAGGCTGCTCATTTTGTTATCATTTTATGAATTGGTAAGCAGGTAGGTACAGTATAGGTATGTACAAAAAAACCTCTATTATTGTTATTAAAGGCTCTAAACGCTATCATTTTATCGTGATATTTTTACGCAACTGCCATGTAACATGTGCAGTGTTACATAATAATACATAGATAGGTAGCTTTGCCAGGAATAAAGTATTCTGTGTCATGTTGTTATGAGTTAATCAATGGTGTAATAAAGCAAAGTGGTGAAATGAACAAGAAGCGGAGTGTTTTATTTATTTATTTCACAACAATTTTCCAACTATTGCAATTTTTATTAACAAAAGAACAACATTCAACATTCAACATTCAATTCAACAAGAATTTTTTTTCTACTGGTTTATAGAATTCCAGGTCTCACTCATGTCAGGAATATCCCCGGGTAGGTGGGTTTTTCTTTTTCAAGCATTAGTTGAGGTTTTGGTTTCTTGTCTGGTTGGTTCCTGTTTGGTTCCTAGTTCTATATATCAATAATTGTCAAACATCTGCATGAACATCGTGTCTGCAAACCCTTAATTCCATGAACACTTATATGGCACAGTTATTGCAGCTGTAAACCAGGGGTAGCTCAGTGGTTAAGGCATTGGACTACGGTTCGGAAGATCCCAGGTTCAAACCACAACCCACAACCACCAAGTTGCCACTGTTGGGCCCTTGAGCAAGGCCCTTAACCCTCAACTGCTCAGATGTATAATGAGATAAAAATGTAAGTCGAGACCAGCAGCAATAATAAACAAAAGATAAAGTAAAGAATAAACCAAAGATAAAGAATAAACACAAGGGAATTGCATTAAAATGTATAAATGTAACAATATATACTTATTAATTATATAATTACATCAATAAAAAACATTCCATCAAAACAATTCTATTATTCTAGTTGCTTACTTCTGGAGTTGTTGTACTACTGTAGATATCACTTTAACTCATTTAGTATGATCTTTTATGTACGATCACTGCTTTCAGTCCTGTCGGACGGACCCGTTTGTTGGACGTACAGTACAGTAGGTCTGTAAAAAGTGATGCAATCTTGAAATCAAATATTATTTAACATGAAAAAGGTAACTCTTTTAAAACTTCGATGTTATCTGATGAAACCATGAACTCATTGTACTCAAGTGTGTATGCACTGTATATATTTTGCTATTCATGCTTTAAAACGGCCAACATGTAGTAGCATTTGTCATGGGTATGGAAATGCTATAATGCGTTTTGGATGCTAAAAAAGGGCAAGGTGTCGTATCCGACAGCAACGATGCCTCCAGGCTCAGCAGCTTGATCTGAATATCCGGCTTTATGAAGATTTATGAAGGTTGCTGTAGTTATATTAAACTTCATATCCAGCGACAGGAGCCCGCTGGAATAGAGAATGCCTTGGCGAGTGTGTTGCGGCTGTTTGTATCCCTGTGTCCTCTGGGAAGATGCCGGGAATGAGTAATATTATATATAAAAAAAATATAAATAATAATAATAATAAAACAAACACACACACACACACAAAAAATGTTCATTAACAGCAGGCCTGGTGTGAGTTTGAGTGACATGGCGATGTGCGGCCCGGTCAGGGGCTGATGTCAGGGTGAATTTAATAAGAATTTCCTCCACCTTCAATATTCAGAGAATTTCTGCTTGGGGAATTTCATTTCCATGATGTTTTGCCCCCCACATATATTCCTTATCTTTAATTTTTTTTTTTTTTTTAAACCATTTTGCTGAAGCAAAATACTGACGTGTGGGAGGAAAAAAAAAAAAACCTCGATTTCCAAGTTCTGGCTATGAGGACGGCAAACTGACGTTAATTTACACACTTTGATTTCCACACAAGCTGCCTTCATTATTCATACACAGTTTTTTCTCAGTATGTTTACTGATCTGTTTATTTATTTATTTATTTATTTGCATTCATGGATTTATGTCGTAACCTCCAGCTCTTATTTGTGATATATTACATTCATTACAATTACTAATGGGGTGTTGGAGAGGAGGCCCGACACATTTGTAGTCACAGCATTGTCATTCTGTGGATTGTGTAGCAGATTTAGACGTGTGCAGAAGGTTCGTGAGGCTAATTGCGTTCCTCCTTTCCTCATTTATTTATTCTTCTTTTTTCAAGACACTAGGAGTGCACTCTCACACTCCTACTTTTGACAGCATGTTATATCAATCTGCTTTCTAAAAACCCTTGTGTCTGTGTGCGTGTGTGTGTGTGTGTGTGTGTGTGTGTGTGTGTGTGTGTGTGTGTGTGTGTGTGTGTGTGTGTGTGGACATAAATTCCACTCACTCTTTGCTTTTTTAAAGATGTGTAGGTATAAAACTTGATATGAATTGAATGAAAAAAATATGTGCTTCAGTAAAAAAAAAAAAAAAAGAAAGAAATGAGGCATACATGTAACTTCAAAGGTAATTTTTAAGCCACAAGGAATGAGGATAAGGGAATCTATACAAAATCAGTGCCTTCAGCTCAAACGCATTCCTAAACGCTTTTGTTCAGTTGTTCTATAATGTTATAAGCCTTCGGTCATTTTGTACAACAGCATCATTTTTTTATTAGAAAACTTTTTTTCTTGTGTTTTAGTAATACAACCTTGACATAGAAACTTTAAAGTTCTCCAGGCTTTCAGTTCACACACTTTTTTCCAAGTGGATGCCATTATCATGTGGTGATATGGGGCCCATCGCGTTAGTGCTTTTATTGGTATTTATTACACTGCTGGGTGAGATGTTATTGCCTCGGCGGTGTTGTCCTGAGCAGGCTAAATGGAGGTCAGCGCTTCAAATGAATCTGCATGCTTGACTGAGTGAATCGGTTATGGTCAAAGAAAGAAAGATGTTTCTGTTTTTTTTTTCCACTGAGAGCAAAAACCTACAGTACTGTATGTCTCTACTTCCCCTTTGGAGACGGCTCTCTGTTTCTTATGGCCGCTGATTTTAACCATCTCCAAGCTGCAAGGCTGACTTCTCAGACACCTTTCATGCATAACTCATCATATTTACTTACTAAGATTTCAAAATACAATTGATCTGAATCTGATTGTGAGTTTTGTTTACACTTAAACTGTTGAAACTCTTCATTTACAGTATGTTACAGTACATGTTATCCATTTGGCTTATGGACCGCTCATGTGTTACCTTCCTTACTTATTTATTTATTTACTTATTTATTTATACATTACTTGCATATGCTGGTTTGTCTCACCATAGTACAAATTATTTTATAGAATTAGAAGGAAAAAGAAGTTAATGTAGATCCTGCAACATAATGCTAGATAGAAACTTCTTGAATATTTTTATATACAGTATTTGTTTTACATTACATTACATTACATTACATTTAGGCATTTGGCAGACGCTCTTATCCAGAGCGACTTACATTTTTATCTCATTATACATCTGAGCAGTTGAGGGTTAAGGGCCCAACAGTGGCAACTTGGTGGTTGTGGGGTTTGAACCTGGGATCTTCCGAACCGTAGTCCAATGCCTTAACCACTGAGCTACCCCCTGTTTCCTCACCATGATGATGATAAACATGTTTTTGTGCTGGGAAGCTGTGTGCCACCCAAGAAATGTTTTAGGGGGGGGCTATACCGAGTGTGATCGCTGGTGTGTTAGCCAGAGTGACATGGTGAGAGCAACACCACGGATCTCAGCACCTAGTTCCAAGGAGGAAAAAGCAACATCACAGAGTGGACAGGGTGAGACCTCCTGCATCATGTTCAGACCAAAGGCCACATCATGCCCTGTTCTGGTCAAGCTCAGTCCTGGTCCAGCCCTGTGAGACCCCTTAGCTTTGAAGATGTCTTGATAGCACCAGCTGCACACCTTGGAGGTGTATGGAGGCACCACCGCCAGCTGGCTTTAAGGACGATGTATTGGAATTTCCTGTTTAGCATTTTTTTTTTTTAAGTAATGTACTCACATACTCAGATCTTTGCTTGGTCAAACATTCAATTCGAATGTAAGTCTAGACTTATTCAATTGGAAAATGTATTTTAATTATAAAATTCTTTTCATTTGTGCTGCTGAATTATAGCTGTTATTTCTTAGTGTCTGTACAGCTGGACCTTCATTTGTCACAGTGTGATGCGGCGCAATTATAAAAACAAATGCTGCACATTTATTCAGCTTCCAATTCGCAAATAAATGCATCATTTTAATGATTTTTCATCTTCCTTTAATTTGTAATGTGTACTTTTTTTGTTTACTTTTCTACTAAAGTTCTCATTAAATTAGATTTTTTTTTTAATAGTTCAGAAGTTCTTAGACATTTTTTCTTTGTATCGAGGGACTCGTTTAACTGTGAAATAAATCAGCACATACTGCATTTGCTCATTAGTTATAGCTGCACAATAATATTTTGAGACTTTGTTTTCCGAAACGGTCAATCAACAGAAGAGCACGCTGCATCAAAGTAGAACTAATTTGTAGAACACTTTACACGCTTTATATTTCACTCGAGTGCTTTATATATATTTTTTGTATGTGATTCTTTTATGAATGATCGATTGATTTTCACTACAATATTCATTCTAAGTGTATATAAACAATTTTTAAAAATCTTTGTTTCATGGACTATGGGTTCACCTGGCCTCACCTAATTCTGAGAACCGAATGTATATGTAACAGAAATCAGATTGTAAAACAACGTATATTTTCAAGGTACAGTAAGTTGGATTTTTTTCCCCTCCTTAAGCTCTGGAGGTCTTATTCTTATTCACTCCCATAAAGTTTGTTCAGTGTGAATCTCCAACACACCCCTGGGCTCAGTAGTGGCTGCCAAATACCCAGCTCTCCATCCCTACTGACACGCTGAGCAAGAGCCACAGACACACACACACACACACACACACACACACACACACACACACACACACACACACACACACACACACACACAGAGAGAGAGAGAGAGAGAGAGAGAGAGAGAGAGAGAGAGAGTCATTTATTGAAGTCTCCCCTGTACCTCATTAGGCTTCTAGCTGTCCTGGAGGAGCATCCACCACTGACAGGAAAAATAAAGAGTGGTTTACAGTCTGTAGGAAAGAGAGGAAGAGGAAGATATAGAGAGGGATCGGGAATGCGTGAAAGAGAGAAAGAGAGAAACCAAGCTTCCCTCTCATTATCTGCAATTCCCTTCCAGTCTCTGCGTATTTTTTTTTCTTCCTGTAATTAAAGAAGAGTCGAAGCAAGCTGGAAAGCAGCTGGCAACAACATGCAAAAGAGGCAATATTTTTCATTAGAACTACGGATGAAAGAAAGGGAGAGAAAAAAAACCACAGCGAGGAGACGAAGAGACAAGTCCGCCTTCTCGCTTGGCACATTATTTGTGAGGTGTGTCTCTCATCGTGTTCCATCCTGGACACATCATCATCATAATATGATAATAATGCCAGAAACAGGGATGTGTTATTTTTTGCTCAGCTCTAGGCCGAGTGAGAGTCAGACCGACTCTTTCAGACTGGAGGCAAAATTACCAGCATCGTCTCATTCTCATACGCTTTAAGTGCTGCATTAGCACCATTTTCCTCCTGATCAAACACACAAGCACTGAGAGATTGTTCAGCTTTTGACCTGAAATTGACCGTGCTAACAGCATGACTGGCTCCCTGATCACGTGACTCGTGTGTCCTTGATAATTATTTTATAAAGGCTCTTAGAGCCGGTAGACTGAACACAAAGAATTTACTGTCTTTCAAATATTTCTCTCTCTCTCTCTCTCTCTCTCTCTCTCTCTGCTGCATTGTCACTGCCATGGATGGGCACAAAAATGTAATTTCATCTAGAATGTACAGGTTCTGGTCACTGCATGTGAATTAAGTTGATTTTTCTTATTAGGCTTTTTTTTCTAAAGCACTACAGAACAATCATTATGATTTACGTAACAGTAAAGTGAGCTTTACTTATTGAACTCCTTCACTACTACTTAAAGGTCCCATATCTGACTAGTTCTTTAACAGGTGAACCCTCTTTTGGGTTTCAGAGCTCCACAAAGTCTCTACTTGTTATGGATCCAGCTGAAATACCCCTTATTATTATTATTATTATTATTATTATTATTATTATTATACCCCTTATTTATTTCCTTCCTTCTCCAAATGTGCTGGTTTAGTGTCTATGTAAATGAGCTACTGCTGAAGCCACGCCCCTACTTTACACATTTAGATCCCAAACTATATTTATAATTGTGCACTGCTTAATATGTGTTATTTGCATGTACTGTAAATTACATCTCATTCTAAGACTCGTTTCGTGAAGGTGTATTTATTAATATAGATCAATAAACAGAAAACATAAAATTGAAAGTTTTCTTTAAGAAAAATCATGTTCATTAATTAGATCAATAAACATCCTCTCTACCATGTTATAAGACAGTCTTCTTATTTGTTTCTTTGCTTGTTTTGACTTCCTTACCCATCAGCCACCGCATGTGACAAGCTTCAGTTCTTCACATTCCAGTCTTTCAGTAACTTTGTTTTCATGGACAACATTCTCTTGAAAACATTCCGATTAGAGTTTCGAACTTGCATGGACGATGATCTGATGAGATGTGCGTTTACATGCACAAAGCATTTTATTAGAGCAGGATGTTTTTGACAAGCACAAAAAGTGGTCCTGTGAAGTGTTTAATATTCTGGAACCATAACAGGAGAAGAAGCAGAAGAAGAAGTATGATTGGTTACAAGAATTCAGCCTCATCGTATGCTTGGTTAGATGCTTTACTACATATAGAATGTAAACCAATCAGTGCTCCTTCCTTATCCAGAGACCCGGTAGATGAAAGTGTGAAGTAATCACATATGGGAGAGAGGTGTTTGTTCTCACTGAGTTTCCTTCCCGAAAACTCATCACATGGTACAGTACTGTATCACATGGAGCAAACATGCGCAGAAAGAATAGATTCATTCCAACAAGAGAGAAGGAAATGGTTGATTCAAGTGTTTACATGGATAATATTTACCTACTGAATAGATTATCAGAGGTTTACCCCCATTCACATTTCAACCGGATTGGGTCAGACTGTTCTGACTGACGTGGTTACTGTACATGATATCCCATGATAAGTGGGATATTTGGGTTTAAATTTATAGTATAGTTATTTTATTTTATTTTATTATTTTATACATTTTTTAATTTTTTAATTTTTTAATTTTTTAGTGTGATTGGGTGTGTGAGTGTGTGTGTGCCCTGCGATGGATTGGCACCCTGTCCAGGGTGTACCCCGCCTAGTGCCCGAAGTCTCCTGGGATAGGCTCCAGGTCCCCCTCGACCCTGAACACAGGATTAAGCGGTATAGCGGTAAATAAATTATTTATTAATTAACCTTAATAAAAGATAAAATGTAAAATTCAAAACCATTAGTAACTTTATGAGTAAATAACTCATAAAAATTAAATTGTTCAATACACAATCTTGTTAAAATTTTAAACGCTACCAATTTAAAATAAATGAAATCTTGCAAAATCAACCAAACAAAGAAAAAAAACAAAAATAAAATACAAACCTATGAAAGAATATAAGGAAGAGTAAAATATTTTAAATATTAATATAAAACGTTATACGTATTACAATAAACCATATAGCATGCTGCATATTATTATTTACTTATGGATTTATTTATGCATCATTAAAGACATCCTGTGATCTATGAGAGAAGTTTACGCTCATGCATTTGCATCTGGTCTTCGAAAAGCTCACATTCTCCATGTTGAAAGTGAACTCTTGCGTGTTAAAGTCAGTGGTCGTAGTGGTTCAGTAATACACACACGCAGCTGCTGAAATTACAAGAGTTTAGCCGAGTTCAAATTTGACAAATCAGGGTCACGAGTTTTGACTAGATCTTTAAAAAGAAGTCTGAAACTTTTCAATTATTTGGCGTTTGAGTGATGAGTGTAATTGGTGACCTCAGTGTGCCTCTGACAGCCTCTGTCAATCAGAACAGCTAAGAAAATTTTTCCATTATTATGGATGTGGATGTGATCACTCTTCATTGGCTTGAATTGCCTTTCATCCCAATAAAGAGCTATTCAGGTACAGGGCCACAGCTAGAGGGAAGTTTTTTCTTTTTTTCATTAATATCAAGGATGTCCAAACCGCGGTGGCTACAATCGAGAGATTTGTGGAGATCGGTGGTGACATGCTGTAATTCAGGGTTCTTTGTTTCAAACAAGAAGCCTCCTCTCGGCTTTATGGTGAGACAAAATGACAAAATGAGAGTTGAGTGAAAGCAGGCAGCTCCGGCTCCTGTTGTCTCCGGCGAAATGAGTTTCGGAGAATGATTCAGACAAATCAAAGAGATGGATGTCATTAAAAGGAGCAGAGAATAGCTCGGTGCCCTTTTTAACCTTATTAAAAAAATTGTTAGCGTATGTAAAAAGGTATTGGCACTCAGATAATTGGAACGTATGATCTTGTGCATGTACGCCTGCATATATGTGTGTTACGGATTCCAGAGTAGAATGTACACATTTCGAATTTATACTTGTCCTGGATGTTCCATAAATTTACGTTTATAGTTCTTTTTATGAGGGTCTAAGATAAAAAAAAGCTTTGCTTTTAGAAATATGTATATTTAAAAAAATACAGCTTCCAGACATTTTAGATTGCTTTCACCTTGACATCCAAAAGAAGATGGTATGGCAGTTTGAAAGTGAGACAATCTCTCTTGACCTTCACATACCAAACACTCAAATATATGTAATGAATAAAACAGGGCTCGGTGTGCTCACTCACCGTCTATACCATTTGATCCTGTATACAGGCTCGCTTGGGCTTCTTAATTGGCTCTGAGCCTGGAGACTCCTTCCATAACTGTTAAATAAACATCTCCGTACAGAAACTGTCTAGATATTAAGAAACATCTTGTTGCAGAACAAGCTTCTGACCAACCAGATTTGTGAATTTAGCATCTCTGTGTTAACCAACTGTGCAACATATCATCTGTGCAGAAATAACGCTGCAAAGCAGACAGCAACAATAATGCCGAAGTGTCAGGAGTGTAACAGCAGCTTGTTTGCGAGACATTAATGAATTCGCAGAGAGTGACAACAAGGTGTTGCGGAAGGAAGATGCCTCTTGACAGCATGCTAATAATAATGAATATCATAATGTGCGATCTGGGTTTTTAAACAAAGAAAAAGCAAACAAACAAACAAAAACAGTCATAGTGTTTGAAACCAGGTGAGTAATGGCATAACTGATCTGGAATGGTAACTAGTCCATTATCATTAAAGACCCTGTTGCATTTCGTTAAGAATTCTGTTGACATCCTCTGTATGTGTCTGCAATATTTGCAGGAGTGAAAATGTAAAAGTCAGGGATGTCTGGCATCTGCTGTGCCCATGTGACTCAACTGGCTGGTGTTTAAACTTCGGGATGTTCCTGTGTCCTGATGTTCTTTCTTGATGGGTCGGGAATAAGAGGGTTCTACAGTACGTACAGACTTCTGAAGGTGTGCTGTAGTATCCGGCACCAACATTAGCAGCAGATCCTTTAAGTACTGTAAGACGTAAAGTAGAGCCTCCATGGATCAGACTTGTTTGTCCAGCACATCCCACAGACTCTGGATCAGATTGAGAGCTGGAGAATCTGGAGGCTGAGTCAACACCTTGAACTCTTTGTCATATTCCTCAAACCACTCCTGAAGCATATTTTTTTTTACTATTATTTTTTTTGGCTGTGCATTTTTTTGGGTGCATTATTCTGTTGAAAGAAGCCACTGCCATCAGGGAATAGCATTTCATGTTTAGGTAGGTAGTACCTTTCAAAGGAACATCCATATGAATGGCAGGACCCAAGGTTTCCCGGCAGAATATTGCCCAGAGCATCACACTGCCACTGCCAACTCACATTCTTCCCATAATGCATTCTGGTGCCATCTCTTCCCCAGATAAGCAATTCAACTATTTGTACTGTAGGACCAGATTGTTTGGATTGGGTTCCTTACTTGCATCAAAGAGCCTTGGAATGCCACGTTGCTAGTTCATCGGCCGTAGACCACTTTTGCTAGGTCGTCACCACTGCATACACAGGAACACCCTACAAGACCTGCTGTTTTGGAGATACTCTCATCCAGTCATCGCAATTTGGCTCTTGGAAATGTCATTTTGAGCATTTTTATAGGCATTTTCCTGTTTGTTATAGGAACTTTTAGAGTCTTCAGGGAAGTGCAACTAAAATCAGTGCATTTCTGACGAGCTTGAATATTTCCCCTGAACATGAAATGATCATTTCTGCTTATGTGCATTATATTTTGCATATGCAGCTTAAATGCTTTACAGCACAGCTTAATGGAAGCCATCATATGTATGAAATGGCCTGCATGGTTAATTTAATTCTACACCATGCTTTCAAACGTAAAAGAAAAAAACAACAACGATATTTTCTTCAATACTGACCAATCATTGCTTCTAAATCCCATAATCCTGTCTCACTAGACACATTTATTCTGTTGCTTCTCTAGTCCTATCTGTTTAAAATGATGAAGACTGGCTGCAAATCCTTACTGTATTACATCGTAATGTATAATGCATGACGCTGTTTGAAAAATTCAACAACATCTAAACATCTGATTCTCTCTATTCGCTGATTCTGTCAGCAAATTTGATAACAGATTTATTTATTTTTTCAGCATCTCAAAGTTCAGTGGCTGCATTTGCAATCTTATCTCACCGCTAAAAGTTCTCCAAAGTGACAAAAAAAACCCATTTCTAACTAAGAGTTCCTCTTTAAAATCTATTCACCGAAAAAAAAAAAGTGCTGAGAGGAACTTTTACAAAGGTGTTCCTAAACTGATAGAAAAGGCGGGGTCGACCCACTTTACTACGGATGATGGAGTGTTTCCTGAATAAATATTGACAGTGATTGGCCGATGCAGTGGAATTCTGGAATTAGATTCATGAACTAAATCCCGTTGCGCATCGATATGAAACAATTATGAAAATGAAAATGCTAAACGCTTGCATGTCAAATATAACGATCTGCAAATTGTCCGCGTAAGCTATACGTGTTTGTTAATGACAGAATCTGTATTTTAATTTGCACTTAATTAGTGAATTGATTTACACAGCTGTTATGTTGCAGACTCTACCGTAGTGCATCGACGGCTTTGTAATATGTAAACATCTAAATAAATTCACTTAGAAGTCATTTATACTGTACATTCAGTCACAGTGATTGAATTGCTAAAAGTAGTTGAGAGGGTATTGATATAAAACTTGACTTGAGAATGATTTTTGGAAACGACTGTAGTGAGCTCCGAGCCTCCTCGGCCGGGATCGTCATTCACAGATGTACAGCCTTTTTAAAAAAAACTTTTTCATTATTCAAGAGTTGTGCACTGTCTTCTGTAAATGTCAATTGCTTTTAATAACTTCACTCACCAGACAAGTCCACCAAGTTTACCACAAGTCCCGGTTTGACATGAACAAGCCTTTCATTTGCAAATTATTTAAATTGGGATTTTTCCTATCATTTTCCTTTATGTGACTATCCACATGCTTTTCCAGTTTTATCTGCCTTAAGTTTTAAGAATGTTTCGCAAAATGTTTGTCAAAAACAAGGAACAACACACTTTTTCTAAATTACCCTTGTAGTAAATATTTTGAATAAACCATTTCCATTTTTTCAAATAATAACCAATACTTTTTAATTAGTATTTAATTAAATAAATTAATTAAAAAGGAATCATTTGTTTACTTGTTTATTAATTATTTATATTTGGAATAAAATAACCAGTGTTATCCTGTTAAAAATAATTTATAAGTGATAGGGTGGTGTGACAAACACTGCCGAACTTGCCAAAAAAAAAAAAAGTATTTACATAATATTTTTTAAACATTGTTACTGCTTTATTGACAAAATGCTGGCAATCTCCATCTCCACTCCATCTATAAAGCTTAAATAAACCTCAGCAGATCACCAAATACACATTCATTTATATATAAATATATTTTTATAGGTTACATAATAATATAAGTGGAAGCTATATAATTATTAGAACATAAAACCCATTCTGTTTACTCTTATTTTATTATTTGTACATATAGTAGATTTACAGCTAAAGTTATAGATATTTGTTTATTTTTTATCTTATTTTATATTTTATAAAATAATTGGGATACTCAGGTTTCTTTTTTAATTTTAGGTGACAGTCAAATAAGCATTTCACTGCATATCATATGTGTATTATTACTGTTAAATTCAATAATAATAATAATAATAATAATAATAATAATAATAATAATAATAATAATAATAATAATCAACAAATTCTGACCAGATGCAAGATTTCAACAATCATATGAGATAAATGTCACTTTCTCTATCAGTCTACTTTCTCTCATGTTTCTTTTTCTTCTATTATTTTATTCTATACTAATTATACATTTTATTTTATGTATATTATTAATATAGTATATCATACAAATATCTATGCATATATTTATTCATTATAAACACAAATCTCAAGGTTTATGTGGCTGTTAAATATAAAACAATATCCACAAGTATACTCTTTAATCTTGGAGAAACAATTCGATTATTCTGTAACGGTGTTTCTTCACATGAGTAGCATTTAGTTGTGAAATCACATGTAAAAGGAAAGCTGAATTCCTGCCGTGGCTTCACGGAGCATGAATGTTCCAAGTAAGTGGTTCGCTCCACTTTGATTCCTCCGGTTTACCTGTCAGAAACTCTAAATGCCAGCCAGAAGGCAGCTGAAGTTGCAGGTACAGTTAGAAACCCTTATTTCTGACTTGTATGACAACTTTCCTCTGTATTATCCCAGTTTCAAGTGCTGAGCAGTAATCGACAAATAGCACTCTGACACAGGTGTTTTTACTGTCAAAGTGTTCTCGGCAGCCAGACGGTGTCATTTAAAGGCCGCTTAGCCGGTCAGACACACTGCAGTGGGTCCACAGAGTATGTACTCATGCTAGTTCTGTCTGTCATCGCTGCTATTTTTTTCCCTCCTTCTAACGCTTTATGGCCACTAGACGCCAGTTGTTGAGGCGTCACTTTCGATTACCTCGGGTCAGGGAGCAGTGATGGTTTTCCTCAAAGCATGCTGGAACTTTAGACAGCGTCAGTGATCAATTTAAAGCTGACTGACTCATGTCCGCATCACTTTGCTGTGGTGTATTACATCTAAACTTTCTGAAATTCTACTTTGACAGTAATAAAACCCTCATGCCAGAATGCTTCTTGCAAGCATTTTCGAACTGTCCCTTTTGTAGTGTCTAAGATTTGACTGGTCTTGTCTTGTCTCCTCGAGGATTAATTCGGATATCTGCGAAATGACAAACTCAACACCGCCTTTTATCGTGGTTAGGCAAGTCATCTTTGTCAATGTCAACCCAAATAATTACACTGAGAATGTGTGAAGTGGTGTTTTGCATCACTATCATTAACACCAGCATTTTTTCCTAATTATTTTTTTCACATGGCTTGTTACAAGCTGCAAGTGGGGCGTCTTATGGTTTTCCTTCAACAATAGCTTTCTTCTTTAACATAAAGGCCAGATTTGTGGAATGTATGACTAATAGTTGTCCTGTGGACAGGTTCTCCCACCTGAGCTGTGGATCTCTTCAGCTCCTCCAGAGTTACAATGGGCATCTTAGCAGCGTCTATGATTAATACTGTCCTTACCCGGCCCGTCAGTTTAGGTGGACGACCATGTCTTGGTAGGTTTGGAATTTGTGTCATACTCTTTCCATTTTTGGATGATGAATTAAACAGTGCTCCGTGAGATGTTCAAAGCTTGAGATGTTTTTTTTTATAATTTAACCCTGCTTTAAACTTCTCCACAACTTTATCCCTGTGTGAAAAATTGTCCTTGTTTTCACCTTTCAACTTTCACAGTTAGGATCAGGAGCAGGGGTATTAATAGGCTATGTGGTTATTTAAACAAGAGATCCCGCCCTATCAAGAACTCCATCACCTTCATTAGAGGTGGAGTTCCCCCTGTCACTCATCCTCAGACGCAGGGATTCTGAGCTATTATAGTAACAGACCTTGAGTGGAAACCAAGGTTCCCTAATCACCTTCGAACCTACCACCTTGGGACCGGACACAGTCCTGGTGTCTGAGTCCATCAAATAAATCATCCTGCTGAATTTCACAGCTTGAAAGCAGCTTACAAAAGACAGCTCATCAAATATGAGGGTCTGATCAGTGAGGGTCTCCAGGGCTACCAAAAGAGGTCAGATGCCAGAGACTTGCTTGCCAATCCCTGTCCAGAGCCCTCATCATGTTGGGATTTGTGGGTGTTGAGAAGCAAAGAGCCATCTATAAAATCACAAAAGTGGCAGAGAGAGCTGCAAAATGGCTGAAGCTCAAGAGAGAAGAGCCATAGGGATAGTAGCAAGCTAGCCATCTGGACACAAGCTTGGATCTGATCATTTTTAGGTAGGTCAGCTGAAGGAGCGTGACTTGATATGTCTGAGGTCTCCAGAAACATCATTGATGATGCATCCATAAGCATCAACACATGTGTAACTATATACAGTATATATAATATACATAACTCATCATTGTTGACTCCAGTTTGGTATTGTGCAAATTCCCACCAACAAGAGAAGGGAGATGGCTAAGAGAGGAATTGGAACATGCAATCCAGTTTTCAATGTATTGCTCATCCTGCATTACAGGACATCTGTAACATACTACATAGAAAAGTTGTCTGTACATTCTTCCACATACATGACTTTACATGTTGTTGCAATTGACTCGATATAGAGAATATGCCTCCTGGCCATTAAGCTCAATGGTACAGTATAATCAGGATTTGAACTATTGAGCTTCTGTAAATCATTCATTTTTATTTATTATTCCCTGTTAATCATATTTTATATTTTATTAGCAATTTTCTGGTGCCTTGTTGGCTTAGTGGTTCACACTGCTGCCTTGCACCTCCAGGGTCTGTGTTCGATTCTCACCTCGAGTCTGTGTATATGGAGTTTGCATGTTCTCCCCTCCGGTTTGCTTACACAGTCCAAAGACATGCAGATTAGATTAATTGGCGTTCCCAAATTGCCTGTAGTGTGTGAAAGAGCATGTAAGTGTGTGTGCCCTGAGATAGACTGGCACCCAGTACAGGGTGCACCCTGCCTCGAGTTGCTGTGGGAAAGGCTCCAGGCCACCCGAGGCCCTGTATACAGAATAAAGGAGTATAGATGATGAATGAGTGAGTTTTATTTTTATTTTTATTTCAGAAACAAAACAAATGATCTGTAAGTAGTAAAAGATGAAATCTTAAAATCTTAATCTTAATCTTTATATAAACTGCTTCATGTAATATTATTACATAACTGTCATGATACTCTGGTTTTGTTTTACTAGATTGTTTTCTGTTATTCAAAAAAAAACATTTTGTTTTTTATTTTCAGATCACTACCTGCCTGCGATCAGCCACGCCTTTTTCCTTTGTTTGATTTCCCTTCTCTTTTATCCTGACCACGCCCACTTCCTGTTTAATTTGTATTTAGCTCCGGCATTACTCTGGTGATCGTCTGACTCTTTTTTTTTTTTTTGGTCATATTGGTCAGTTCTTGTCTAGCTCATGTTATCATTAGGAGACTTTGCCTAAGGTTATACAAAGTGTGTGGATTATCCTAGAGATGTTTAGTTATAAAGACTCTGTTTGGTACTGTAGACAGTCTGGAAATAAATCCGTATCTCTCTTTTTACGGCTTGTCATGATTGTGCATTTGGGTCCTAGATCTGAGTGCTTACAATATTCTCATAATTAAAAATAATAAAAACATTTTCACATATTCATAATATGTAAAAAAAAAAAAAAAAACACGTTAAAATAGCATGAAAAACAAATGAAGGTTTTTCTTTTTTAAATCATTGAGATCTCAGCTGCTCATGCTTATTAGCAAACATTCCTCAGTGCATTCAGACTGCTGTTTGTAGATATGAGCTAATAAAGAGGCAAAAAATTATTACCAAATCTACTTTATGTATCTATTTATTTCTTTTTATTTAGATGTAATAAGGGCCTTTTTGCAGCAATGCCACTTTACAAAAATAAAAAAGACAAAAATAGCAACATAAAAAAGTCATTAAATGAGGCAATTACCATCAAATAACAGTCGTGATTAAATATTTAAGATGGCCTAGCGCAATAAAAGCATGCCATTTCCAAGCTCTAGTGAAGTTCCAGGAGCGATGCTAAGTTTTAAAATGAGTAGAGTTTGTCTATTAAATGTGATGTTTCCAATAGTTTTCCAAAAAAAGGGACATAAAATACAAGTAATAACTCATGAATTAATAATAATATGACAAAGTGCTATGAGAGGATGTTCAAGCCCTGCGGTCAGTCTAATAGTGAAAACAAAATGAAACAAGAGAGAAAAAACAAGAACAAGAGAGAAAGAGAAGATGCAGAGGACAGAGAGAGAGAGAGAGAGAGAGAGAGAGAGAGAGAGAGTCTCTGTGGACATGAGAAGAGTGTATGATAAAGGGCACACATGATGGATGAGGTTGTGCTTTAAAAGGCCAAAACTATTTCATTGATAATCTTTAACTCTGATCAATACTACATACACATAAAGAGTGAAGAAAAAAAGAATGAAAAAAGAGGCAGAGAAAGCTTTTACCATAAACGCCTGCCTTCGCCCTTGAGGATAGTCTTTAATAACTTCTCACCATGAACTTTAAGGTGTTATTTTTTAAGGACAAAGCAAACCTTATGAATAAAATATGACGTAAAATTGTATTTGCGGAATGAATAATGAAACAGAAGACACAATATCAGATAAGATTTGCAGGGATGAGCTGCGATGTCAAAAGCAACGGCCTCCTAACATGCAAACGGTGAACGTATTTTTTCCCCGTATTTCCATAAAAGCCGTGTGCATCTAAGTGGAGCTGAGTTTTGGAGGAAACACTTTAGATGTTAATTTTCCTCTTAAGATGAGGAAATTAAGTTGGATGTAAATACTTAAAGTTTGCAAGAACGACAGATGAGCATGGTCCTCCGATCTCCATTGCTTTATAATAACACATGAAAAAGGAAAAGAAAATATTGAATGTTTTTTGTGTTTTGAAAAAAAAAATGACAAACACCAACAAATATTCATAATGTCTTGTATTTTTTCCTGAATAAATACATCAAAACAAACAAAAACAAATGTAGATAACATTTTATAATTTTTTTGTGTGTTTTTTCTCTTCTCTGTTTTTTAATTAATTCTTTTTTTAATAGTAATTATTGTGGCAGCACGGTGTTGTAGTGGTTAGCACTGTCGCCTTGCACCCCCAGGGTCTAGTTTCGATTCCCAGTCAGGCATGTTCTCCCCGTGCTTGGTGGGTTTCTGCCGGGTACAGTTTCCTCCCACAGTCCAAAGACATGCAGAGAAGTTGCGTTCCCAAATTGTCCATAGTGTGTGACTGAGGGTGTGAGTGTGTGTGTGTGTGTGTGTGTGTGTGTGTGTGTGTGTGTGTGTGTGTGCACTGCGATGGATTGGTACCCTGTCCAGGGTGTACCCTGCCTCGTGCCCTAAGCCTCCTGGGATAGGCTCCAGGTCCCTGCAATTCTGAATACAGGATAAAGCGTGATAGAAGATGAGTGAGTGAATAATTATTGTTCATACTAATGAATACACTTTGCATTTTTTAGAATCATATATTATGTTTTATTACATGCATTGTTTTGCATTTAAAATAAATTATGCAAACAGTAATAATAAAATAATAGAAAGACATTTTTAGTTTGAAAAAACTATTTAAAAAAATGGGATGTACTTTTTTTTTTTTTAGAATAACAGTGGTAAAAATGCACACAATCCACCATCTATATAATTTCATGACTGACTGAGTGACAAGATGAGCCATTTGCCCTGTGATGGCATTGTTGTTTTGTCCCTTGAGCGGTTCATGTCGCGTCAGTTATCTGTGACTGCCATTCCATGATAGACATGCTTGTCTGAGTTCTGGGTTCTGCGTCTGACATCAACAGAAAAAAAAAAACCTGATGACAGAAACCTTGCAAGGAGCAGAGTTCACTTTATAAAGCACAGATTGTATGAACACCAACTAACTGAGTGACCTTGAATCACTTCAGTACAGGGTAAAAGTCTAGAGAAAAATATGTACAGTATATATAATTACTAATTCAGCATCCACATTTTACACAGTACTTTTTATCCCCCAGGGGGTGGGAC
This sequence comes from Channallabes apus, assembly GCA_030522415.1. Classification (NCBI taxonomy): domain Eukaryota; kingdom Metazoa; phylum Chordata; class Actinopteri; order Siluriformes; family Clariidae; genus Channallabes; species Channallabes apus. Next base: position 7,508,809 of record CM060118.1, on the reverse strand, counting down.
TTTGAAAGTTTACAGAAAGAAACTTTACAGCAAAAAAATTCTCCAATGACACCATTTCCTGAAGTTTTTTTTTTGTCATTTTATTCAAAGTTATTTCAGTCAAAATAGGACTTTTTATTTAAAAAAAAATATAATAATAACATAAAATAAGTTATGAAAGTTAAAACTTCCTATATTTAAAGTTTTCGTAGAACTCCAGACTGTGCCATGTCTGAAATACTGGTCTCTTAGGAACTCCAAACATGTGGAAATGGCTTAGATTCTTTGGTCAGGACACTATGGGGGGTGTGGCAATAACTCTCAGCTGAGTTCCTGTAATGTGCAAGTGGTGCAGCAGCAGTATGCGTTTGTGCATTGCCCTGAAATAACAGACCACCTTGGGGAGTCAGTCTTTTTTTTTCCATTAAAAGGAAAGGTCCATTAAAGGAGTTCCTGGGAAGCCAGCATTTCAGGCGTGAAGTAGGCAGTCCGAATTTGGCTCCTGCATATTGAGAAAACTACCTTGATGGTATCCAAGCACTAGTGAAATGTTAGTATAAGTGCATTAGTGCATCATTGAATTAAACAGGGAGTTTTTACTCTCATAACTGTTCTGTTAGCTGAAATCTGTAGCGGAGTAGAACACTTTTAAAAAGCTGAGAACCCTTTTACAATCTAAAGAACCATCGAAGAAAGGGTTAAGAGGGTCTTTTCTTTTGCTACGAATGTCCACTCCAATATGAACTTTTGAATTTGTGGATAGTACTGTTTTAAATTTGGTGTAGAGATCTAACAAGATGAATAGAGGAGAATGCACTTTGACCAAATGAAACAAAAATTGGGCATTTACTTCCAGAGTCAGTTCCAGGGTAGAACACCTTTAGAAAGTTTGGAATTATGAACATAACTAGAGAATATCCTATGTGACCCTTTAGTACATGCCTCTTATATTAACTCTACATACTCTCATACTATTAAACCACAAATTTCCAATTTTAATAAAATTAAAAAACAAATGATATACTTTATATGCAAAAATACAATACCAAACATAAATTGTATTTAACTTAAAAAAAAAAAAAACAATACTATAACAACACCATATAATGGTAATATATATTCCAAAGCCTAAAATTCATGGAAATATTTGGAAAAGTAAACAAGGTAAAGAATAGAACCAAATGAATAATAATAATGTGGAAATTTGTGTTAGACATATATAAAAGATTAAAAAATAATAATAATAATTCTAAAAATGGATTTGGAATTTTAAAAAATGGCACTGCTAAAAATCATAAACACATCAGCAAAAAAAATGCTAATATAATAAATCATTAAAAAATTCTAATCATGGTCATTACCATGAAAAAGTAAATAAATAATTGGTGATAAAAAAAACTTATAAAAAGTCTTACAATTATCATTTGAGTGAGAGAGAGACATTGAAGGAAAGTAAACATTGGTGTGTTTAGCTGTTAATGACTAACACCTGATATCACCTAATTATCCTTATACTATGTATTATCTTAATCCCTGGTGCTTTTCACTACTTAGCAGGTAATACTGGTTTAAAATAAAGTGAAATGATTTAATGACTGCTGATGAAGCAGAAATACTTCTCACTGGACTTTGGAGCTGGACTTTTGGAAAACATTTTGTTTAGAAGAAAAACTACAATGATTAATAGAGTTGTGTGCCTTACCAAATGTGTGTGTGTGTGTGTTGAATCAGTGTTGTGTTGTGTCGCCCCCTGTTGGAGATTTATAAAATAAACCCAGGCCTAATCAACACACCAGTGTTCCTCTAAAGCAAAGCTGACACCCTCTTATTGCAGGAAAAGGTCACAAGTATTACAGCAGATTAAGTGTGTGTGTGCGTGTGTGTTCGTGCATGTGTGAGAGTCCCCATGGATGGCGAGATGATCTCATCAGGGTGGAATAAAGGGGAATAAAGGATTCAGCACTTGAGGAGGTGTAATGTAGGAAGGTGTGTAACCCCATAGCATACACAAACATATTGCCATTTTCCACCTGCTTCCAGTGTAAATTCCCATGAGACTGTGGGATTAGCATAGCGTGGACACACGCACAACACTGTAATTATTATGGTAGACACATGCGCGGAATCAGCATGCCGAGGTGTTTCTTTTAGAGAGCACGGATGCACATGACAGGAAGTTCTGCATGTTAATGCGAATGCTTAGTAAATGTTTGAATATGGTTTAAACATCAAGCTGGCGTGCCCCCAGTGGCCTCACTACCGAAATGTTGCATTTACTGCCAAAAACATCTGCTCGTTTGTCCTTCTGAAGTGCACAAGCGATCTGGAATCTATTTTTTATTTTTTTTCCATTTCATTAAATATCATTTGTATTTTGGAATGTTATAGTCTGGAATTAAAAGCATCATGAACATTAACATGGGTTGCAAAAAATATGGGTTGCTTATAGCTTTAAAATGTAAAGCTGTAACTGCCTGGGTTTTCACCATTAAATTAAATGAATGAGGTGAGTTGCAGTCAAACTTCATTACAGAACCCAGAGTTTATCCAAGAACAGCATCATTGTTGTCAGGATTGGCTCAGTGGTTAAGGCATTAGATTATGGTTCGGAAGGTCCCAGGTTTAAACCCCACTACCATTAAGTTACCACTTGAGCAAGGCCCCTTAACCCTCAACTGCTCAGATGTATAATGAGATAAAATGGAAGTCGTTCTGGATAAGAGTGTCTGCCAAATGGCTAAATGTAAATAATTTCAAGGAGTTCTCAAAACAAAATTCTGGAAAAAGTATCAATCAGGATTACGTTAAATAGAAAAGGGGGGAAAAATCATTGTTTTTGAACTTTAAAGTATTCACCCCACAGAACATTTCAAAATAGGGTTTAGAAGTAGTGTTAAAATAGGGAACTAAAATAGACATAACTGTCTTTTTTTTTTTTTCACCATTTGGTGTACACAGCAGCCTCCAAACTCCCCAGATCCCAAATCGATCAAGCATCCATAGAATGTGAGAAACAAACAAGTCTGATCCATGTGTGCTGCACCCCACAACTCACAGCACTCAAAGGATTTGCTGCTGCCAGACACCACGGCACACACCTATAGGCCCTAGGGAGCCACACCCCAAGGTGCCAGACCTGCCCAAGTGGCACAAGGGAAACATAAATCCTGAGTGGTTTTAAAGTTAATGTCAAAGTTAATGTGTGTGTGTGTGGGGGGGGGGGGGAGGTAGGGGGTGATGGAGACTATGTTAAGGGCCTTTCTCATATTCCCAAACTGTTTATTGTCCTGAACTAAAATTGTTGGTCACTTTTTGCTAAAATGGACTTAAGAACCAGGATTTTATGCCAAACTCAATCTGAACTGTCAAAAACTGTTTAAGATCTGTCTAAATTTTCCTCCCAACCACTATATGTTGTGAACGGCTAGACTTTCTCATCTCTTAACAGTGACCTACATTTACATTTAGGCATTTGGCAGACACTCTTATCCAGAGCGACTTACATTATTATCTCATTATACATCTGAGCAGTTGAGGGTTAAGGGCCTTGCTCAAGGGCCCAACAGTGGCAACTTGATGGTTGTGGGGTTTGAACCTGGGATCTTCCGAACCGTAGTCCAATGCCTTAACCACTGAGCTACCTCTGACCATACCTAGGTACCCTAGGTACCTACATACCTTTGAGTACAGAAGCTATAAGCGTGCCACACATTCCCATTATAAACATTACCATACGTGATATAGTTGAGTGCACAGGGTGAGATTTAGCCTTGGATTTAGTATCTATTAGAGCACATTATTTAGTAGTTAAGTGCACAGGGTCAAATTTAGAATTTGATTTATTATCTATTAGAGTGCATTATTTAGTAGTTTAGTGCACAGGGTTGGATTTAGCCATTTTAGCGCATTCATTTGCCATTTTTTTGACAATTTTTAAAACTATATTACCCATTGTGAAGGGGCAGGAACCATCTAAAAAATCCTTACAATCCACATTTGAGTAATGTTTTTGAAATTGCTGTAAAAAGATTTTTTTTAAATTAGATTTAAACCACATTATACAGTGTGATTCACTTGAAAGAGGCCCTGAATTAGAAACAACTCTAGCTATGATGAGGCAATATGAACAAAAAATAATATCCCAAATACCTTGATGTATGTGTAATTAATTGCATTACAAGCGATGCTGGAAATGAACTCTGTTTTCTGCCAGGCTGCATGTTCCTGAACATATCGAAAAGGATATCAGGGGAATAGCAGCAATTTGACGATGGATATCACGAACACCACATTTCTTCCTAAATTCACTGACATTCACTGACAAATAAATTGGTGACCCAGTAAGTTCGTGCTATGAAGGCGTGCTGCTCATGACTGTACACCGTTAAGGGCTAAAGCATTAAACAATGCACTGGCTGTCTGGTGCCTACTTGTACAGTAGGTACAAGAGGTAAAGAAAAAAATTCCACTTGTACTGCGCCTACAGTTGTACAGCAATTTTTTTAAATATATATTTTATATTTTGCTATTATCTTCTATAGCTATGTTTTCTATAGCTAAAGTTCTTCTATATTGTATTTCTTTTTTTATTCCATAATTAATTTCTTATTACTAAGCCATTTTTTTAGGGTCATGGGTGGTATAAGCATTTCACTGCATATCACTGCACAACAGGACACTAATACTTACCCTTTTTTTTTTTTTTTTTTTTTTTTTACCTTCCTTAGTTAACAACTGTGAGCACCTGTAACCGAGCATAAGCAATTTCCCTTTGGGATTAATAAAGTTCTTTGAATCTTGAATCTTGAATCTTACTGTGTATGTGACAAATATTCATTCATTCATTCATCTTCTATACCGATTTATCCTGTATTTTAAGGTCACGGGGACCTGGAGCCTATCCCAGGAGACACAGAGCACGAGGCGGGGTACACCCTGGACAGCGTGCCAATCCATCGCAGAGCACACACACACATACTATGGTCAATTTGGGAACGCCAATTAGCCTAATCTGCATGTCTTTGGACTGTGGGAGGAAACCGGAGTACCCAGAGGAAACCCACCAAGCACGGGGAGAACATGCAAACTCCATGCACACAGAGACGGGAATCGAGCCTGGCCGGGAATCGAACCCGGACCCTGGAGGTGCAAGGCGTCAGTGCTAACCACTACACCACCGTGCCGCCGTATGTGACAAATAAAATTTTATTTTACTCTCTCTGTCTGACTCAGGGGCATCTCAGCGTGTTCAAAGCTCTATATACTGACAAGCACATTGTATGTTTCGTTCAAATTGTTTTGTCCTAGCAAGAGTTATTACAGAATAGTTGGTGCCTCTTTTGAGTGAATCACCCTGTAAAACTTTGGAGCAGGTTGGGAAACATATACATCAATTCCACCATGGACATGACATTTACAAAGAAAAAGAAAAAAAAAACATCTATGTGGGGGAAATGGCTGTGCGTGTGTGTGTGTGTGCGTGTGTGTTTGTGTGTGTGTGTGTTCCAAACCTCACCATATCAACAATTACACACTTTTCCCTCTATCTAAAGTAACTGTCAATCAGACTTTTATACTGTATGTAGAGTAGATGTGAAGGGTCTGCTGTACAAGTTCCTTGTTCTTGTTGTTGTCGTTGGTCATAGGATTGATTTCCAGTTAGCATGATGTTAAATTGAACTATAAAATAACTCCTGTGATGCTTATAGATGACTTTCCGGCCATGCTGGCAATGTGTGATAATTGCAGTGAGAAGATGTCTGGCAGTCATCTAGTAACAGACCTCTACTGACCCCTAAAGACAAACCTTTTCCTCTGTCTTGTGACAAAATTTTACAAAAAAAATAAAAAATAAATAAATAAATAAATACAAGGTTCAATATTGTAACTGGATTTTTCTTTTTGAATACACATTTTTGCAGGGTGACAAATACTTAGGGTTGTGTAACCCCATGTTTTGTGTACACTTGTATGTATACGCATGATTGGAGGCCTATATTTTTGTATATTCAATTCAATTCAATTCAATTTTATTTATATAAACAATGGTATATTTAACAATGGTCATTGTCTCAAAGCAGCTTCACAAAAATTTAAGAAATTTAACAAAAAAAATGTAATAAATAATAATAATAATAAATTAATAAAAAATAATAATAATAATAATTATAGAAAAGAAAATAATATATATATATATATATATATATATATATATATATATATATATATATATATATATAAAATATATACAGTCATGGGAAGAAGAAAGTACATTCTACTTCAACTCATAGGTTTTTATTTAGCAGGGCTGCAAAAACAAGAAAAAAAACATACAAACAAATAAATAAACAAACAAATGAATAACAATAGTGCGTTCCTCACAACCATCTTAAAAGAAATAAAATAAAACACATTATTTAGTAATTCTTTGAATTTTTTGTAATTTTTAAATATTATATTATATTATATTATAATATAATTTTCAGAAACCAAGTAGGGAAAAAAAATCAACCTATCCTTTAAATATGTAACAGTATAATAACATAATAACACAATTGCACATATTAGGATGATCAGAGTGAAAAGTGAAAAAAAAATTATGCCTAAAACTTTAAACATTTATCCAGTTTATATTGATCTCGCAGAACAGTAAACAAGAGTGGACAATAGTGGACAGTAGTTAAGCAAAAAAAACTAGCCAGCAGACAACAGTGAGTAGCTTAGCAACAAGCTAGCAAGCCCACATAAGCAATTACTTTGATCCAAATCCACCACTTGTTCTAAGCATATTTAAACATTTTACTTTGCTTTGCTGACGGTTTGAGCAGCCATGTTGAATTGACATCACATGAAATGAATTGGTAGTTGAGAAGGCTATCCCTACAGTAGACCAGCTGAAATTCAGGGTTGATGTTGAAGCTCAGGAGGTGATTTGGTTTTTTGATATTGATTAATTTTTACAGGTACTGTAGAAGTTTGACCCCAAATGCAGCGTATAAGGCACTCAGAAGAAACAGCTATCCCCCATCTTTTACCTCCCTGAGCTCACGGATCCCCATGGCTGGTTGGTTCTCATGAAATTGACAGATAAAGAATTTAAGTTTCCTCTTGCACCCTGAAAGCAAAGCCAGCTTTATTTCCCCTTTATTCCTTAAGTTTTATGTGTGTTTTTTGTGTGATTCATGTATTTTTATGATTTTACTCTGATTCATCTATTTGATTTCATTCATTAATTGTAATATGTACTTAACATTGATTCTTGATTGCTTTATATGATAAATTTTTCACAATGTTCATTAATTTCCACTTGATACATTTTCCCAAATGATGCTTAATTCATGAATTTTAACAATTTTTTTTAAATTATTTGTTCATTTTCTTATAAGCTTTTTTTTTTTTTTAACAATTACTATTTAATTTTATAAATGTTATTAAATGGTTCACAAACGTTCAAATTTGATTTGAATTTGACCCAATTACCCAATTTCAATTTGTAATTTTATGCACACTTTCATTTATTGGGTTTAAACTTTATTTATGTGATCCTCATTCATTCTTCATGTGTTTTTCCCCTATTTATTTATTTATTTATTTATTTATTTGTTTGCTTGTTTTCACATTTGTTTTTTTCTACAGTGGCAAGGATGGCAGTGTGACACAGGGCAGGTTTAAAGTTGCCCAAAGGAACTATCCATGTGTCCACTTTAGACTGAACTGCCCCTTGGGAGAAAAATTAACAACACTAAATTAAATTGTAATATTATCCAAATTTTTATTAATAGTTGACAGTCGTGCCCTTTTAAAAAGATAATAATAATAATAATAATAATAATAATAATAATACACAAATGATACCCTTGTAAGACGATGAGTCTTTTGTAAATGCGTAAATAACGAACGATGAATATTAACGTGATTCCTTTCGTACATTTGTCACATTTTTATCACATCCCACAATAATGGTATTTATATTAAGCTATCATCACATGACCCAATCCTAGTTACAGTAGCTTTTACAGTAGGCTTATACAGTAGGACGCTATATCACAAGCTAACCTGGCAATTAGCTTCTCTCTAGCATGTGTCAGGTGCGACTAGCTACAGTATGTTCTTGAACAGATTTTGTTCAGGTAATTTCTTTTATTAAATTAATTAAATTTATGTATTTAAATTGTTCGATTCGTCTTAACAGTAATTACGTTGATTAGGAATGCTTTGCATTCCTTGCTAGCAATGGTCACATGTTCTGAGCAACTGTTCATTATTTTCTGATACATTAAAAATAAATAAATTAAACTGTCAGTTTAGATGTCTCTGGAAATTCACACAACATTCAGTAAATCTGAAGCTCTAATGCAGCAACGACACCTACTGCACCACCATAGAGCATATATGTACAGTATACAGTATGTATTTTTTTTTATTAAGATAAAAAGAATAATTGTTATTCCTGATCACTTTGGGCCAATAAATGTTAATAATCCAATGATTGTTACATTATCAATACTTATCATGCTGATCATACAGTGATGTGGTTTATGTTCTACTTGAATATCAGGTGCTTTACTTAAGCTGGTACAGTATGCTGTCTCTGCTTTGAGACAATGACCATTGTTAAAAGCGCTATATAAATAAAATAAAATTGAATTGAATTGAATTGTTGTCTTAAAATTGTGGCCTTTTTTTTTTTTAATCTGTAAGCATCTGATTTGTGATAGTATTTTGCATAGCCTTCAGGATATACACAGAATCTTCCCCCAACATATCATAGATGTTTTTAAAAGCAGTCACACAGAAAGAAAAAAATCACATATGAAGTGGCGCTGTATTAATTCACCCTGCATTTATTTAGTGTTTAATGAAATGCCGTTATACAGATGGTGACTCTGCATCCGGCATTGCAGAGGAGTTCATGGTGTGCTTGATTTATTCTTACATTAATTACTTTATCAATGCACTCTGTATAACTGTAACATAAGGTTGTGTTTTGCCCTCATTGAAATAGGCTATTTGTGGTTTAAGTAGCATCGAGTGAGATTTATGGAGAGTTGTGTAATGACTTTTGAACCAGGAATGAAGTTAAATGGACATAACAGGCAATCTCGGTGGCGGACCGAGTAAACAGGCTAAGATAACACAATAACAAATACATCACATGATCCCAAAATGCTCCTGCATATGAACATATTGATAAAATAGACCTCTGGAGTAACTCGCTGTCACTCGTCTGCTCTCATTAGGCCGCTTCCTGAGACACTTTTTCCAAATAATGCTGAGGGCAAAATCACTGTTAGGCCAAAAAAACCCATCAGTCTGTGGAGCGTAATTGACAGCGTGTGTATGTTTCGAGAGAAAATAAGGCCACAGTGGCCAAGATCACAATCTCAGCGCACATGCATCACCGCTTAATATGGCTGGAAATTCTAACAGGAAGTGATAGACGGAGCGGAAAAGTGACACCAAATGAGTTTGGATAGTTTCGTGTTCTTGTAGCATAGTGTGCTTGTTTCGGTTTGCCTTTTATAGGTAATACTCATTATTCGACAGCTGTGTGAGTTTTTAATAGGCAAGTGGTGCGGCATAAAAGAAAAAAAAAGAATGAAAAAAAAAAGCTAAACAGAATACGGATGTAAAATCTTAATTTCAAATGCGAATTGAAAATGCGATATCAGTGCACGTACTGTACACAAAAAATAAAAGTCATTAAGATGCTATAGTGTGTTTTCCTGATACTGTTACAGTACACCAAGTCAAACCAGGGTTAAGCCAAGTGCAAAAGTTTGTACATGCTTTGAATAAAATAAAGAAAACAAAGAAATTTAATTTATACTATTGACACATTTACAGTAGTTTCTTCACATATTATCATATTCTTAAATGCCTAAAATTATACAGTATATTATTTTTTGTTTGCCACTGATTTTTAAAATTGTTTGGATTCTTGTCCTTTTTTACAGTATGTTGGACATACCAGCCTGAAATCACTTAACGGATGAATAACGTTTTAACCCTTTGAGCCCGGAGCCATTTTCAGTGTCATAATAATGTCAGTAATTATAATAGCTGTCTATACATTTTATTTCTTTCAGAACAGTCTAGACTATCCATATATTCCATCATTTGATGTCAAAACACTTGCATTTATCTTATATTTGCATGTATAAAAATTTAAATCAACATTGCATCCTATGAAATGTCTAGATTTGAGTCTAGCATCAAAAATTGTTTGAAGTTTTGTTTATATATGTATTTGTTGGGGATATTGTCTGTAACTTGGCACTGGCAATAACAGAGCTATGATTGTGGGGCACTCTACGAAGAAGTGTAATTCATATGTTTATATCCACAATCAATGAACAATGTGCTTATTGGAAACAGAAGAAACAGCATGTAATATAAATATACAAATCCCGAACAAAATACAATATGTGTAGACGAACCCAGAACTTGGTATCTAGAATTGTTAGGAAGAAAGTCATCGAAAACACTAGGGACAAACTCTACCACCTTCTCAGCAGGAAGTGGTGGCATATCTAAATCTCTCTCTCTCTCTCTCTCTCTCTCTCAGAGACATGACCTGTATGTGACAAGCCTGTCCTTTGATCACAGCTTCACACAAATTAAGATAAGTAAGTAAGCACAAGAGTAAGAGATGAGGAAATTTGTTGTTATTTCAAAACAGGATTACTTGATGAGTGTCTCTCTCTCTCTCTCTCACACTCACACACACTCACACACTCTCACACACACACACATACTCACACACACACATACTCACACACACACTCTCACACACACTCTCTCACACACTCTCTCTCACACACACACACACACACACACACACACTCACACACACACACACACACACACACACACACACACACACACACACACACACACACACACACTCACACACACACTCACACACACACACACACACTCACACACACACTCACACACACACTCACACACACACACACACACACACACACACACACACACACACACACACACACACACACACACACACACAGAAAATGGCTCTTTCGAAATTCTACGGTCTGCTGTTTACTGTAATATATGGTATATGGTGAAGCAGTTTCATTTGGCTTTAATTAATATTGCCTAATCTGTCACAGACTCCAACAGAAACCAATTTTGAAAACTCAAGAAATGAAATTAAAGTGAAATTGATGAAAAGCATGCCATGTGCGTGATTACAAATGAAAATTTTTAGTTGTTGGCAAAGTGTTTTATTTATCCTTACCAATTTGCCCAAAATTACCATTTTAATTTGTTAATCAACACCATGCCATATATTTTTTTTTATCACTTTATTGGTGAGAGGTACAACTTAGTCCACTTTATTCCCCAAAGCAGCCACTGAATATTTTTCTTTAATAGCAGATTGCCATGTGTTTTATTCTTCAATTGAAGCCTTGTAGCGAAAGGCATTGGAGCATTGGCAAGACTTTTAAAGTCTTAAAAACAACAATATTAACATGGACAATATGTGTGTATAGGTACTGTATGTCTGCCCAGGTGTTTCCTTTTGTTTCTAATTAATACCTTCTCTCACACACACACTCAAAAACCTTCTTTTGCGTGACTCAGTTCATGATACACTAGCTCTGGGAATAGACAGCGATGCAATCATCTCTCTCGAGTGCAACACTGAAAAAGCTCAGTATGCTGACCTGCGACCGTGAGTATCCCTCTGTACACACAAGAAACACCAACATTGTTTATTTGAGCAGTGATGAGTGTAACGCCAGGCTCCAGAGGCCCCTTATGAGACTGAAGTTGCCCAGAGCCCTCGTAATAACGGGACAAGCGAGTCATTTGTAGCAAGACTGCTTCATCTCCTCGTCACTCTCTACTTTTTCCATTAAATGAGCTGTCACTCGGAAAGGCGTCCGCGCCCTTGTTGTGCAGCTGCACTGCGGAAACAAGACGGAAAAGGGGGGGGGGGGGGGGGACACCAAAAATAAGGAAATGAAAACGAAAACAATGCACTCGAGATTCTTTTCAACTTCAGAGGTGTCACTCTGTGATTTCTAGCACACCCAATTAGTCCTTCTAAATATAGCCAGCGGGCTCCGGTGAGCCGAGTGGGAGCGAGTGTCATAATGCTGGTTAGCAGCGTGGGAGGTAGTTAGGGAGTCTGTTTGGGAATACACATGGCCCGGGCCTGCCAAGATGCCGAAGATTTAGAGTGGGGATAACAAGACAGAAAGGACACGGTCCACAGGCCGCAACCACCGCTTATTACCATCAGCACAGAGAATCAAAAATACAACAAGCGTGTCCCGCCCTAGCCCACCTTCCCTTCCATTATCATCATCTGCGCTTACAGAATTTGAAAATTCAGAAGCTAAATGCATAATTTTGAGAGAAATCATCGCTTGACTATTTTTATTTTAGTGCTGCAGTAGGAATTGGTGCTTCTTTCTATCAGACCACATTTCAAGATAAATTGCGCAAAAAGTCACATACTGTATAAAACAAAACAGCTGAAGCATTTCACTATTAATGCTGATTATTTATAGCATGCATTTATATTAGATGGGAAATCTGTATTAACATTATTGCATGTCACTGCAGCCCTGCTCATTTTTATAAATGAAGATTTTTTCCCCCACTTTTTCGCCGGGATAAAATGTAACTCTAGGCACCGATTCCATTCACTCCAGAATCAAATCTGTCTCCGTTATTAATTAAAAGTCAATTCATAACAAGCGCTGTGCTTTGCTGATCTCTCTTCATTACTCGAAGAGCTGCTTTATTTCAGCCAGAAATGTAGATTCAATTTCAGTTCTCGTGTTATCCGAAGCTTTTGATTTTTGATTTTTTTTTTTTTTGGCAAGATGACACACTCGCCCACAGAAAGTGCTTCATAATTCAAAATACAATTAATGTATTCATTGCAAAGACTCTTAATTAATAATGATTACACCAGAGCGCTCCTCGATTCTGATCGGTCAGAAGGATCAGAAGGTGTTGATTAATTTTTAAAGCACGGGGTTTATATTAATGTACCAGCTCAAATACTATAGTAACTTGTATGGTGTGATCATTTTAAATCCAGTGAATAATTGTAATAAATCCTCTAATAAACAGGAAGCAGGTGTTATCCTTAGAAAGTTGTATTTTCTGGATGAATGTAAAAGGCTGATGTGCCACATGCATAAACTAAACCATGTAACAAATCTGGTTTAATATCATGCTGTTTCTTACAATATACTATTTTATTATTTACTGAAGGAGTCTCCAGTGTCAGTACAATCAGAGGCAAAGATGTTAATAAAATTTCTGCTATCCATAAGACAGAGGAGTTTACAACTTGCTGGGTCTTCTGTGTTTTATTAACTTTAAGAAAGAGAACAGAGATCCTAATGAGCATTGCCCGATTATGGTGGCCAAGTGGCTTAGTGGTTACAGTACCTCCAGGGTCTGGGTTCAATTCCCTGGTTCACTGGCTTCGATTTTGCATGTTCTCCCCATTCTCCAGGTTCTATGGTTCCTCCGAGTACTCCGGTTTCCTTCCACAGTCCAAAGGCATGCAGATTAGGCTGACTCACACATATTGTATGTGTGAGTGTGTGTGTGTGTGTATGTACTGTAGGAAATAGGAATAAATACACGAGTCACCACTGGCCTCCATGGTCCCGAGTTGGACTACAGAGGTTCCTAGATGAATGAATGGATGAAATGCCTGATTATAGCTGCTATAATGCAAGTGAGAAAGAGAACTCACACATTTAGCAGATGTTCAACTACATTAAAAGTAACAAAGCTGAAAAAAAGTACATTACATTTCTTACATATTCCTAAATTCAAGATTCAAGACTTAAAGAACATTATTATTCCCAGAGCAGAACTGCTTTGCATTGTCATAGTTGATCACTGTTTAAAAAGAGAGGAAGAAAGGAACCACATCAATACATTAATAATTACAAGGGGAAAAAATCTTGGAATAAAAAAAAACTATAAAGGTGAGGGTCACAGTTTAAAGTTTTATTATACAACAGAGGGAGCCTGGAGTGAAATGAAATGACAGATATTGCATATCAGGGTTCAGGGATGAACTCAAGCCAGGTGAACATAATAGTGGCACAGTAGTGTGACAGAACATGGGAGGTGAGTAGCACGAATCGAAACACAAGTACCGTAAACAAACACTAAAACAACAAGGAAGTCTGAACTCTAGCATATGGAGGAAGTGCTAGGCACAAGGGTGGAAAATCATGACAGCACCACCCCTTCACTTCACCCAAAAGTGTTACTCCTGAAGTGTCATTAGCAAGATGGCACACTCTGGAAATAAGAAATGGAGCGCCACTCACAACGAAGCCAGCAGGATGGGCTGAGGTTCTTTTAACTGCAGAATATAAGTATAAGCTGCCATGAAGTCTACCTTGTCCACCTCAGGCATGAGCTTGGATGTGGAGGCTGCTTTGTTGGCCTCGGGCAAGAGCTTGGTTATGACCTACTGTAGCTCCACCACCACCCAACCAATAATTTCTCTGAGAAGGTTTAAGCTCTATCAGTGGAAACATCCATTTCATAAGTTCAACAAGTTTCTAAATACCTTACAGGCTTAGATGTCTCTGAGTCACTAGGTTTTTTTCCTCTGCATGCTAAACCAATGAGCTGGGTCAATATGACCCTGAGTCATTCTTTCTCCTCTGCCTATGGGTCTTCCAGCCTCCCAAATTAAATTGGCATTCCAACAGATATCCAACTGGAGGAGATTAAATGCCACCATAGAGGGTCATGATGTCTAAAAGTATAATTTAAGGAAAACAGATTGAGTTGAATTCAGACAGGCTAAATCTGCCTTTTTGCTGCTATCTGTTTTCATGCTGCATGAAGGTGTTGCCCTCTATCAGGAATCAAAACAGCTGGAACTGCAGCTCCGATTAATTTGGTCACCAAAGTGAATGTTTGCAGACTTTTATTGTATATTATTAAACATACCAAATCCTTATTACATACTGCACATTCACATTAATCATTCTTGCCCCTGTAATTATGGACCCATACCCTCATTTACCATATTGTTATTTATTGTAAATAGGCCACTTACAGTACAGTATGCACTTCTGGTTAGATGCTACAGTACATGCATTTAATTGGTTTTGCACAATGACAATAAAGTTGAATTTAATTTAATCGAATCGAATCAAACCGAATCAAATCTAATAATATAATTTCACCTAATATCATACTTTATCTTATTTAGAACCTGATGAAGTGGTTAAAATAAAACTCTTTATGCATGCCTGTAGCAGGCCTGGAACCCTCTGGTATTTCAGTAAATGACTGTAAATTAATTAACTAATGTTGCTTTATTCTAACATCTAACAATCTTTAATGAAGATTGTACAATATACAGTAGAGGTGGCACAGTGGCTTTGGGGTTAGCGCTGTCGCCTTGCACATTCAAGGTCTTGGTTTAATTCCTGCATTGAGGTCTACTGTATGTGCATGGAGTTTGCATTTTCTTCTTGTGCTTGGGTTTCCTCCCACAGTCCAAAGACACGCAGATATATAAATAAAATGAAAATCACCACGTCCCCTAGTTACACTTCAGAGATTCTTAAATTGATGGATAGATGTACAATATACAGATGTACTCTTCCCTAATTGTCTATACACTTTCATAGCAGTTATTGATGACGAGCATATCAAAGTAATTTGAAATTGTGGTAGAACTATGTATGAATTAGACATTTATCCATGGCATACTAAATATCCAACAACCAACTGACTGTCTACAGTGGACCATCTGAATAAAGTGACACTATAAACTCAACAATAAAAGTATGTTTTAGCCACACCCTTTGATAACATGAACATAAAATCGAGTATCTACGTATACACAAGCATTGGGAGCAGAATTGGTTGTTCTGAAGAACTAAGTGACTAAACATGATCCTATTATAGAATTCCACTTTTGCCACTAGTCAATTTCTGAACTTTCTGATCTCTCAAGCTACAGTATGCTAAATGAAAATCAAATGGAAGTGACAACAGCTCAGTCCCAGAGTGGTAGACATTACAAACCTACAGAGCAAAGCTTCTGAGCCCTGAAACATGTAGCATGTGAAGAATGGATATTAGGAATAAGCTTGGCAAAAGAGTAATAGTCAGTGATCCTCATAGGAGGATTGTAAAAGGATATACATACAATGTAGTTTGCTTGTATGAAGAGAAAATGTGATGTTCTCATATAAGGCCAGCGGGGCCTCATGAGGCTACAATAAAATGCAACAACAAAAATCAATCAGCTGCTATATTTTCACATATAAATGAGATCATACATTCCTAATGTAGGCCTTGTAGACACAGGAAAATGCTTGCACATAAATACTAATATAGATTTGAGCCAAGACACTGCAGAGTGTTGAAGCAATGTTAGAGATTAGTGAAAGATACTAAGGTCTCCTTGGTTCTCCATTTAAGTCAATGCTTTGTAGCCTTATTTAAGGAAGCCTCCATCCTTTATTATTGTCTGCTTTAATAAATATTTTAATTTATTTAATTTTGGCGGCATGGTGGTGTAGTGGTTAGCACTGTCGCCTTGCACCTCCAGGTGCACGCTCGATTCCCGTCTCTGTGTGCATGGAGTTTGCATGTTCTCCCCGTGCTTGGTGGGTTTCCTCCGGGTACTCCGGTTTCCTCCCACAGTCCAAAGATATGCAGGTTAGGCTAATTGGCGTTCAGAAATTGCCCGTAGTGTGTGATTGGGTGTGTGAGTGTGTGTATGTGTGTGTGCCCTGTGATGGATTGGCACCCTGTCCAGGGTGTAACCCCGCCTAGTGCCCGAAGTCTCCTGGGATAGGCTCCAGGTCCCCTGCGACCCTGAACACAGGATTAAGCGGTATAGAAAATGAAGAAATTTATTTAATTTTATCCCACATACAATCGAGAGCATTGTTTTAGTACCATCACCATACACAGGCAAGCCACCGTCGAAAAAAAAAAAATCACCTTTGAGATTGCAACACAATCCTGACTGCTCCCAGGCAATTGAAAATCACTTGGATACATTGATACACAAAACTTGAGAGATGCTTATTGGGACTTGTGGTCTGGATCTCTTTAGAGTTTGGTTGTCGCTCAGCAGCTCTGTTGGGAATAGTTGGATGTTTTTGCTTCACCAATCCTCCAGCGATGCTATAAGACTTGTAAAACAGGCATGATCAGGCCTCCTATCCTCTTGCTAAATTCTCTCTGCTTGACTGATGCTACATGGGAGGAGGCTGCTCAACGACTAAAACGCTTGTTCTTGTCAAACCGATGGCGTTTTTACACGGCTATTCCCCAGCAATGAGAGGAAGGAGACACGGTGGATGCCGACTGAATATTCAGTCTTTTCCTCCCCTTCATCTTCAGTGAAGAGTTTCATGATACCTCTAAGCCGTAGACTGACAAGCGTGACCAAATTGATCCGTCACACATGCAAAGCCACGGGGAGATGCAGAGAGCGAGATCAATCACAGCAGGGGGAAAAAATTAAGAGAGCAACAGCAAGGAAGGCTCAGGGCCAACTTACTGATGGTTCTCCATTTTTTATTTTATTATATATATATTTTTTTTTACTGAAAAGAGAACCACACTTAGATATGTAACAAGGTTATAAATGCAAAGGAATTTCAGTCTAATTTTATGTATTTAAATAATAAGGTACTTAAATGTTGACATTTATTTTGTATCTTGAAGGATTCAAAATGTATTGTGTATGATCCTTATCAATTAATAATAAAATATTTCATATTTCAATATGATAAAGACTTAACAAAAAGATAACAGACCCACTAGCCTAGAAAACATACAGTTCTATGGTCTATCCTTTGGAAAAAGTTGGCTTAGCTCCAGGAGATGGTTCCTCAACAAGGAACAAGGAACAATAATCCTGGTAGTTTTAATCTACAGTATAGAGTATACGTCGCATAAGAGCCATTGTCAGAGGTCTCAAGTGACCAGTCAAGCCAAATGACTGTTGGTGTGATCTCGGATTTCTTCCATGTTGATCTTCTGGTGATGGATGGTGCCATGCAAGTAGCCTGACTAAGGAAACAGGGTAGGTGGTATCGCAAGACACACTGAATAGATTAGACTGGTAGGAGTGTGTGTCAAGGAGCTACTGTAGGGGTTATTGGGTTTCTAAAAGAGCTTTCTGTAGTATTCCATATGGAACCCCAAAGAGGTCTCTCAGAGGCACACACCAAAAAAAAAATGAATTATTTAGGATATTGGGTGGAACCCCTTCTCTTTGAGAGAATATGTATACAGTATAGAGGCATTCACACAGTCTCCTTGTTTTGTGAAGGATTCTTGCTTCTTAAGTTTAGAATTTAAATGAAGGCAGAGTAGGCAAAAAAAGTATCTTCAAAATGTTATACTGAACTTTCTTTTTTTTAATTATGTATATGCACCTGCTTAATTAATGCCCAAGAGGAAATTTGACCCTTTTGTTTAATTGTTGAGAAATAAAGAAAAATATATATATTTCCCCAGAGGTGCAACACGCATCACTGCTGCAAAACAAATATCAAGTTCTTTAGATATAAAACTGTGTTTATTGCGAAATCCTAAAGCGTGAACCCTGGAGTCATCTAAAATAACAAATTAAACGTCTGGAGCAGGTGCAGCAGTGACGATGTGAAACAGCTTGCCGTGGCCACTGATGAATTTTTAAATTACTCAATCAATCCAGCCATTTATTCCTGCAATTTACTGTGCACTGAATCAAACATTATTCTTCAGGAATGACACCAGGTTCATTTGTCTCTTTCTTTCATTTGCTATTTTCTCCCCGTTGGATTTCATTAGCGTGAGCGGCGTCTGCTAACGATGGCCGACAGCGAGGCTGCAGCGACAAGCAGAATGAGGGCCAAGTAAAATTTTAAAGTGGTTAACAATCAGTGACAGCTTTTTATTGCACCATTTCATATCAAATGTCAAAACTATCAATGTTGATTAAGCAGTTTCAAATGGGAATCTCAATATTTAGAGCAAGCTCTGAGGAACAAAAGCAAAAGCCTAGATCATAATTGACATAGCTTAGTACTATAAAAAGACACAGTGAGAGAGAAAGAGAAATATGAAAAAAAAATTAAAAAGCAAAATAGCAGCCAAACACAATTTTGTAATAGAAAAGATCCAGCTAGTGCAATGAATGCAAGCAGATAAAAGTAGAGTCTGCCAAGCATGGGTTTTAACTTCAAAGCTTCAGCTTTAATCTTAAGATATTGTCACTGCCATGCTTATCCTGTAGCTGTAATACTCTAACCATAAGTGTGCCATAATTTACAAATTACAGTATATAAAGACCTTGCTAAATGGCCTTAAGGCAGGAAACATTGTATGCTGTGTTATATGTTATATTATCCTGTCTATACTGCATTAGATATAAAGTAATGTAATTTTTTTTGTCTTATTTTTGACTTATATCCCCTGCTACATTAATGCACTTATCCCACTGTTTCACTAGTGCTTCATTAATATCAAGGTAGAAAGATTTTTCAGTGCAGCGGAGCCATGATCGAACTGCCTGCCTCACGTCTGTAACACAGGCCTCACACGAACTCCTTTAATGATTCAAGCATGTGTAAATGGCTTGGAGCGAGGTGAGGACTGTACTTGGGATGTGGCAATAATTATAATATGCAAGAGGTGTTCATGAAAGATTTTGTGTACAGTTTTCATAGACTGATGCGTCTCTTCGACGAGTTGGCGAAAAGTTATCCATCAATTTTAAAGGATTACGTCTTCCACTCGCTGAACGTTTACGCGAACGATTGATGGGATCATCCATGGACTTACGGGCTTTTTTAATGTTTGCGCCATTTAAATGTTTCACTTCAGCTAAATGTTTCATCACCATGAGACAGTTGAAAATCAGTTTAACACCTTCATTCATCACAATCCCGGTTTGACTTGTATGTACTTGTATGACCGTTGAATTTTTATTTTAATTTGGAGAAATCCAATTTCTCAAAAAACATAGCATTTCATGCTAGCAAGAAAATTCAAAGCATAAAATAAACATGTTGACACTGGAGACTCCTTCCATTATTACTATGCTTAGACTAAATTATTACGTTTGATGCACAAGTGCCTGAGAACTATTAAAACACTTACATACACTAAATATAAGTGTTGCCCCTAGAATAAGATTTTTTAAATGTTTTTCGGGACTTTGTGGTCTGTTGTTTGTGTTTGACAAGGTCTTGCACACGTGTTCTCAGTTTCTTTTATTATTCGTGTTATATACAGTAAGAGGAGAGTAAGGAGAGTGAACACCAGGAAAGCAGCAGGACCAGACGGCATCTCAGGCCGTATCCTCAGAGCCTGCGCAGACCAGCTAGCACCTGTGTTCACTGAGATATTCAACATCTCTTTATCTCAGTCGGTGATCCCCACATGCTTCAAGGAGTCCATCATTGTTCCTGTCCCAAAGAAACCGCTTCCCTCAATGACTATCGCCCTGTAGCCCTCACCTCAGTAGTGATGAAGTGTTTTGAACGCCTGGTCAGAGACTTCATCATTTCATCTCTACTAGACACACTGGACCCACTACAGTTCGCTTACCATCCAAATTGCTCTACTGACGATGCCATCTCTCATCTCCTCCACACATCACTTACTCACTTGGACTCTAGAAGGGGGAATTATGTTAAAATGCTCTTCATCGACTACAGCTCTGCATTCAATACCATCATTCCCTCCTCACTCACCACCAAGCTGGAGCACCTGGGACTCAGCTCATCTATGTGTCAGTGGATCTCCAACTTCCTAACTGGCAGACCACAGGCAGTAAGGATGGGCGGACATGTCTCAGCCTCCACAACTCTCAGCACTGGAGCCCATCAGGGGTGTGTTCTGAGCCCCCTGCTGTACTCTTTGTACACATATGACTGTGTGGCCACTACCAGCTCCACCACCATCATTAAGTTTGCTGACGACACCATCGTGGTGGGCCTGATCTCTGATAACAATGAGACGGCCTACCTGAAGGAGATTAGGATTCTGGGGAACTGGTGCCAGAGGAACAACCTCCTTCTAAATGTCAGTAAGACAAAGGAGTCGATAGTGGACTTCAGTACAAAGCAGGAGAGGAACTACCAGACCCCCATCATCAATGACAGCCCAGTGGACAAAGTGGACAGCTTCAAATACCTCACATCACGCAGGACTTATCATGG
Organism: Channallabes apus; assembly: GCA_030522415.1. Taxonomy (NCBI): domain Eukaryota; kingdom Metazoa; phylum Chordata; class Actinopteri; order Siluriformes; family Clariidae; genus Channallabes; species Channallabes apus. Next base: position 7,487,615 of record CM060118.1, on the reverse strand, counting down.
TCCTGTCACATCAACACCGTGGTGAAAAAGGCCCCACAGCGTCTCTACCACCTCAGGCGCTTGAGAGACTTCCGACTGCCCTCCAAGGTGCTCAGGAACTTTTACTCCTGCACCATAGAGAGCATCCTGACGGGAAACATCTCAACCTGGTTCAGGAACAGCACCATGCAGGACAGACGAGCTCTACAGAGGGTGGTGCGATCAGCTGAGCGCATCATCCGCACCGAGCTCCCTGACCTGCACTCGATCTACAGCAGGAGGTGCTGGACCAAGGCCAGGAAGATCGTGAAGGACCTCAGCCATCCCAACAATGGACTGTTCTCTCTGTTGAGGTCAGGAAAGCGATTCCGCTCCCTGAAGGCCAACACAGAGAGACTGAGGAGGAGCTTCTTCTCGCAGGCGATAAGGTCTCTCAATCACACCACCACACAGTACTGACCCACACATATGGTTTTTACACACACTCTGGACTTTCTGGACATTCGTTTACACTAGTGACCACTGCCCAACTACACTTCGTGGTCATCAAACCACTCAAATCACTATCACAAGTCACTTTAAATAAATCACTTTAAGCATATTCGCACTGCACAAGACACTTTAAACATGTGGATTGCACAACCCTGGACATTACAGTACCATACTTTTCCTACTCGTACAGCTGCTCTTACTGTCATGCACACTCAATCTGCGCCCGGCACTAGGACCCGGAAGTAAGGCGGGCGCCAAACCAGGAAGTATAAAAGAGGTAAACAAACGATGGCTTACCGCTCAGTCATTGAGTTCGCCCGATGCCATTTCGGAATCGTTCGCCAAACCGTGAGTACTCACTTTCTTGGTCTTGCTTCCTGTTTGAGTGTGTGTTTATAGGACGCGGGTTTGATTTGTGTCTTTCCCTTGCTCTTTCTATCGTGAGAGTCCTTAGACTAGAAAGCGTGATTATCCTGCCTATTCGTGCACTTCCGCGTTTGGGTTTACCATTCACGCAACAAAGGGCTAACCGCTAAGCTACGTCTTCTTCTCATCTCCGGTTAGTTCGTGACAGAATGACTGAGCCTGCAGTTAACCCAGCGGATTACGCCCACCTCTGCGACGTGGTAGATGGACACGTTCGGTTGATTGATCGGCTGAACGCCGAGATCGCGACTCTCCGCAGTAGCGTCCAAGACCTTGCGGCCTTGCGGCGCGAGGTGGCGGAGCTGCGGCGCGAGGTCGCGGATCTTCGGCGCGAGGCTGTCAGTCCTCCGGCTGGTCTATCTCCCGTCGCGGTTGCTGCCGTGCCGCCATCTTAACCTTCACCTGATGTATTTTTATCACTACCGGACAAATGGGATGGCACAGATGGGAGATGTAGCGTTTTTCTAACCGCACTGGATCTTGTGTTTGAGTTTAATTCCACAGACCGACTGTGCATCGCTCTCCTCGTCTCATTGCTATCCGGGCAGGCAGCTGAGTGGGCCACGGCGGTTTTTCACTCCGATTCAGACACGGCACATTCTTATAATGAATTCACCAAACAACTGAGACTCACCTTTGAACATCCAGCAGGTGAGGTGGAGACCGACACCAGATTATACCATCTGCGGCAGGCAGGTTCGTCCGTGAGTCGTTACACGGCGGAGTTCCGTACTCTCGCCGACCAAACCACCTGGGGTGACACCGCTCTCCGGACAACCTACTACGAGGGACTGGCGTCATATATCAAAAGACGAGCTCGTGGGACGAGAGCTACCTGCGACGCTGGAGGGTCTCGTTCAGCTAGCTCTCCGGATTGACCAACACCGACTCTCTCGTCCTAAACCAGCCCCACGAAACCTGACACCTGCCGTTTCATCATCTCCATATACCACATCATGACCATCCACCACCCCCTCTCACGTTCCCGCACCTGAAGCACGACCCACATTCAACTCCACCGTCTCTGGTGCTGTCGGATCTCCACCACCCGCCGTGGTTAACAGGGAGCCGGGGAACCCATGCAATTAGGGCGCGCCTCCTTGACCGCTGCAGAACGGGAGCGACGATTTAAGGAGGGGCTCTGCGCGTACTGTGGGTCCAGCGCACATCACCGAGCCATCTGCCCCCGTCGTCCAGAAAACGCTCAGACCCGGTGAGGAACGAGGGCAACTCACCGGGTCATCTCCAACTCTCCTCAGTCACCACCCAGACCTCCCGTCTCGCGGTCCAAGTAAGTCTCCAGTTTGGCCACAAACGAGTCAGAAGTACTGCATTTATCGATTCCGGTGCCGCAGGGAACTTCATTGACTCCACCTATGCCAATAAATTGGGAATAAAACTCGAGGCGTTATCCCAGCCGGTTCGGATCACATCCGTTGACGGTCGGCCCTTAGCCTCCAGCCCCATCACCACTCAGACCCAGCCCATCACCCTAATCATCAACAACCATCAGGAACGGATCCAGCTTCATCTCACCTCCATCGCATCACCACCCATCATTCTCGGGTACCCATGGCTGCTTCAGCATGACCCCCTCATCTCCTGGGCCCAGAACCGGATCCTTCAGTGGGGGCCGACCTGCTCCGAGCTCTGCCTACAAGCACCGGCTGGGACGTGCTCTAGGGAGTCCGAGGCCCCCGACGTCGACACCAACGCCATTCCTGCCATGTACCGGGACCTGGCTGAAGTGTTTTGCAGAAAACGAGCCACGCACCTTCCACCCCATCGCCCCTATGATCTGGCGATTGACCTCCAGCCGGGCTCGGTGCCCCCCCGCGGCCATCTCTACTCCCTCTCCAACACCGAGATGCAGGCGATGGAGGAGTATGTATCAAACGCTCTCCGCCAAGGCACCATCAGGCCCTCCTCATCGCCCGCCACCGCGGGGTTCTTCTTTGTGAAGAAGAAAGGAGATGAACTTCGCCCATGTGTCGACTATCGGGGGCTGAATAACATCACCATCAAAAACCGACACCCGCTGCCTCTTACCAACTCTGCCCTGGACGCCCTCTCCGGTGCCACCATTTTCACAAAGTTGGACCTTCGGAGCGCCTACAACTTGGTGCGCATCAGAGAGAGCGATGAGTGGAAGATGGCCTTCATTACACCCACAGGACACTATGAAAGTCTGGTAATACCGTTTGGACTTTGCAATGCACCCGCCGCCTTCCAGCACCTCATCAATGACATTCTCAGGGACATGCTAGGGCGGTGGGTCTTTGCATATTTGGATGACATACTAATTTACTCACGAACTGTTGATGAACACATCCAGCATGTCAGAGCAGTTCTAAAGAGATTACACGCCCATCAATTGTACTGTAAGTTGGAAAAGTGCGCTTTTCACGAGCGCTCCACCACGTTCCTGGGTTTTGTCATCTCGCCCCAGGGTGTGGCCATGGACCCGCAGAAACTCGAAGTTGTGCGTCATTGGCCCCTACCCAAGACCCTCAAGCAACTTCAACGGTTTCTCAGTTTTGCGAACTTCTATCGTCGCTTTATCCGGGACTACAGTACGGTTGCCGCCCCCCTAACTGCTCTGACCCGACCCTCATCATCCCCTTTCACTCTCAACTCCGTCGCCATCTCAGCTTTCCAGAGACTCTGTCAACGCTTCACCACCGCTCCAATTCTTCTCCATCCAGACGCAAGCAAACCATTCGTTGTGGAGGTGGACGCCTCAGATGTGGGCGCTGGGGCTGTTCTCTCCCAGCGAGGTCCAGATCAGAAACTACACCCCTGTAGTTTCTTCTCCAAAAAATTTGACGCCACTCAGCAGCGATACGGTGTAGGGGACCGCGAGCTGCTGGCCATAAAGTGGGCTTTGGAGGAATGGCGTCACTGGCTCCAGGGCGCCAGGGAGCCATTCATTATCTGGACGGACCATCAAAACCTCATCACCATCCGTAGTCTAAAACAGCTCAACCCGAGGCAGGCGCGATGGGCACTATTCTTTGAACAGTACAACTTCCATCTGTCCTACCGCCCGGGGTCTAAGAACACCAAGGCCGACGCCCTCTCCCGACAGTATGAAGAAGACGTCACCCGGGCGGAACCTGCGCCTGTCCTCCCACCATCCAAAATCATTGCACCTATCCACTGGGATTTGGAGACCAGGGTCCGCCAGGCACAGGCAACGGAGAACGAACCGGCAGGTGCGCCGACTGGACGTCTCTACGTGCCCCTAACAATGAGAACTGAAGTGATGCAATGGGGCCACACCTCACCCATCTCCGGACACCCAGGCACCCGACGCTCTCTACAGTTTATCCAGTGAGCCTTCTGGTGGCCCTCCATGGCCCGGGACATCGGCGAGTTCGTCCAGGCGTGCCCAGTGTGCGCCAGGGCTAAAGACACCAATCAGCCGACCCCGGGGGAACTCCAACCACTCCCTATCCCCCGTCGGCCCTGGTCGCACATTGCCATCGATTTCATCACGGGCCTGCCGGATTCAGAAGGAAAGACTACCATATTGATCATCGACCGTTTCTCCAAAGCCGTGCACCTGGTGGCCCTATCCGGACTCCCGTCAGCCAAGGACACCGCGGAGCTGATATTAGAGCACGTAGTCCGCCTGCATGGGTTCCCCAAAGACATCGTCTCGGACAGAGGGCCCCAGTTCACTGCCCGGTTCTGGAAGGCCTTCTGCCGTCTGATCAATTCCACCTGCAGCCTATCTTCTGGGTACCATCCCCAGACCAATGGTCAGACGGAGCGGGCCAACCAACAACTGGAGAGCTATTTGAGATGCTTCGTTGCCGATCGCCAGCGCTCCTGGGCTCGCTACCTCCTATGGGCTGAGTTGTCTCACAACCTACACGTCTCCTCTGCCACCAATCTCAGTCCGTTCGAGGTATTTTTCGTATCTTCATTTACACACTGAGTCAAAGAAGCTATCACCCAGGTTCATCGGACCATATCGCATCCACCTCAGAATCAACCCTGTCACCTACCGGCTCCAGCTGCCTGCGGCGCTCCGAATTCACCCGGTATTTCACACTTCACAGCTCAAACCCTTCACTACATCACCTATGGGGGTACTGTCATGCACACTCAATCTGCGCCCGGCACTAGGACCCGGAAGTAAGGCGGGCGCCAAACCAGGAAGTATAAAAGAGGTAAACAAACGATGGCTTACCGCTCAGTCATTGAGTTCGCCCGATGCCATTTCGGAATCGTTCGCCAAACCGTGAGTACTCACTTTCTTGGTCTTGCTTCCTGTTTGAATGTGTTTATAGGACGCGGGTTTGATTTGTGTCTTTCCCTTGCTCTTTCTATCGTGAGAGTCCTTAGACTAAATAGCGTGATTATCCTGCCTATTCGTGCACTTCCGCATTTGGGTTTACCATTCACGCAACAAAGGGCTAACCGCTAAGCTACGTCTTCTGCTCATCTCCGGTTAGTTCGTGACACTTACTGTTCATATATTATTCATATATTTTCTATATTGTGTATTTATTCTTTCCTAGTTAAATTCACCCTCTATTTTATTTTTCATATTTATTTCCTATTCCAATTCATAGTCTTTTATTTCAAGGTCACGAGCAGTTGTCTAAGCATTTCACTGCATATCGTACTGTGTATGACTGTGTATGTGACGAATAAAATTTGAATTTGAGTAAGCTCTTCAGATTAGTTAGGTCTGGTCTGGCATCTGTTTAAATTACTGTTTGTTTCCTGATTGTTTCTCTAATAGTTCCCTGTTTATTTGTTCATTGCTCAGTGTTTTGGTTTTGTTTATTTACTGTGTTAAATCTGTGTTAATAAATCTACATCTGCACTGCAACTTCTTTTGTGACAGTAAACTTGTGATTTGCAGCTGCACTACTGCTGTTATAGAAAATGAATCAACCAATAAGGATCCAGAATTCAAAAGTGATCTGCTGTATCTTTAGTTTAATACAGTATCTCCTCAAGACACACAACACTTTGTAATTTTTGCATGAACAAATGCCTTATAACACATTATAACGTGCTGTGCGTGCTTTTTCACTCCTCCTTTTAATATGGTAATTTAAATTGTCAGACTGCATGTCTTCACCGTCATTCCAGTGTTATGAGTTAACTGCAAAAAAAAAATCAAATGTAGCCTTTCCGAAGTTTAATTAAAATCAATGTCTTGGCTTTCAGAAGTGCTGCCTTCTCATTATTACACTCTCGCCAGTGGAGGAGGATAATAAGCCATCTCTTGTTTCTTCACTTCTCAGAAATTAAGAGAGGAATCTTCCAGAAGCAAAAGGAAATGAGACAGGCAGGTCTTCTCCGAATTGCATGCCTGCGTGTTTTCCTGACGGGATAATAAAGTTCATTTCTGACAGCACTTTTCGAAGAAGTGTGAAAATGAGATCTTTCTGATTTACAATTATTAAAAAGATTTTCTTTGTGAATGACAGAAGGCGAGTGCATGTGGGAGCAGGGAGCAGAAAGAAAGTGGAGATAGCGGCGTAGAGAAAATGCTCTGGGATTCAGAACTCAGGTCAAGCATTAATTAGTCTGATGCAGACAGTCAAAGAATATGCACGATTGAATGCAAGTACTGAGTTTGCTGCTAATTTAATTTGTGTAAGTCATACTGCCCATAAGTGTAGATCAAAGTGCAAAGCACTTCATCAAGGCAGTGATGCCTTCGTTTTTACTTTTTACCTTTTCATCCATTTAAAGTGTATATATATATATATATATATATATATATATACTTCATAACCCTGAACACAGGATTAAGCGGTATAGAAAATGAATGAATGAATGGATGAATGAATATATATATATATATTATATTATTCATTCATTCATTCATTCATATTATATATATATATATATATATATATATATTTCATTCATACATATACAGTATATATATATAATTTTGTATATGAAAGTTGACAGTTAAAAAGTAGAATTTCCTGTGACGCAAACTCATGCCTCATTTATTGCCAAACATCTTATTAATTCCAACGTTCAACTACATGAATTGCCACTACATTACATTATGCACAAAATAGCTTTCCATTACATCTTGTAATAGAAATTCTTGATTGTTATTTAGAAAATAAATTGCCATCCATTAAATCTCATAAATCTAGTCCCTGGTTTGTGTTTATTAAGTTTCCATGTACTGTACTTCCCCTGGCTAGTTTCCTCTGGTTACTATGGTTTCTCCCCACAGTCCTAAGGCATGCACAGTGTCTCATTGAAGTGTCAAACTGCCCATAGTGTGTGTGTGTGTGTGTGTGTGTGTGTGTGTGTGTGTGTGTGTGTGTGTGTGTGTGTGTGTGTGTGTGTGTGTGTGCACATGTGTGTGCACTCTACAGTAAGGTGGTTCCCTGTCTTGAGCTCCATCCATGTTTCCTGTGACCCTGCGCAGGATCATTAATATGGAAATATGATTGTATTATTATTATTATTATTATTATTATTATTATTATTATTATATTTGATTATTATAATTAATTTATTTATTTAAAATGTAATATACATTTTAATTTACAGTATTAACATAGAATGCACATTGAATTGCAGATATGCAATGTGGTTTATAAAATTGGTTCCATTTTTATACATTTTATACAATAGGTTTTATATGAATGTTATGGGCTACAACAAACATTGTGGGCTTCTTTCTACTGTTTTTTATGTGTTTTCGAGGCGTTGTCACAGAGTCATATCAATCTCTATTTGTTTCAGTCCAATGATTTTCTTGGTTTGGCATTGATGTCCTAATTAAGTCAATAAAGGCATCAGTTCTTTGGCCTGCCACTTGGTTGCTTTTCTTGGACATCAAATTGCCTAGCTGATGTGTCCACTGTCCTATCTTTTTTGGGGCTCACATTCCATATAAACACACATGCTTCTTGCATATTTTGGGTAATTGCTGTTACTTCCATGATCCTTTATATATCGTCGTTCATTCCATGGTCAAGCTGAATAAGTCTAAGTGTTCAATTAAGCATTCTCTTTTCCATTATGTGCAGTGCGCGTTTAACCTCTTGAGACCCGAGCTTTAATTTTGCATGCATTTTTTTTTTTCCTAGCTATTTGGGTTAGTATGACTCCATAAGTATAAAATCTGAGAATTGTCTTTGAACAGGAAATAGTCTTTTTTTATGATGTCCTCATATGGGGACATTGGGTTTATTTTAATACGTAACACAATAAAGGGTATTACAAAGTAGAAAATGGTACTGTATATTTCAAAGCCTAAACATGGGTGTGCAAAAACATTACAAACAATGCAACACAACTAAAAGCCCTGGGATTACTCTATACTCTAAACTAAGAATGCTCCTTTTGTCTGCAAGAACATGTGAAAGAACATGTGAAAGACCTTTCTATCAGTGTGAAATTCTGCAAAACATTTGCATCCAGTCTGCAAACATAGGAGGACATTACAAGTCATACACTGCACATGCGATTTCCCAGAGCAGCCTTTTACTCTGCAACACATTGGGCTGCTCTGGTTGACCATCTCTGGAAGATGTTTTGCATACATGCTCAAGAATGCCTGAGTCACTGTAATGCAACACTCAAGGACCTGCATTACTGTGTGCCTTTCTTTGATGTACTGTACCACATTCGATGTTATCTTGGCAATACAATAACCAGCTTTCAAGCATTCGAATGGTCATTTCTTGGTTCGACACTCATTCTGTAGTAGCTCATCATCCTGTCTACTACCTCAACTCCACCCATCTTGGAATTGTACTCACGTACAATACTTAGTCTTTTGACAGTCACATATTGTCTGTCTCCCTTGGACCATTGCTGACAGGTGTCTTCTGGTTGTTCAGCATGAACAGCGGAAAGCATCAAAATTGGTTTGTTGTCATACCAATTTAGTACACGTTCCTTCCCATATTCCCCTGGTGACAGACGCTAAGGTACCTCGTCCTTGCTGTTTCATAGTTTTGTCATTTGTTAGCTTCAGCAGTGCTCTTATGATCCGACATTTGATCCACAACTTTTATGGATGTGAAGAACCGATCACAGTATACTTTTGTACCAGGATGCACGGTTTTAGTCAGATGTGCAATATCCAAGGCTCCCAAACCCAGTGCCTCTGCATCCTGAACTTGTGAAGTCATTGTGTTTGCACCGTGATACACTGCAAAATCAAGCACAATTCCATTCGCTGAAGCTGTGTCAATATACTGCTCTACATAGTCCAGTGGCTGCAATGCTTACTGTATGTAGACGTTCATCTTCAACCTCAAACTGAACCAAGTCTGGAGTAAATGCAGAAGATGTCCAATGCGCGCCATGTGCATCTTTGCTAGGTCCTGGCTCCTTATCAATATCAACACCTTTACCACACCGATGTTTACGTGCAGGTACTCTTGATGACTGCACGCTGGGACTGTTATTTTCATATTGATTTGATTTATATTGAGTCGTTCATTCATTCATTAATTTTCTATACCGCTTAATCCTGTGTTCAGGGTCGCGGGGGACCTCCTATCCCAGGAGACTTCGGGCACTAGGCGGGGTACACCCTGGACAGGGTGCCAATCCATCGCAGGGCACACACACATACACACACTCATACACCCAATCACACACTACGGGCAATTTAGGAACACCAATTAGCCTGACCTGCATATCTTTGGACTGTGGGAGATAACCGGAGTACCCGGAGGAAACCCACCAAGCACGGGGAGAACATGCAAACTCCATGCACACAGAGACGGGAATCGAGCCTGGCCGGGGAATCGAACCCAGACCCTGGAGGTGCAAGGCGACAGTGCTAACCACTACACCACCGAGCCGCCTATATTGAGTCGATTCTCCTGAATCATATGTATTGTGATCAGCATGTAGTTAGTTTACATCAGAATCAGCAGCATCACAATCAGACAAATCATCCACCTCAGAGTTCTCTCCTGTTATTGAGGTCAATAATATCCCTGCAACTGATTATGAAATATGTCCTAGAAATACAGCACAGAAAAAAAAAATAATTTAGGCTAATGTTTACCAAATGCAAGAACTCTTAGTTGTGACGGTCAACCCCTAGAGGGCGCCTAATGCCCGTTTTTGGTTTTTGGTTGTAGTTTGTTTTACGTTGAGTTTTGACTTCATTTCCCAGTTTGCACCTCGGTCAGGTGACGTAGAAGCTCACCTGAACCGAGGGAAGTTAATTTGATGATTATGTTTATGTTTATTATAAATAGCCTGGCTGGACTCCAGTCAGGTGTCTAGCATTTGTTGTTTTACGATTAGTTTGTGTTTGGTGTTTTACTTTGGTTTATGATAATAAACGAACTTAATGAGCCGTCAGCTCGCCTCCTCCGCATTCATGCCACAACCACGCACCAGACGCAGACATCAGAGAGTGAATCATGACAGAATGCTAGACCTACCAAGTGGCATGGCGGAGGATTCAATTCAAGATTCAAGATTCAAAGAACTTTATTAATCCCAAAGGGAAATTGCTTAAATGCCTCCCTAGATAATTTTTGGGGGGGCGCGGATACCATCGCGCACGAGCTGGCGAACAGGCTGCAGGACAGCGAGGAGGAGTTCTACGGCTGGAACTACATCGGGCTGGTAGAGGACGAAGAGGAGATTTACCGCAGCTGTGAGTACAGCTTGCTGGAGGAGCAGGAGCACCTGCGAGAGAGCAGCGAGGAGAGAGAGAGAGAGACACCACAAAGCTGGGAGGGCTGCAGGCTCGCCATTCGGCGGACGCCATTCAGGGGCTACGCGGCACGGGGTCACGTGGTTCCCCGCACCGAGCGCGTCTCCAGCTCTGCAGCCGCCGAGCGCGTCTCCAGCTCTGCAGCCGCCGAGCGCGTCTCCAGCTCTGCAGCCGCCGAGCGCGTCTCCAGCTCAGCAGCCGCCGAGCGCGTCTTCAGCTCAGCAGTCGCCGAGCACGTCTTCAGCTCAGCAGCCGCTGAGCATGCCTCCAGCCCCGTCACCCAGCCTCCTGGACAGAAGGCGAGAGGTAGAACATTGGGTTGGGTGCCCGGGGCCTCCGGTGATGCTCCGGAGGAGCATTTTTTGGGAGGGGGGATACTGTGACGGTCAACCCCTAGAGGGCGCCTAACGCCCGTTTTTGGTTTTTGGTTGTAGTTTGTTTTACGTTGAGTTTTGACTTCATTTCCCAGTTTGCACCTCGGTCAGGTGACGTAGAAGCTCACCTGAACCGAGGGAAGTTAATTTGATAATTATGTTTATGTTTATTATAAATAGCCTGGCTGGACTCCAGTCAGGCGTCTAGCATTTGTTGTTTTACGATTAGTTTGTGTTTGGTGTTTTACTTTGGTTTATGATAATAAACGAACTTAATGAACCGTCAGCTCGCCTCCTCCGCATTCATGCCACGACCACGCACCAGACGCAGACATCAGAGAGTGAATCATGACATTAGTCTTGATCTAAACCGTTTGTTTCTTCCCATATCTTTCCCAGTTTCATGCCCTTACTTTTAATTGTTTACTTTGCAATTTTACCATCCAAAGACCAAATGTCCTCAAATGTGTACTTCCTAATTAGCAGCATGTAATTTTGTTACTATTAATAAAACTCATCAAATGTGTATGTCATATTAAACTATAAATGTTATTAAGCATAAATAAGCAACTTTTGAACATAAATTTCGATTAGGTTTTGTACCTGCTCAATTTTTATGGGTTCCAGCCACCCTGGTCAACATTTGCTTCTGTATCGGTCAACCGGGTAGATGATGGTCTTGTAAATGTTCCACATAATATATTTCATTATTCATCAAGTCTCATTGTACTCTTGTAACCTGTTGCCATTTCAGCCATTCCTTAGTGGCTTTCATTCAGATTTCAGGATGGTATTGTCATCTAAAGAGAAGACGGAGTTGTAGTACTTGAACTCTGTGACTTTGGTAAGCTAATGTCTCATCTAAATTGCACTCTCTGTGTGCACAACACATTCCATGTACTCAGTCATCTTGGATGTTCTACTCCATCCAGGGTTTCTACTTCTGCATGAGTGGTTTGATAAGTTGAATGTAATCTGCTTACAATAAACTGGATGGTATTTCTATTTATATATCTGCCATTGTTGTATTCACCCACAGTATGAATAATAGTGGTGAGAGGGTTGACCCTTGATGAATGTCTACTTGGTTGGCAAATGTTAGCAAGGTTCCAACTGGGCACCATACAGTGCTGGTGACATTGCCATTGTCATTGGGTTTTAAAGGCCCACCAGATCAGCTAGCAGTGCATAATTTTTAAAGGCCTTTTCCAGATTGAGGAAGGCCATATGGAGTGACTTCTTCTTTTCGCTGTGCTTTTCCATTAGCAGATGAGCTACATGGATTGCGTCCATGGTGCCATGTGGTCCATGGCTTTTACTGGTTTTACGGTGACACTAGAGTGCATCCAAGCCATTGTTCAATAACTAACTAAAAAAAACCCAGCTTGGCTGGTAGTTTGAGCAGCCATTGGCATCTCCCTTGCTCTTCCAGATAGATATTATAATGCTCATAGTCCAGACATCACTTTCTTTAGTAGGCCTTGAATATAACTATGTAGAGCACTGTTAATCTCTTTATTGAAATATAATCAGGCCCAGTTGCTTTACTGTTCACCAACTTCTTGATTGCTGCATCGACCTCCAGTATCGTAACTGGTGAAACTGGCTCAGGGGCAGTCTCTGCAGTTGGCATAGCCAGGTGCAGGACATTTTTGTTGCTTATTTATATATACACATTATTTGATTTTATATATATAATATTTTATTTGCTCCAGGACAGGTGTAATTTATGCATTTGATGTGATCGGTATCTTGCAACAAGCAGTGACATGTGTTCACTTGTCGATACATTTCATGTATTTATGTGACTTCATGGAAATATCAGAATCGAACCCAGACCCTGGAGGTGCAAGGCGACAGTGCTAACCACTACACGACCACGCCGCCTTCATACGTTTTCAGTGAGATTAAATTATTTTTGATATAATACCAGTGTTACAGTTGCAAATTGTGTAACTGTTCAAAATTATCTCCATGCAAATATATTACTATGTGCGAGAAATCTATTACTTCAAGAAACTGTAGAAAACTCTCATGTGCTATAATAAAATGGAAAGGTTTTCTTCAGAAAGAAGTTTCAACCTCCTTTAGAGATCTGGAATCAATCAATCAATCAATCTGTCTACCTATCGATCTATCTATGTATGGAGCAAGACAGACAGGGCGGCATTGTACTGTACTACTGCTGCTTTTTTTTAAATATATGCATATTAATATCATCAATTATCATCTTGCTCATTAAATAAACAAGGGCATGCCCTCTTACAGATTGCTCCAGTCTGCATAGAGCACAATTGTAACTCAAAAACAGCGCTGCAGGAGATGCTCAGATTCTCCAGCTCAGAGCTGCTCCAAGCAAAACCTGTTACAATAGTGTAGTATTTTATTTATTTATTTTTTTATAAATGCAAAATCACTTCCTAACAAAATGAATGAGCTGAGACTGACCATCGCTACACAGAGAATGGTAAAGCTACAGTACTATGTTTATAGAAATGTACAGTAAGATGGTGCACAAGCACCACCACAATCAATACATTCTGCTCTTCTTAATATTTAATGCTGAGACGTCAACCAGTGCACTTGCCAAAGGGGCATATCATCATAGTTGCTATAGCACCACAGGCTAATGCTAAGCTAGCATTTGGACATATGTATGACAGTCTCAAGTAAACAGCAGAACACACACCATGGTGGAGCTTTTATCACTGTTGGAGATTTCAGCCAAATGGACTTCAGACCCCCTCTTTTGGTTTCTTGTCTCAGAAGATGAAGGCCTTGCTAGCATTGCTAAGCAGTCCAGCAAGTCAGTTAAATTTCTGCCTGAGGAAACTGTCTCTCAGCTCCAGGTCTGTTTTGAACATACAGGATATCCTCCTGTCAGATAGACTGGATGTATCCAAACAAGAAACCATGGATGAACAGCATAGTCAAACATCTGCTTAAGGCAAGAGAAGCAGGCTTCGAATCCCCTATTCTCACCACTAGAATGAAACATATGGTCATACAGTAGCTACAAACTTTACTTTGAAAATGAAAATAACCAGTATTGAGCTCCTCAGCAGACTCTTGTTTTGCACACTCATGAGGTGCAACAGGCCCTTCTCAGCATCAACACATGCAAAGCAGCTAGACCTGATGGTGTCCAAGGGTCTCACTCCAGACACGGACCAACTAACAGGGGAGGTATTGACACACATTTTCAACCTGTCTCTATTTTCACGCACAGTCCCCATGTGCCTCAAATCCACCACAACTGTGCCAGTCCCCAAACAAAGCACAACATAACATATCTCCATTACTCCTGGCCAGTGGCTCTCACCCCTGTCATTTTAAAATGCTTGGAATGACTGGTACTCAGCAACATCAAAGAAACTGTATCAGATGATCAGGCTAATATCGGACAACTATGAAGCCAGGAGGTTGAGAACCTGACAATGTGGTATGCCGATAATAACCTGGTCTTAAACTGGACTACCAAGAGGACAACACACACACACCTGTCCACATAAACACAGAAGCTGTTGTGAGAGTCTTCAGCTTTAGGTTCCTGGGGGTCACCATTACTTCTCCTGAGCTGACAACACCTCAGCAGTTCATAACAACACATTTATTTACTGTGGAGACTAAGGAGGCAAGTTCCCAAAAAAGTGTCTGGTCAACTTTTACAGATTCACCACTGAGAGCATCCTAACAAACTCTGTGACAGACTGGTGGAGCAGCTGCACGAAGGCTGATAAAAAAGCCCTTTGGCACAATGTGAAAGCAGCACAGGACATTGTTGGCATAGAGTTGCCATCACCAGAACATCTTCAGAGTATTATCTGTATGAGGGGGGGCTAAGAGTATCTTAAAAGACATTACACACCTTGGACACCATCTGTTTAAGCTTCTCCCAACAGGCAGGCACTTCACAACAATCCAGACACGCACAGACCTAAAACCGGCTTCTCCCTCGAAAGCTGTAGCAATACTGAACTCAATACCTTTTCCTGAATCTAAAAATACTGGTGGATTGCTTTCACTGTAGTAATACTGTATGCAATCTTTACTCATTTGTTCAATACGTGAATTGCAATATGTGCAATATTATCTTTTACTTATTCGCTTGGAGTAATTCCAAGTAAATTGAAGTAAATTGTTCATTTACACTACTGTACTGTATGTGCAATATGTATTTATTGGCATATTTTACTTTTGTCATTTATAATAATCTTATAATAATCAGTATTTCTATCTTCACTTCGGTGCATTACTCGTTCATAAGTGTCTCAACCAAACGGTATGCTATGACCTCTATTTCCACTCACTCTCAATAAATAAAGATATAGTGCTTGGTAAAAACAAAAATGGTCACATGCTCATATATTACAGTATGTTTGACCACCTTATCTTTGATTACTGTGCACAAATCATAGCCAATTTACAGTATGTTTAAAAATTATTCCTCATGCTCTCTTTCACACTCTGATTCCTGGAAAATGCCTGTATCATAAGGGAAGAAGAACTCCATACTGTAGATGTGATACCCTGGTCATTCAGTATATTCAAATGGTCAGCTGACTTCATTTTATTGCCACATAACATTTCTGAGCCTAGACCTGATCATAACACTGGCTCCAAAGGCTTGTACAGTGGACACTATGCATGATGGGTGCATCGCTTCATGTGCTTCCCTTCATACCCTGAAACGCCCATCGCTCTGGAATAGGGTCAGTCTGGATCAGATCACATGACCTTTTTCAATTGATCCAAAGTGCAATCCTTATGATTTCTAGCAAACTGAAGCATTGTTTTCCTGATTAATCTTATGATTAATCTTACTCTTAATCTTAAGATTAAAACAGTTATTTAGTCTCAGCTTCACCAAACATTTAAGCGATCTCCAGTCATGATTTTATTTTCTATCATATGTTGACCTGAAAAATAAGATGGACATATTTAACTCAGACCCGAGTCTAAACTGCAGAACCAGAGTTAATCAGAAGATGGCAGCACAGGAAAGAGTTTATTTGTCTGTGCCTCTTCTCACATTCCACAGCAGCAACACTAAACCAGCTGTTCCCACACAGCAGAAATATGCTTTAATCTTAATTATTTCCTCCTTCCAGTGGAAAATGATTTCCATGTCAATGCAACTGACCTCTTTGTTGATGTTTCCACGGCTTTCATAGGAGTAGTTGTTGAACTAAAATACGTCAGGAAACACTGTAAGTCAGATCATTCACTTTTGTCTTAAAAAAAAAAAAGAGGGGGGGTGGGGGAACAGCCAGAGACACATTTTAAGTTATTATTTTGGGGGAAATAATGTTCTTACATCAGCAGGAGTTTATTTATTTATGTTTTTATTTAGTTAGGTAGTGTGTCAGGTGTTTCATTTAAACATTTTGGTTTTGCACATGTAAAAATTTTTTTTTTCTCATTTCTCCTGACAACTTTTCATTTTTCCTTTGAATTTCGAAAGAATAAATTAAACAAGACAGGAAATGCCGAAACTATTTTTGAAATATGTCTTACTGTATATTATTAAGTTCATTCTAATTGCCTTTTCCCCCCCCTATAGTAACAGTTCATTTTCAGGACTGTGAGTAGAAACTCTCCACAAACTGATTAAAAAGCATACTGTAAGTAATTGGTGATGGCGGCGCGGTGGTGTAGTGGTTAGCACTGTCACCTTGCACCTCCAGGGTCTGGGTTCGATTCCCCGGCCAGGCTCGATTCCCGTCTCTGTGTGCATGGAGTTTGCATGTTCTCCCCGTGCTTGGTGGGTTTCCTCCGGGTACTCCAGTTTCCTCCCACAGTCCAAAGATATGCAGGTTAGGCTAATTGGCGGTCCTAAATTGCCTGTAGTGTGTGATTGGGTGTGTGAGTGTGTGTGTGTGTGTGTGTGTGTGTGTGTGTGTGCCCTGCGATGGATTGGCACCCTGTCCAGGGTGTACCCCGCCTAGTGCCCGAAGTCTCCTGGGATAGGCTCCAGGTCCCCCGCGACCCTGAACACAGGATTAAGCGATATAGAAAATGAATGAATGAATGAATGAATGAAAGTAATTGGTGATGTTTTTCTGTCTTGTTAAATGTAATAAAGAGAAAAGAGAGAGAACAAAAAGCCTGGTGAGATAATGACAGTTTATATAGTATGTATAGTACGTTAACAAAATGCTGTAGTATCCATCCATCCGTCCGTTTGTCCATCCGTCCATCATCAACCACTTATCCGAAATTGGGTCTCAATGGAGAACCCCAAACCTCTCTCTTCCTGGCCACCTCAACCAACTCTGACAGGGGGATCCGGAGGCGTTCTCAGGCCAGTGTGGAGATGTAATCTTTCCACCTGGTCCTCAGTCTTCTCCGTCATCTCCTCCCAGCTGGACATGCCAAGAACACCTCCCTAGGGAGACATCCTGGTGGCATTCTTACCAGATGCCCCCAACCACCTCAACTGACTCCTTTCCAAGGAGCAGCACTGTGGTATATGAGAAATAAAACACTTCATTAGTGTGATAACAGTTACTCTACCTCATCATGCGTTGTTGACTAATTTTATATGAGATTATGTTACCTTTAACTTTTTTATACAGCTTTTTTTTATATTACAGTACAATTAGATCATCTGTGAAGTAATGTACATGCTAGTTTTGGTGGCAAGTGAGGCAAACAATTTCAGTTCTTCTCAAAGGAAATAATTCCCTCAATTTGATTGGCATTGACCAGAAACACCAAAGCTCTTTTCATAGGACCTGACATTCATCAGCCACCAAATTACCACTGAGCTCCCCTTATCCTGAGAGTTTGCTGCCCTGGTTAGCGTCATCATCACCTCTGTTACTCCCGGCACAGAACTCTCCATGATGTATTACACTGACCTGACATGAACTTTACACATCACACAAACATGGTTTATTCCACATAGCATGAGTGATTCCGTCAGGGCGGCACAGTGGCTTAGTGGTTAGCACTGTCGCCTTGCGCCCTCAGGGTCCTCGTTCCATTCCCGCCACGTGGTCTGTGTCCATGGAGTTTGCATGTTCTCCCCATGCTTAGTGAATTTCCTCCAGGTATTCTGGTTTTCTCCCACAGTCCAAAGATATGTAGATTGTAGATGTAGATATGTAGGCTGATTAGTGTTCCTAAATTTCCTGTAGTGTGTGAATGTGCATGTATGTGTATGTGTGTGCTCTGAGATAGATTTGGCACCCCGTCCAGGGTGTACCCTGCCTCGTGCACCAAGTCTCCTGGGATAGGCTCAAGAGAAACGTTTAACCCATCCTGTGCATTTAACCATCTGCCAGTCTTTCCACTCAACGCATTTCCTTTCACAATTTGCAGTTACACAGATGAAAAATGACATTCTGGATAGTCTTGACATGGCCAGCCCACTCACCCTAGATTAGCCCGGGAGGGTAAAAAAGACAAATCCTGGCCTTCATCCCACCAGTAGAGCAGGAGAACAGGAGAGGAGGGGGGGCGGGAAAAATGACCATAATGAGGTCTTTAAGCTGCTCTGTCTTGACATTATGCAGGAAACACTTGTAGTGACTTTGAGAAATCCTAGCAGGAGTTTTCCCAGAGAAGCGCAGTGCCACAGAGT
Source organism: Channallabes apus (assembly GCA_030522415.1). Classification (NCBI taxonomy): domain Eukaryota; kingdom Metazoa; phylum Chordata; class Actinopteri; order Siluriformes; family Clariidae; genus Channallabes; species Channallabes apus. The sequence continues at coordinate 7,469,062 of CM060118.1, read as the reverse complement.
AATGGAGGCAGGTCGGGTGTAGCGAAACGGCGGCTCTTAACTTGGCACCGCACTGAAAGAGGGAGGATTGGGGAAAAATGAAAACAGCATGACTTTAATGGTGTGTTCTGATTCTGCACGGCTGTACCGCTGCAATAAGCGGTACATAATTTATTTCATAAATATGTCTCTTTAGATTTTTGCTTATTTCTTTCATTTGCATAGATTTTATGCAATACGTTATTTTGTTTTTATTTAAACCCTAATTGGCATGAAGACCAAGAAACCCTCTAGAAAAAAAACACCAAAAGTGCTTCATGCTTCAAAAACTTTAATATTATAACTAGGAGAGCAAACAGGACCAAACTTCAGGGAAGTGGCATGTCGAGTCCAATGAAAAAGAACGTTCAGTATTACATGGAAAAAAACACATTTGGGTTGTATGAACTGGCATGATTTTGGTGAGTTGGATCTGGCCTCATATATCTTGTGTACAGGAGACAGAATACAGCACCAGCATTTACAGTTTTTTCAGCTTAAATAAAATTTGCACCATAAATACAAATAAATAATAATAATAATAATAATAATTCAAAGTATTATGGGAGAAGCATTTGGAAATTTGTTCTTTTTGTAAGATTTGACCTGCAAATTCATGAATCTTGGTTTTGTAAGCAAATTTAAACCAAGAAGTTGGAACCGTGGTTTGATCAATAAGAATTGGAGGGAGTAGAGCGTCTACAGCAATGAGACAGATTGAAGTACGGACTGCTGAAACATTGGATCAGCGTGAGGAGTGGGAGCAAGTTGACCGCATACTCCACTGGTAGCATGCAGACATAAGGATCTGCACATGGGCAGATCTGCAAGGGTGGAGGTTTCTTGCCTGCCATGCTGAAGGCCCAGGTTCGATTCCCACCCAATGTCCAAACCCCAGTCACTGGATGCAGTGCCGGTCCCAAGGCCGGATAAAATGGGAGGGTTGCGTCAGGAAGGGCATCCTGTGCCAAGTTGTTGTGCAGATCAGTTAGTCCGCTGTGCCGACCCCTCAACACCAAAAGACTGGCAACAACAACAGCAAGCGCTCAAGCCAGCAAACACTTTCCTCTTCTCTTTCTTTTTTATTGTCTCCTTACTGACAATCAGATTTGATACATCCAAGTGGAATCTCCAAAAGCCTCCACAGTGGTTTAGTTGCTGTTTAAACACATAAGGGCTGCTTAAAGATGACAGATTAGTGAATCAGCTTCATACACACCGACACGTACATACTGAAGCTGCCATGCAGGGGAGGTTGTGGATATGACAGTGGTAGTGGATCGTCATCAGTCCAGAGATCTTTTTCCCTGAAAGACTCTGACACTGTGAGCAGTCGGGAAATGCCAACCCTGAACACACTCACACACACATCATCCTGAAACTTGTCAGCTTTATTTAGCTTCTGTGGGAAGCAGAGAATCACGGAAGCCCTCGGAAAGATCATCGCAGAGATGACTGTTACTCATCTGAGCAGACAGACGGGCCTGGGACGAAGAGAGATGGAGAAGGAAGAATACCTCACCATGCTCTCTCAGTATAAAAAAACTGCAGGCGTGGCAGCATTTATGGCTCCGTGTGACAGATAGAATGCCATGTTTTGAAACGAGCTGCGTGAAAACACATTAAGACACCGTTTTTCATCCCTAATTGCCCCCGAACGAAAACGAGAGTTATTATCCGTCTACACTGACACCATTAGCCCTGCCCCGCGGTGTGACCTCTGACCCTGGCGTCATTCACACCGGAGTCAGTGACACGTGACGGATATCCATGTGTGACTGTGACATCGTGACCTACAACTCATCCTTCACATAGACACATAATTCTCTCTCTCTCGCACCCACCCACACACACACACACACACACACTCTGGCATTAACAAACACAAATATATCCCTAAAGCTCCTACTGTAAGGGTCCCAAGGCTTGATGTTTGACGATAATAACACAGTTACAGAGCAATATCTTGTATAACAGATGTTAAGTGGCCAGGACAGAGTAGGGGAGAACCAGTGCAGAGAAAAAAACACTCTGATAATTGATTAGAACCCATGCAAAGTACCAGAACTATCAATTGACCTGCAACAGCAAGCAACACAAAACATGTTCTATGATAATATGAACTATCCCGTAGCATCAGTATAAATAGTGGAAAGAGTTTGATTAGTCCAGGAGAGTGTAAAGAGGTGTGTTGAGTGTTCACTATGTCCCTCACTATGTCAGGGGTGGTGACACAGATGGAGGACTGGGTTCTGGAGAATTGGTTTGCCATTGTTTACCGTAGAAGTGTTGGAAGGGCATGTCCTGACCAACACAGGTCTCCCTGTCAGCTTTCCAATTACTTGCAGTGTTTTATTAATTCTGACACTGAGATGAGACAAACAGCTGAGATGAGCACCATTCCTTGAGCACCTCATCAGGTATCTGTTTTTTTTTTTGTGGCAGGAAGGCGTGTTTTATCTTATGCACGTGTGTGATGCATCCATCCATCCATCCATCCATCCATCCGTCCACCTAGGAACCTCTGTGGTCCAACTAGGGACCATGGAGGCCAGTGTGGAAACCAGTGTGTTTATTCCCATTTTACGACTGTGGTAGGACCTCCAGTTCACATTCACAAACTACGGGCGATATGAGAACACCAATTAGCTTATTCTGCATGTATTCGGACTGTGGGAGGAACCCGGAGGAAAGTCACCAAGCATGGGGAGAACATACAAACTCCATGTATACAGACCTGAGGTGGGAATCGAACCTTCAACTCTGGAGGTGCAAGGTGACAGTGCAAACCAGTAAACCACTGTGCCGGCTACATGTGTGACAGTTTCTCAGAATGTAATTTAAAATGAATGGGTTGGTAAGGTGATTACTGCTTGTGAAGTTTAACAGAATATTGATTGTACAAGGGGTTGTTCAAGTCAATTTAGAACTTTAATTTAGCTTTTTTACCTCCATTCATATTTAAGTTGTCTACCCATATTTCTCTATATAATACCATGCCAAACTAATGCATTTATCTGCTATTCACTAATGCTTGGATACCATCAGACTACAAATTCAAATTCAAATTCATTTCTAAAGCACCGAATAAAACAACAATGTTGACCATAGTGCTGTACAAACAATAACACAATAAACAACAAAAGACAAATAAAAGACAGAATACAGGTCCTTCTCAAAAAATTTGCATATTGTGATAAAGTTCATTATTTTCTGTAATGTACTGATAAACATTAGACTTTCATATATTTTAGATTCATTACACACAGCTGAAGTAGTTCAAGCCTTTTATTGTTTTAATATTGATTATTGTGGCATACAGCTCATGAAAACCCAAAATCCCTATCTCAAAAAAATTGCATATTTCATCCGACCAATAAAAGAAAAGTGTTTTTAATACAAAAAAAAGTCAACCTTCAAGTAATTATGTTCAGTTCTGCACTCAATACTTGGTCGGGAATCCTTTTGCAGATTCTTCTGTCTCTCAACTTTCTCTTCACAATAGTGAAAGAGTGAAAACAAAAAGAAGTTTCTGTGATTGAGATCGTAATAATCTCGTTGACTTTTGTTCCTGGATTAGATCAGCAATATAGGTTGGTGCTAAACCATGTAAAGATTTGAAAACAAATAATAAAATTTTACAATTTATCCTAAAAGTAACAGGCAACCAATGCAAAGCTTTTGACACCAGAGTAATACGTTCGAATTTGCATGTGCTTGTAAGCAGTCTTGCAGCCGCATTCTGGACCATGTGCAGTCTATCTAAGTCTTTATTTTGAGCACCATAATATAGCGAGTTACAATAATGCAATCTCGAAATAACAAATGCATGGATTACCTTTTCCAAATCTTTCTTGGATAAAAAGGACTTTATTTTGGAAATAAAATTTTTAAAGAAGCTCGTTCTAACGATTTCATTAATTTTCTTGTCAAATTTAAGTGCACTATCACAAATCATCCCCAGATTTTTTACATGATATTTTCTAAACTGGCACAAATGACCCAGCTTAGATTCAACTGCGTTCTCAGGTTCGGAGGGACCAAACAAAATCAATTCTGTTTTCGATTCATTTAGGCTCAAAAAATTTATAGACATCCATGCCTTAACTTCATTAAGACAAGCCAGCAATCTTTCTATGGCAGTGGAGTCATTTGACTCTGTTTGAATTCTGCTGCTGCTTTACCCTTTTGCAACGTGAGAAGTTCTTCCTTAAAATTTTGTCTTTGAGTGAACTTAATGATTTCGTTTTCTGCTCTTGTTAGGTCTTGAGCTTTTAGAGACTTGTGATTTTCTGTCTTTGGGTCATCTACTTGTGTTTTAACCCTTTCTGTTTTTTGTTTCAGCATGTCTCTGATGCGAAGGATCCAGGCAACGGATCTTTTTAACTTGTGCCAGTCAGAGTGATGATTAATCAGTTTACTCACTGCGTCTGTGTCTGTGTATTTTGTAATGCTCACAATATTCACTAAAGCTGAGAGCTTAACTTCATCAGCATTTTCATCAAAACTTTCTTGTATTGATGTGTCATGAATATTTTCAGGCCATTTGCACTCTGCTTCTTTGAGAAAGGAGGGACCATGGATCCAGTTAACATTTTTCATGAACCTTTCACAGGATACCCCCCTGGAGGCAGAATCAGGCGATTCTGTTGGCCACAAAGGTTTTAAAACGAAGTGTTTCGTTATCAATGTATCTCAAAACAATTGTACTGTCAGTTCAGAACATAGAGTCCAGCAATTTCAATTCTAGCTGTTCTTTCAACGTTTTGTCATTTTTTACAGCGACCACTGCCGCAGTCAGTTCCATTCGTGGAATGGTGGTTTGTTTCAGGGGTGCTACACGGGAGTTCCCCATCATGAATGCACAATGTGTAAGTCCATCAGCGTTTACTAACTGTCACGAAGCGGAACGGAACGAGGTGAATCCAAGTGCAGATGACGTGCCGAAATGTCAGGCGAGAGCGTGGTCGGAATGCGGAAGTCAATGCCGGGTGATCAGTCAGCGTAGCGTCTAAGCCAAATCGTAAAGCGGAAGCCGTGGTCAAAAGAGGAAGCGTAAATTCAAAAACCGGGAGATCAAAGGGCGAGGCAAACAAATCCGAGACGAGAAACCGAAAGCGAAAAACGAGAAACAAAGCGAACTTGGCAACGTGAGATCAAGGGAAAATAAACGCGAGAAGATCGGGGCATGAAAAACACAAGATAATCCAGCGATTTAAGCAGCGCGCCGCGCATGCTTAAATCGCTGGAGTAATCAGTCATGGAATGAGAAACAGCTGAGCAGACGGGGCGGAAACGGGGGCGTGAGAGCGCACGTGACGGCTAGACAAAAACATGAGCACGTGGGGAAATGACAGCGTGGGAAAAGGACGGCAGACAGGGCGTGGAGCATGACAGTACCCCCCCCCTTACGAACGCCTCTGGGCGTTAGGACGGGGAGCCTCAGGGAAGCGTTTCTGAAAGTCAGAGATTAGCTTGGGGTCTAGGATGAACTTGGCGGGGATCCAGCTTCTCTCCTCAGGGCCATAGCCTTCCCAGTCCACCAGGTACTGAATGCCTCTACCTCGGCGGCGAGCTTTCAGGAGGCGGCGGACGGTGTAGGCTTCACCGCCATCAATGATACGGGGAGGAGGCAGAGGGTGGGTGGGGGGACTTAATGGGCTTGAGGCAAGACGGCGTAGCTGGGATACGTGGAACGTGGGGTTTATTCTTCGCATGGTTGAGGGGAGTAAGAGTTTGACAGCGCATGGGTTGATGATCTTGGTAATCGTGAATGGGCCTACATATCGGGGAGAGAGTTTACGAGAAATGGTCTTTAGAGGGAGGTCTCTGGTGGAGAGCATGACTCTCTGCCCTATCCTGTACTTGGGGGCCTGAGAGCGTCTGCGGTCTGCTTGCTCCTTATAAGTTCTGCCTTGTCGTAGCAGCGTCCTTCTGGCCTGAGTCCAGGTCCTCCTGCAGCGGCGAATGAAGGCTTGGGCAGAGGGGACGCTGACCTCCTCTTCCTGAGAGGGGAACAAGGGTGGCTGGTAACCCAGGCAGCACTGGAAGGGGGACAGCCCAGTAGACGAAGAGACTAGAGAGTTGTGGGCGTATTCGACCCAGGGCAGGAATCTGCTCCACGAGGTGACATCCCGGTAGGTCATGCATCTCAGGGCGACCTCGAGAGCCTGGTTCTTCCTCTCCGTCTGCCCATTGGATTGAGGATGGAACCCTGATGACAGGCTTGGGGTGGCTCCGATGAGCTTACAAAATGCCTTCCAGAATTGAGAGGTGAACTGCGGGCCACGATCGGAGACGATATCTTTGGGCAGGCCGTGGAGCTTAAAAACGTGGAGGATCATGAGTTCTGCAGTCTCCTTGGCGGACGGGAGTTTTGGGATGGGAATAAAGTGGGCTGCCTTGGAGAACCGATCCACTACGGTCATGATACAGGTGTGGCCATCAGAGGTGGGTAATCCTGTCACAAAATCAAGTGCGATATCGGACCATGGACGGTGCGGGATTGGTAAAGGTCTGAGGAGGCCTGCTGGGGCGGTGTTGAGGTGTTTATATCGCTGACAAATGTCACAAGCTGCCACAAAGCCAGGGACGTCCTCCTTTATGGTTGGCCACCAAAAACGCTGCTGGGCTTGGGACAGGGTTCGGGCAGAGCCTGGATGGCAAGAGAGTTTGGAGCAATGTGCCCATTCCAGGACCTGGGAGCGTAGAGTGAGTGGGACGAATAGCCGATTGGGGGGTCCATTACTGGGGCCTGGTTCACGGGACAAGGCCTGCTTCACCCGAGTCTCTATATCTAGCTCAGCCACTGCGAGTAGGCAGTGCGAAGGGAGGATGGTGTTGCTGATGGTGGAGTCTTGGGTGTGGGTGAACTGCCTGGAGAGAGCATCTGGTTTGGCGTTCTTGGATCCTGGACGGTAGGAGAGGGTGAAGTTGAACCTGGTGAAAAAGAGTGACCAACGGGCCTGGCGGGAGTTCAGCCGCTTGGCGCCTCGAAGGTACTCAAGGTTCTTGTGGTCAGTCCAGACCAGGAATGGGATCTCCGTTCCTTCAAGCCAGTGTCTCCACTCCTCCAGGGCTAGTTTTATGGCCAGGAGCTCGCGATCTCCGATGCCATAATTTCCTTCGGTGGGGGTTAATCGGTGTGAGAAGAAAGAGCAGGGGTGCAGCTTGTTGTCATGGGCGGATCTCTGGGAGAGAATGCCTCCTACTCCCGTGCTGGAGGCGTCGACCTCCACAATGAACTGCCGTGACGGGTCCGGGATGGTGAGGATAGGAGCGGATGTGAACAGCTTCTTAAGTTTGGTGAAGGCTCCCTCAGATTCCTGGTTCCAACGAAAACGAACCTTGGGAGAGGTTAGGGCTGTTAGGGGGGCAGCGATAGAACTGTAGCCGCGGATGAAACGGCGATAGAAATTTGAGAATCCCAGAAATCTCTGGAGTTCCTGTCGTGAGGTGGGTGTGGGCCAGTTCGTGACGGCTTGAAGCTTGGCGGGTTCCATCTGGATTCCTGAAGGTCCGATGCCAAATCCAAGGAATGTGGTGGAAGTGGTGTGGAATTCGCACTTCTCTGGTTTTGCAAATAATTTGTTCTCTAGGAGCCTTTGTAGCACCTGTTGGACATGCTGTTGATGCTCCTCCAGGTCCCGGGAAAAGATCAGGATGTCATCCAGGTAGACAAACACAGATAAGTTGAGAAAGTCTCTGAGTATATCGTTAATGAAGGCCTGGAAGACTGCGGGGGCATTAGTGAGGCCGAACGGAACCACAAGGTATTCGTAGTGCCCTGTAGGGGTATTGAAGGCCGTTTTCCACTCGTCACCCTCTCGGATGCGGACAAGGTGGTAAGCATTGCGTAAGTCGAGCTTGGTGAAAATCCTGGCTCCTTGGAGAAGCTCAAAGGCGGTGGCCATTAGTGGGAGGGGGTACCGGTTCTTCACAGTGATCTCATTCAAACCCCTGTAATCTATGCAGGGACGAAGGGAACCGTCTTTCTTGCCCACGAAGAAGAACCCGGCCCCCGCTGGAGAGGAAGAAGGACGAATGATCCCCGCCGCGAGGGATTCGGTGATGTAATGGTCCATGGCTTGGCGTTCCTTGGGTGACAATGAGTAAAGACGGCCCTTGGGGGGAGAGGTGCCTGGGAGCAGATCAATAGCGCAGTCGTATGGCCGATGGGGGGGAAGAGAAATGGCGCGCGATTTGCTGAACACAGCCTTGAGGTCGTGATACTCAGGTGGAACATGGGTGAGTTCCAGTGATTCATCCGCCTGGGCGGGATCGGGGCATGACGTGAGGGCAGCGCGTAGGCAGGTCGTGGAACATGATGGGCTCCATGCTGAGATCGAGTTTCCGGCCCAGTCAATCTGTGGGTTATGTCGGATCAGCCAGGGGAGGCCCAAAATGACCGTGGCATGAGATCCCTCCATGATGGATAGCGAGGTCTGCTCAGAATGGTTACCTGAGACCCTTAGACCGAGAAGAGGGGTCCTGTGGGTGATAGAAGGAAGTGGACTCCCATCGAGGGCCTGAACCTTGAGGTGAGTCTCTAAAGGCAGAGCAGGGATTCCCAGGGCCTTGGCTGAGGCGGCATTGATTAGGTTACGGTCTGAACCGGAGTCGATCAGTGCCTGCACCAGGTGGGTTCGTTGTTCGTGGATGAGGAAGATGGGAAGCAGTCGGCGTTGGTCTGGAGGTTTCTTTGGAGAAGTGCCCTCCAGTGCTCCCAGCTGAACCTGAGGACTCCTTCTCCTTACTGCACAGTTCTTAAGTAGATGGTTCAATTCTCCACAGTAGAAGCAGGCTCCCTCCACTCGACGACGTCGTCGCTCCTCTGGTGAAATGCGGGTTCTGCCCAGTTGTATGGTTTCATCCTGAGGGTGGGGTTGCTGGAAGGCTCTAGGTGGTGCAATCCTGGCCCCTTTCCGAAGGCGGAGACGTGAATCCACTCGGCCGGCCAAATCCATGAGATCTTGGAGTGATGACGGTAGTTCACGAGAGATTAGCTCATCCTGAAGTGCTTCTGTCAGTCCTTCAAAGAACACATCACTCAACGCACGATTATTCCACCCACTGGAGAGAGCTAGGGTCTGGAATTCTATGGCGTAATCATAGGCCGAATGCGAGCCTTGTTGGAGCTTTAACAGTTTGTGACCAGCTTCCCTTCCATGACATGAGCGATCAAACACCCTCTTCATCTCCTCAGCGAAGTCCTCGTAGTTGGAGCAGCAGGGGTCGCGAGAGTCCCAAAGAGAAGTGCTCCATTCTTGAGCTCGTCCTGAGAGCAGCGTTATCACATATGCCACCTTGGAGCGTTCGGTGGAGAATGTGGAGGGTTGGAGCTCGAATATCAGCGTACACTGAGAGAGAAACGAGCGACATGTACCAGGATCACCCTCATAGGTCGGGGGGGCAGGAAGGCGTGGTTCGCGTTGCATGATGGAGTCCTCATGTCGCGTTGGAGAGAGCTGGAGTCCTTGGAGCTGGGTTGTGACGTCAGCAAGGGTTTGCTTGGTGTTGAGCAGCCCCTGGTGGTGAGCTTCAAGAGGAGCACCCTGATGCTCCAGTGCTACATTCATGCAGTCGACATCTGCTGGATTCATATCGATGGCTGGATTATTCTGTCACGAAGCGGAACGGAACGAGGTGAATCCAAGTGCAGATGACGTGCCGAAATGTCAGGCGAGAGCGTGGTCGGAATGCGGAAGTCAATGCCGGGTGATCAGTCAGCGTAGCGTCTAAGCCAAATCGTAAAGCGGAAGCCGTGGTCAAAAGAGGAAGCGTAAATTCAAAAACCGGGAGATCAAAGGGCGAGGCAAACAAATCCGAGACGAGAAACCGAAAGCGAAAAACGAGAAACAAAGCGAACTTGGCAACGTGAGATCAAGGGAAAATAAACGCGAGAAGATCGGGGCATGAAAAACACAAGATAATCCAGCGATTTAAGCAGCGCGCCGCGCATGCTTAAATCGCTGGAGTAATCAGTCATGGAATGAGAAACAGCTGAGCAGACGGGGCGGAAACGGGGGCGTGAGAGCGCACGTGACGGCTAGACAAAAACATGAGCACGTGGGGAAATGACAGCGTGGGAAAAGGACGGCAGACAGGGCGTGGAGCATGACAACTAACCTGAGGTATGAGACAGCTCCGTATCCCATTTCACTTGCATCCAAGAAGTGGTGGAGTTGTGCTGTAGCTGTAACTCCGAAGTCGGCTGGTTTTATGCACCTTGCTATGCTGAACTCGGACAGTCTGTGCAGCTCTTGCAGCTAGGTTTTCCATGCTGTTGCAAACTGCTCGAGAATGTCATCATCCCAGGCTAGTTTTTCTTTACATAGCTGTTGCATTAGGATTGTAGCTGGCAGTATGGCAGGTGGGAGAAAGCCTAACGGGTCGTATGTTGAGCTAGTGACTGACAGAATTCCTCTTCTTGTCACAGGTCGTTCCTTTAAACTAATCTTAAACTTGAACATGTCTGAATCAATGCACCCCACAGCACCCCCAGAGCTCTCTCTATGGGCAGTGCATCTTTACTCAAGTCTAAGTCTCTCATGTCTTTGATCCTTTCGCTCTCGGGAATGACAGTCAGTAGGGCACGGCTATTGCTTGCCCATTTAGTGAGGTTAGACCCTCCGCTTGTACAGAGACTTGTGAGATCATTGTATAGGGCGACTGCTTGGTCATGACTCGAAACGGATTTCAGGCAGTCGTCTACATAAAAGTTTTTAAGCACTGTATTAACTGCCACAGCAGGTGCATTGCTGCGGTTTTCTTCTGCTGTCTTTCTGAGGGCGAAGTTAGCACCACTAGGCAACAATTTTGCACCGAACAGATGAACTACCATTTTATTTTCAACTAAGTCTTGGTTCACATCTCCATTCGACCACCATAGGAAGCGCAGCAGATCTGTGTCCTTCTCGGGGACTTTCACGTGATAATACATGGCTTCTACTGTGCCCTTTTTCTTGGACTTTATTTTAGCAGTGCTATGGGGAGGATGCAATTACCTCCAGCCCCAGTGAGCGCATTTGATTCATGACTCACAGCAGGTGGTGTATTTGTTGTGCCACTTTCAGTTTCGTTTCTACGGGCGCTCGTAGCTGACTGCGCCGTGTCTGGCACTGCTATGTGTAGCATGCTTGGATGTGGCTTTGAACACAATGAACATGTAATTTTTTTGGTACAGTCTTTCCACAAATGACCCTTTGTTAAACATCCAAAACAGAATCCGTTTCTTTTTAAGAATTCTACTTTGTCTTTGTGTGTCTTATCATTAAATTGGAAGCAATCGTCTAAGATATGCTCCCCTTTGCAATGTGCGCACGGTTTAGTGAAGGCGCTGACAGGTACTGTAATGTACCGGCATTCTTCATTGTAATCAAGTCTTTGTGAATTCTACCAACCTGTCTGTCCTCGGTTACGACGCTGACCCTGGGTTCTCCTTGGCCCCTTTGTTTGGGTCCTTGAAGGGATGTGTGACAGGGTTTTCCGTCGCTGATTGCGGCGTCCAGGTCCGTAGAGTGCGCGCTGCTCAGGTGCGCGTTGCTCGATTCAGTGACTGCGCTCTCGTTCGCAGGCTGCGCTCGGCTGTTGCATGTTGAGTTGGAAAGATGAGAGTGCGCGCTGCTCAGGCACGCGCTGCTCGGACGCGCGCTGCTCGATTCAATGAGTGCGCTCTTGCTCTTGGGCGATCGGCTGTTGTATTTGCGATCTTGACGTTGAAGCACTCTTAATTTGGCATCATGCATAGCAAGCGCCGTTTTGGTTTCCAGTCGTTCCTTTTTCGCCTTTAGTTGTGCCATTATTTGTGCTTCTTCTGTTTCTAGTTGGAGACGTTCCTCCAAGGTTACAGCTTTTGCTAACAGCGCTGCTCTTTCGGCTTCTTCTTTCTTTATTCGGGCTGAGGATGATGTAGAAGTTACAGACCTTTTGGATGCTGCCGTTATCAGTGACACGCTGACGCCCGGCGAGACATCTTCGCGTATTCGCGACGTCACAGAGTGGCCCTTAATGTCCTTGGTGTCCGCTATCCAGCGACCCACCTTAGCTATGAATTCTGTGCGGCCTTGGGCCTCAGGTGCTCCGCAGGCGACCTGATCGCGTTTGTGTTCGTCTTTACGAGTGTACACAAGCACATCAACGTTGCTTCTCATGAAGTTCTCTCTCAGCTTCCCGTATTCGGGTCTGTACTCGGTTTCAACGATGTCTAACTTACGTGCATAGTTCATAGGTGTCTTTAATTCAGTAGACATTGCATTCAGTCGAATTCGCTTGCCTTTTCTTGCATCCAGCGCCGTTAGGCTCCCCAGCCAAGTGCTGTGAGCGTTGTCCTCGTTGTTCGGCATGGCGAAGTTCGACGGCTATTCTCTTTTACTTTCCCTTTCAGCGTTCACTTGTTTTCGTTCAAACAGCGGAAAAGCTTTTGACTTTATGTAGATGCGGTCATATTATTTCACCAGTTTTGACGCGTAGCTCTGGTTTAAAGTTTCACTCACACGACAGAAGTCCGATCTCTTTGTCTCTTGTAGTTTATTTTGTCAGCATCAAAGAATCAACACTTCATACAGTCGTCTTTAGTAAATCCACTGTGATTACAGACACCAGTTGCTGCATCTTGCAAATCTCTTACTTTTACAACAACCTGTTTGCTGTATCTTGTAAATTACAGTCTTAGCTTACGAATATAACAACACTCTTGCTGTATATATCCACTTAGGGGAGCTTACGGTTACAACAACCTAGTTGCTGTATCTCACATTTTTAGCTTACCAGGAGCTCACCTTAGCTGACGGTCAAAAGCTTGTGTTTCCGTAGCCTTCCACATCTAAACTGAACTCTCTAACATATGACAGTCACACAAATGCATGTAATAGTAGAATGACATCACAGACCAACTTACGATTGTCAACTTATGATGCATGACTAAGAAATATAAAGCTTATGGCTTATGTAACAAACTTAATGCTTAATGCTTTACTACTGAATAGAACAAGGTAGAACAAATGAAATAACAGCAAATAAAATAAAATAAACACAACAACAAATTCATAACAAGTGCGATATGGCACTTACAGTTGATATGGAAGGAAGACAGTAAATAAAATAGGATTGTGATCAGCAACCAAGAGATCATCTATGATAATGTCACTGACTGATAAACCAAGTGACAGGATCAAGTCCAACGTGTGACCATGAATATGTGTAGGACCATTAACCATTTGCTGAAGGCCAATAGAATCAATAAGATTTACAAAGTCCTTTAAAAAAGAATTTGTTGGACAGCATATATGAGTATTGAAATCCCCCAGTATTAATATTTTATCATATTTAACAATAATGTCAGCTAAAAACACAGACAACTCTGAAATAAAGTTCTTATTAAATCCAGGTGGTCGATAGACAATAGCACAAAGCATAGGAGATGACAGCCGCATTTCAAACACTTGAAGTTCAAAACTTGAAAAACGCTCAAAATTGAGCCTATTGCAAATAAAAGTATCCTTAAAAATAGAAGCTATACCACCTCCCCTTCCCGTTTCTCGGGGAGTATTAAAAACTACAAAATTACTAGGCGCCACTTCTCCAAAAACAGACATGTCCCCGGCACTTACCCAAGTTTCAGTAACAAATAGAAAATCTAACTTTTGAGCTCTAATGAACTCATTTAAAATGAAGGTCTTGTTTCTCAATGAACGAGCATTTATCAGCGCCAACCTGATTGCTGGTCCCGCATCGTTCACCGAGACACCGTAAGACTGCTTTGGGCCAAGTGGTACAGGGCAAAGGTTCCGCAGATTAGCTCCCCTCCAGTGAGGACTCAAGGGACACCAACGATGGGTTAGCACGGGCTCCGTCAGTCCGACGGGCTGCACCCACCGCAACAACGCTCTCTCCGAGCGCCGATATAGCACCTGGCCGCCACTCCATTCCTGCAGTAGCACATCCTCTGGGCCAGGCGTTCTCGGAAGAGAGACCAAATACGCTTTTAGTTTTACCACCTTTCCTCCCCGCTTCCCACAGCAGCGCCGTTTCTTTTCCAGAGGAGGCCAAGGCTCACGTTTAAGCCAGGTAGGAATAATTAGCGGCGGCTTAGAAATTGGGGGCTGCATGTCTTTGGACTTTGGGAGGAACTAGACTGCACAGGAAAAAGCCGGTTCGTTAAAGTCTTTTTATTTCAATCAAAAGACATAAAACACCAAACACAAACTTAGGCTTAAATATAACTAAAGCTAGACGCCTGACTGAACTTCAGCCAGGCTATTTATACTAAACATAATCAAAACCAAATTAGCTTTCCTCGGTTCAGGTGAGCTTCTTACGTCACCTGACCGAGGTGCAGACTGGGAACTGAAGTAAAACCAAACATAACAAAAACTACAAAACGAAGCATAAACGGGCGTTAGGCGCCCTCTAGGGGTTGACCGTTATAGTACTTGCAAACTCCATACACTGAGGAAAGGAGAGATTCAAACCCCAGCACTGGAGGTGTGAGACAACAGAGCTAACCACTAATTTAAAAAAAAAAACAGAAATTGAGATGTTACAATAATATTAAACATGTGCCTAAAATTATATTAAATATATGTTATCAGTGGTGTCAAAAGTATTCACATTCATTACTTGAGTAGAAGTATAGATACTAGGGTTCAAAAATACTTCTTTAGAAGTTGAAGTATCAACCCAAGCTTTTTACTTAAGTAAAAGTGTAAAAGTACTGGTTTCAAAACTACTTAAAGTATAAAAGTAAAAGTACCGTGAGGGGCGACAAAAGCAGTAAGGTCTCGCTTTCTGATCATGCAAGGGGGGGGGGGTTGTGCGCGTTCTTATCATGCGACCGGGGGGGGTTGCGTGTTCTGATCATAAAAATAGAGTAACGAGGCTGTTTTAAAAAGTAAGGAGTAGAAAGTACAGATAATTGCTTAAAAATGTAAGGAGTAGAAGTAAAAAGTCGGCTGAAAAATAATTACTCCAGTAAAGTATAGATACCCAAAATTTCTACTTAAGTAAGGTAACGAAGTATTTGTACTTCGTTACTTGACACCTCTGTATGTTATATACACATTGACAATGTCGATCTGGTTCATGTTCATCTGAGATGCTTCTCCGTGCAGCCGAATAAACAAATCACACAACAGGATTTGATGAAACAACAACGCTCTCAGTGCCAGAGCGCCTCAGGAGGAATGACTGCTTCAGATTGCCATTCCCAGATTTCCTGCCTGATCCAAACACTGTGAGATTCCAGTGTGCTTTCCACAGAAAAGCAGCTGCGTGAGTCATCTGAGGAAACGTCCAGTTACTTCTGCATATACACGCCAATGAGACGACCTCTTAACTATCTCGGATGAAATGGAATATAAGATCTGTTTTGGGAAAGATGTTAGTGGTGAGATATTTCCAGTTTCCAGTGCCTCTATGAGGAAACATGATTACATCTACATTTACATTTAGGCATTTGGCGGACGCTCTTATCCAGAGCGACTTACAAAAAGTGCTTTAAAGTTTACTGACTGACATGATGTGGCTGATGGAGTGTGTTCGGAGTGAAGATGACATTATGTTATAGCAAAACAATCAATTACAGGGTGGTGTGATGGTGGGATTTCTTTCACCATATCAATGAACACACACACTTTATGTTTCTCTGAGTGATCTATTACAGTAGAAACACATTACATTAATCAACACATTCGACCAATCAGAATCCAGATTTCAGCACTGCTGTGAAGTAATACTCTACATATTCAATCTTTGGACGTTTCTCATCTTCACTTATTATTATCTTGTCTACTTCTTCTGATTTATACATATTTGCAATAAGTATTGGCACCTCTTTAGTTCATGCATCATTAACAACCCCTGACATATGTATCACTTGTGGGACGTTTTATTCTCAGTAAAGCAGCAACTCTGACTTAAATAAATAAATATATTAAGATTTTTTAAATGAAATGATTCGAATAAGATTCTGCTTGGCTTTAGGGACTTTCTTCTGGTCTCCATAAGTTTATTTTGGATTTCTGTTAAATTTATGTTCCTTTTTTTCCCCTCATCCTGCTTATATTTCTTCTTCCATTTTGTTTCTTGTGTTTTCTCCATTTATGCATAATGGCTTTAACGGTCTAAGTCTTTGATTCTTTTTATCCTCTTGTTTGGAATTTTCAGATACCTGATCAGCAGAACTGTCTGTGCAGCAAAACTGAGCTGAGCATTTAAAGCAAGTCTTTCCTTGCTTTAAAGAAGACTAAAGTGGGGAAGTATTTAGTTTTTTGTCATTAGACATTTAATTGATGCTCATAGAAATAAACTGCCTAAAAATTTCCAAACGTTTACCTTGCTAATAAAGGAAAACCACACAGAGACGAAGTAATTGTATTCGTATTTTACATTCTTCACTCAAAAACAGGAATGCCAAAACTGGGGCTGGATAATAAATACAGATCCACTCCTATAATATCACTGATATTTTTTTGGACAAAATTATGATATTGTTATTCAATTCAATTCAATTCAGTTTTATTTGTATAGCGCTTTTAACAATTGACATTGTCTCAAAACAGCTTTACACAATCAAAATGGAGTTCCACTTTCAGATTACAAAAATGATGATGGTTGTTTCAGGTACGGTTTTAATAAAAATTATGTTCCCTTTCAAAGGCTACACTCAATGCTGCGCGAGAGCGCTATGGTAACGATTCCTCGTGACCGGTTGTGAAGCACATGTGTGTCAAACACGCCAAATATTTTGGCATGTATAACCTTAGGCAGGTGATGTCAACCGATGAGGTGCACCTGGAGGTTATAAATAGGCATGGCCCGGAAGCACCCTCAGATCTTTTTATCTTCAGGATCCATGTTGGATGTGTGCGTGTGTGTAAGCACTTTTTTAAAAGAAAGCGAAAATAGAAAGTGTCTTACTACTCACCAGAAAGATGGCAGAGTTAGACATGAGTCCGTCCCTCTGTGTAGAAGAATATCTCGCTGAGGGCGATCTCCACACTTTCTGTTTTGAGTGTTTGGGGGGAAGAGCACACTTTCCTCAGGCTTCAGGGAGCAGGTAAGTACTGTATTGCGGTTTTCTCCCTATTAAAGTCCCTCGCGCTCGGGTTCGCCGTCTTAAAGCGAAACCGCGAGCCGCAACGTATTTCTCACGTGCAATTTTGGCGGAAGCGCACGCGACGGAATCTTCCTTTTCTCTCGCCGGATCATGAGTCTTTTACCTTCCACTTCTCAAGCGCACTTCGGCGCTTCTTGTGAAGGGGGGAAGAACTTTCTCTCTCGCTTCCGTGGAGATGGAAACTATCACCTCAGAGCACTACTCTAGTGATGAGCCAGTGTGTTAGTTGTTGTTAGAGGTGGCAACGCGTGGTCTAATGCGTACACCTCGATTCGCCATAAAAATAAATAAATAAAATAAATCCCCCAAACGCTCAAGGTCAGACGACAGGTGCCTGTTGGGTGGCCGGAGGAGGGGCCTCAATGATGACCCCCCTCCCTCCTGGTGACCTCCATGAGTTAACTCTTTCATGGAATAAGCCGTATTTATCCCGTGTGTTTTATGCTATTGACATTTAATTTGTTCTAATGTCATTGATGAAAGCGCTGTCCTTTATGATGATGTCCCAGATCAGAGAGACGCTCGCGGGCTATCTCTTTCCTGAGAGCTCATTCTCCTGGGAGAAATCCACACTCCCCACGAAGCGTGTAGACTAACATCTTCATTAGTGGGAGAATTTTTTTCAGGCAGCGGGTCAGCCTGATGCTGTCCTGCACACAATGGCTTTGCAGGCATACCAGACTGACCTACTGAGAGCTGAGCACTGACAGGAGGCCGTGGTTCAATCTCCGCCACCACTGTTGTTTCAGGGAGCAGCGGTATCCAGCGAAATATCCTCCCATGTTCAGGATGCCGAACATCTAACACACCCATCTAGCCGAAGTCTCAAAATTTGTGCACCTTTTAGAGAGGATGGCAGCGGGGAACCTACTGCCAGCTATGTCTCTTTAGGTACGAAGCACTGTGGAGGACCAGCATCCTTAGGAGGCCATGCATCAATCTCAGCCATCACTGGTGATTCGGAGAGCAACGGTCTCCAGTGAAACGTTAGACATACGAACTTTGACACCTCGGCCAGATGGGTGTGTTAGGTGTTCAGCATACTGAACATAGGAGGAAGGGACCGAACACCTAACACACCCATCTAGCTGAGGTGTCAAAGTTCGTGCACCTTTTAGAGGAGGCAGGCAGCGGGGAACCTACTTCCCATTATAGGAATCCATTATAGCACTCTAAAGGAGTATAAGCTAGGCCAGGAGGTAACTTAACCACCACTGAAACCACTCTGGGAGTGGTGAAGTGCCGGGGGATTTCATCCAAGTGCCAATCCCCAGTGGCAAAGTGGCGCAGAGAGCTTCGTACCCTTTCTATGTGGTTCAGACCCCGGTCTTTGACTCTGGGTCCCACTCTAGGTCTGTGTTTTCCCTCACAGGCTGGGGTGCGGCTTTAGATGGCTGTCCAGCCCAAGGGATCTGGAGAGGTCATCTTCTCGCACGGCACATCAATTGCCTCGAAACAATGACTTTATTTCTGGCCCTGAAATACTCCCTCCAGCAGCTGAGAGGCAACAAGGGTTACGTGCCTTCATACTCTCTCTATGGAGCTAGCGTCTCGGCATCGACATGTCGTCCTAGCTCACCTCATTTTCTTTAGGATAGAGTCTCAACTCCACGGAAAGTGTTCTCTTTCCTACACAAAGTATACATTGAGTGTCATGTGGGATCCGACCGCAATGCGGGCACAGCTGTCTCCTGAACGCATCGAATCCATTTTAAACAAACACTCTAAAGGAGTTCAAGCTAAGCCAGGAAGTAACTTTCACCGCTTCAGTGGTGGCTAAGTTCCTGGAGATTTCATCCAAGGGCCAATCCCCAGAGGCAATAAGGGTTACGCGCCGAGAGCTTCGTACCCTCTATATGTGGTTCAGACCCTCGTCCTTGACTCTAGGTCCGTGCTGTCATCGCAAGTTGCTAACGGCAGACATTTTTCCCTTACAGGTGGGAGCGCGGCCTTAGATGGCCATCCAGCCCAAGGGATCTGGAGAGGTCATCTTCTCGTGTGGCATATCAACAGAGTCGAATTGACGACTTTATTTCTGGTCCTGAAATACTCCCTCCAGCAATCAAGAGGCTAGCACGTGTCCTAGCACGGATGGACAACATTTCGGTAGTCTTGTAAACATCGCCTGGGCAGACTAGATTTGCAATTCTAAGGAACTAGCGCACTAGGTTCTGCTTAAGGACAGGACAAATTCTATCCATCAGGATCATTTACATTCCAGGATATAAAACATGTAGACCCAGTCCACTGCCAAACTGTTTCAGTGCTGGAAGTTTCTGAAAAAAAAAAAAAGCCGTTTTGCATCCTCACCCAACTATCTTCCACAGTCGAGGCCTTCTGTCCTCCACCGTTAGCTCCGGAGCAGTAAGACTTCATTTGCTGTGTCCAGCTCATGCTCCTCAATTTACAGCGCACCTTTGCATTAGCCAAGGCCGTAAATTAGAGCAGGGTTTCTTACGCCGTGGGGCCGCAGCCAAAGGGCAGCCGCCATTAGACGAGTCGGGTGGGAGATGCTACCGCGCTAGCCTATGAGGCGCGTGGCACACTTAGCGTTTAGGGACCATTCGACCAGGAATCTTGCCTCATCAATTGCTCTGGCAATAGGGGCTTCCAGTATGTCATGCGGCAGGTTGCCTTTCCGAGTCAGCATCCCAGAATTATGTCTAAGACTCCTTGGGGGTAATGTGCGCATACTACTGTACACAACCCTGGGGTTCCAGACACTTGCAGTGCGGCGGCGTTGGTATTCTCGTTCCCATAGTGCTTTTGTGCAGCATCGAGTGTAGCCTTTGAAAGGGAACGTCTCGGGTTACTTTACTGTAACCCTGTTCCCTGAAAAGGCGCGAACGAGATGCTGCACTCCAATTCCGCACTGCATGAGTGACTGGACATCCATCAGACAAAATTGACCTGAGGGTGTTTCCGGTTCATGCCTATTTATAACCTCCAGGTGCACCTCATCGGTTGACGTAACTTGCCTGAGGTTATACAGTACATGCCAAAATATTTGCATGTTTGACACACAAGTGCTTCACAACCGGTAACGAGGAATCGTTTCCCATACGATTATGGGTTACAGCAAAGTAACCCGAGATGTTTTCTTTATTTATTTATTTGCACTTTACATTTTGTTGAGTACAATTTAATGTACTTTCAATAATATATTCATTTACTTAGTTTACTTATTTCTTAAGTTATGGATGACATTATATATCAGTGGGTCTCAACCTTAGCCATGGAGAAAGTTTTTTATTTCAATTTTTTTTTATTCTCAGATACTGTAGAACCCTGGACGTGTCTCTGATTACCTTTTGGCACTGGTTAATAATAATAATAATAATAATAATAATAATAAGCATGCTTGATTTTTAGGTGTTTTTTTTCTACGAAAGTTCGATAATCAGGTAGCTCAGGTAATAATGTGCTTAATAAATGTTTGTAATTAAATGTTGTTTAAAAATTGTTGATAAAAATTGTAGGCCGTACAGATAGGGCTTTGGCATTTGCTAACTGGGAGCAGACCACTTACTGTATGAGCCTTCATTCCATGCAGTATCTGGGCCAGATGAATGTGGTAGAAGTGGGCCAGAACTGGGCCATAAAATCATTATCATCAAGTAAGGGTAGGCCACAGCATGAATGACCAGCTTTCCGGATATCCCTACAGTATATCAATCCACCCTTTCACAGTCCACTTAAACCATTCTTTTTTCACCAGTGGGTCCCTATGTACACTATGGCCATATGGACCCAACAGGGGCAACCAACCCCAACCCTCCGATCATCAATCCAGAGCCTCTAATACACCAACTTCATTTACATGTTCATTCATGGCATTTTGTAGATGCCCTTATTCAGAGCATCTTTTTCTCTCTTTTTTTCCATACATCTGAGCAGTTGAAGATTAAGGGCCATGCTCAAGGGCCCAAAACTGACCTTGGTGCTGGGGTTTGAACCAGGGACCATCCTACCAGTAATCCAACACCTTAACCAAATAACAAAAACTTAACAAAACATTTTTAGATAGAATTTTACTGCCTAGTAATTACTGTAAACAGCTGACTGAATTAAGCTAGTGTTTAAATAGGAAATGATGTCTAGAGATAGATAGATAGATAGATAGATAGATAGATAGATAGATAGATTTCACCAGCATGCTCCACAAGTAAAATTAACTGCTCAAATATTACGTAATACACAATATTATTATTTTATTATAAATTTTTGTAATCAAATTTAAATGTAATTTATTTATTTCACCAGTGTATTTAGACTGTCTTTGTTTTAAATTCTAAACAAACTGCAAACTGTACATTTTAATATTATTTTTATTGTAAATAGAGCCAGAGGGATGCAAACTTTTGCACTTTATCTCACTTTTTCTCTCTAAGCTCTTAGTTCTGCTCTCTGAAAGGCACAGATTGATTTGGACCTCACACAAAAATGCAAAAATGCAGCGATAAGGCAGGAAGTGCATCGCTGGGGGCTGAAGGCTTGAGTAACGTGGAGTTTGTTAACACACACACACACACACACACACACACACACACACACAAAAGAAACCTCCTGTGTTGTGTATCGAAATGTTAAATAAAATAAAGTTACATTATTGTATATTCAAATTGATATTTTGTACCTCAGCAATGATGTACTGGTTTGATGAATATTTTCATTTATTTAACAAAATTCACTCACTGCTTCACTTGTTCCTTCCTCTCTTTTAAATAAGTAATAAGTCTTTTGAAAGATATCATTCATCTTTTTTTTCACTCCTAAATCATGACGGATTAGAGCGTCAAATTCGTTTTCTCTCCGAGCGTGCAGCAGTGCAAACACACTTCACTCTGGATGCAGAAATACACAAAACACAGAGAGATGTCAAAGAAATAATAATAATAATAATAATAATAATAAGTACAAAAATAACAGTAAAAAATATACACCAAGGTTTGGATTTCACCATGATTAACTGGTGTGCAGAATATTTCGATGTATCATATCAGGATTCATCTTGTTCAACCGCTCGTCAAACCTTCTTAAGCGCCTGCAAAAATATTTCCTTTTTTTTTTTTGGAAAGCACAGGCAGGCCTCGTTTTGCGAGAAATAATTAAAATTGAGAGCGGCCTAAATTGAAAACAGTTGTGTGGTCTGGTTTCAGCACAGAGCATTCACTTTCACTTGTTTTAATTTGTATGCTGTGTATAAAAATCCTGATTCTTCCTGGATGTGAAAATTAAAGGAACATATGCCTAAGCCACAAACTCTTTAATGTGATGTCCATTTCCTCCACAGAAGTCCTTTTTCTTAGGCCTGTTTATTAATACGACAAACACACCACTGACTTATGGAACTACATGTAAGTTGCTGTAAGTTTGATGTTATGAATTTATAATCCTTGTAGTTGGATGTGCTATAAAACATCCCATGTGAAGACTCATTGCATAATGTAGAAAACAGCTTCATTGTCTTACTCAAGCTGAACAAGTTCTTTTTTATTATTTCTCACAGACCTTTAAAAACCAACACAACTTTCACAGTCCGAGTTCAGAGCCTTGTTATAAACTCAGTATAAACTGATCACTTCATACATAAACATAATGAATTCAGGGTGTGGTTACTGATTTTTTTTATTTTAATTATTTCTAAGGGTGGCAATGGTGATTGATTAGTTAAACATTGTGGCCTCACATATCCTACCTTTGGGTCTGTGTGTGTGTGTGTGTGTTGGTTTTTGTGGTTTAAGAGGACTTTTGACCTGAATACGCACCAGCAAGTGTGTGTGTGTGTGTGTGTGCTCTCCCCATACTTGGTGGGTTTCCTCCAATTTCATCCAACAGTCTTCAGGCCCCAGGCCTCCCGCAACCCTGGAGAGAGAATTATTTCTATTTGTTTATTTGTCCTGAAGAATTGTATTCTTCTTATATTACAGCAATTTGCTATTGTTTCTATAGTAACAGCTCATGCAGCAAAGTTGTACAGCAGACAATCCACATAAACAAACTTTCATTTTCTACACCTTCATAAAATTTTTTAAAGATTTTTAAAATGAGGTTTTTAAAATGAGGTTTTTTATGAGATTTTTATGAGGATTGTTCGGTATCACTCTTTCAGCAAAACTTCTAATAATCAAGTCAAGTCAAGTTCAGCAGTTATTAGACGTGTTTAAACTAACAAAATGTGAGGGGGAAGTTATTATTTTCATTTATCTTTATTTAAATTCCCTGAGGCTTAAACAAGCCAATTAATTTTTCTGAGTATTGTGACTTCATAAAAGAAGATCCCCCGGCTTGCTGCTCAGCCCTGCCGCTCTCTGGAGAATCGTGGCTCAGCAGTAGCTTCTATACATAGACACTGTTTGGAAGGAGGAGTGTAACAGAGGGAGTGTAAGGTATGAGGTAAAGATTTATTATCACACCCAATTTAGGGGAGTTAACTTGTGGAAACCTTTAAAATATAAGATAAAACAGGAGCTTGTTTTGTACAACTACAGCCCACTGTACTGTAAAAGCCATTAAATCAAACCGAAAGTCAAGTGCACTACTGTCAGTTCGGCCTGATGTATGCTTCAGGACTTAGATCATGATTAATACTTCACTATTTTCATCCCAGTCATGGGAAACATTGCATGTGAAAGAATTTGAATCTTTTTTTTTTTTTTTTTTTGTGAAAACAGTGGAATCTAAACCTCTTATATTATTCTCAGACCTGTTTGGGTGAAATGAAGACACACGGCCCTGTTTGCCATCTGTGCCGAGTAACGTACTGGGTTATTATTGGAACTGATTTGCCCGTTTCCTCTCCCAATCATAGCAAATCAGGACAAAATATCTCGTGGGAGAGTGTGCAAAAGTACTTAAAATACCGCACTTGTCCTTGTTTGCGAAGCCAAACTGCATTGTGGTGATGACAAATGGCCTGAATACATCACATTTTAATACCATTTCTGGTTTCATATGAAATATATAGATGTGGTTATAGTGTAAACACTTTATATCAAGTTGAAGGAGGTGCCTTTGAGGTTTACAGCATGTGCTCACTAACACACACACACACACACACACACACAGTGGGTGGATGTGCAATGGCATTAAATCTGATCTGTATTCAAAAGATTTTTATTTTTTTTTTCATTTCTTGTCATCTGGAAACAAATAGGGAAATAAGCGTCCCCCAAAGCTGTACCACCCTGAGCTCACACCCTACAGGCTTTTTACTAGCATCACACACTTTTACTCCCCTACTACACACACATAAATGTTGCTTTCACAAGGCCAAGCCATTCTTTCATTCAATAACGTAACAAACTTCAATAAAAAGAAAAGAACGCCATAAAATGAGATCATTCATAGCAACCGTTTAAAAAAATAATAGTATAAAACCTTACTGAAGATAAACCTTATTGCAGGAGTCATGTGATGTATTGGAATACAAATAAAATCAAAGTTTATTGAAACTATTTGTTTATGGAGCTATTTGCTTCCAAGCAGCTGTGTCTCTTCGGTGTTTACCTGCCAGGATTTTAAAGTGCCCCTGTTTACAGAATTTCCTGATCAGAAGATGTTTTGTGCAGAACCGAAAAGGCCTGCAATCATGCAACATAACTGATCCTAGCAAACAACAATAACTACATCTTGGTATAATGACTTCATCCAGAGATACAGGTCATGCTCTTAAAGACAAATAAGCAGCAATGGGGTGGTATGATGAGACCTCTCTACTCAGTTCTTTTAAAGTAACTAGAACAATAATTGTCCTGGTAACAAGAAACCACAAATCGTAAACTCCTCTGTTTATAAGAAGTCAGAAAACGTACATTTACAGATGACTGCGCTGTAAACTCATTAGAAAAGTGTTTAATAAACAACATGAAGGTCATTTGCATCACCATTCGACTTTAGACATACTGTACAAAACATACTGTACACACTTAATGGAAGTTTAGAAATTGTGAGAATTAAATAAGTGGGCGGGGTTTAAGTAAAAAAAATGTGTTTCAGCTATGAACGATTCCATTTCCCCAACTCCTCACTGGCCAGCTTTCACATTACAAATATTGTTCTGTACCCAAGTACCATTATTAATAATCATCGATACAGCAAGTGTCAGGATGCACCAAGCTGGGTTGTGATCCTCCAATCAACAAAAAAAACAAGGAAGTCACCTTTCACATTTGCCTAATAATATTCTGTAGTGGAGAGGAGGAAATTGGCTAGTACTGCTTGCAGACACAGAGTTCAGAAATAGATTGATGATGTCGGATTCTAAACAGCGTCCCACCTCTGTGTTTTGGTACAGCTAACTTCTAGATTTGTATCTGAGGCCTCATTGTGAATGCGTGAAGTCTACATATCTGCACAAGTCACCATGAAAGAACCGTTGCTATAGAAACAGTAATATATTAAAAGATGATTATTAATATTAACTTGTGTTTTTTCAGCTGCGCTACTTTCAGATCTGCTGTTGCTGTTGGATGGTAATCACCGACCATGGTAATGGAAAGTCATTGTTTCTGGAGCTGGGCTGGGAAAACAATCCTCTAATCAAATTGATGCAAAATCCAACATTAAAGAGAGACCAAATCTACAGTAGAGGATGTGTTTAAAAAAGCGTTGTGTGCTCGTCACACCATGACTTGGGATCAAATTTCTGGTGAACGAAGGTGTAAAACAAATTGACCGAAGACTTTAAGCACAGTACAGAAAGGAGGCTCAAGTAAGGTTGTATAGTACGTCTGTGAATGCCGATCCTGGCCAAGGTGACTCAGAGCTCACTGCAGTTGGTTCAGTGAACTTTCTGTGAGTAGAACACCGGGTCCTTGAAAATTAATGGACAATTTATTTCCAACTAGTGGAAGAGATGCATCTGTCTGTGGAAACTGTACACACAATCATACATCAACACCACTTGCGCATTATGGGAACTTGGCTTGGGGTATTGCCACATTCCCCATACAGACCTTGCTCCAAGCCATTTCCAAATGTTTAGGCCAGTAAAAGAGTTCATACAGTACATTGATTGTATCCAAGCACTAGTGAAACACTGGGATAAGTGCATTAGTGTAGCAGAGGATTATATAGAGAAATAAAGGGAGTTTTTATTCTGTACAATTAAAAGTCATGGTTTACTGTGAATGCCTCTCGGAGATTAATGTTAAACATTAATAGGACATTTTTAAAGAAAAAATGATAAAACATGGAGCTGTAATGTGGTGCATGGAGGCAGTACACATTCATTCATTCATTCATTCATTCATTTTCTATACCGCTTAATCCTGTGTTTAGGGTCGCGGGGGACCTGGAGCCTATCCCAGGAGACTTCGGGCACTAGGCGGGGTACACCCTGGACAGGGTGCCAATCCATCGCAGGGCACACACACATACACACACTCACACACCCAATAACACACTATGGGCAATTTAGGAACGCCAATTAGCCTAACCTGCATATATTTGGACTGTGGGAGGAAACCGGAGTACCCGGAGGAAACCGGCAGTACACAATCCAAGCATTAGCCAAATTTCACCCAACGAATCTAGGGCATCGGGGAAAAACTCCAGACCCAATGTGAACACTGAAAAAAGATGACATCCAATAATTTGAAGAAGTTTTCAAACCAAAACAAAGGCTTTTATCTTCTTATAAAAGGACATGTTCTGAGATTTGCTCATCAGTCAAGAACTGTATTTCTTTTATTCCATCTACTGATTGCAATAAATCCAAAAAAAAAATTCTTCATGTTATACAGTCAATTCTGGATTATTTGAGATATATTTAATTAAATGACAGAGAAAAGTTAAAAGGTGACTAGCACATTAACCAATACAAAATTTAATTGAAATCATCAGCAAGGCTAATAAAGTCTCATAATATGCATAGAGTGTGCTGTCCAATATGTGTTTAAAGGGATAATGTGGTTGTTTGGCTGTGGGTACAATCACAGACAGTCTGCATAGCAACACATCCCTCAGGGACTGAACTGCACTGCCCCTGGCTTCTTGGCAGGCTGCAGGGGAGCTTGAAATCGAGTATTTATCAACTATTTCTAGGCACGAAAGACACGAGTTATTTCCTCTCTGTATGTCTGAGCAGGTTGCCAAGAAACGGCTGTGATGGATATGAAGCAGTGCAGCAGCAGCGTTCGGGAGGTCAAGCCACCAGATGGGAGTTACAAGGTTTAGGAATTTATTTGCAAAGGACGGAGAGGGTAAAGAATGGACCTTACTGTACAGCTTATTTGGACTTCACATGAAAATGATCATTTTGTGATCAAAGTCATTTTGTCACAAAAACATATATGAACCAAGGTGGTCCAACGCCCCGCCAGCTCAGATTTCTAGCCTTTCAGATGCTCTTGTTGTGAGAAGGGATTGGGCTTCGCATGTATATCCAGTAATACCAACAAATATGACTCAGTTATTTGGGAGATGAGCCTTAAAAACACAAGCATGCAGACATCTGAGCAAAAAATTCTGGTCCTCAGATGGCTTATCACACTCGAAACCGCTCTTCTGGAGAAATAGCGGCTGCGGATTGACGCCATGTCGCCATGCTCCGTCCTTTCGCCACCCTTTTCGGGGGCAGAGTTGTTTATGACATGGTGTTATTCATGCATATGTGAAAATGAATAACAGATGCCTGGTGAATGGAAGTGGAGTGAGAGAAAATTCTAAGAATGTCTGCACACTGTTTTAAGGGCTCCCAGCGAGTTAGACTTCAAAACTTCAAAATCAAGTCAGAACAATGGACAAAAAAAAAACATCCTCAACATTTGTGTGTTTATCAAGAAGAGCAAGGGCAGTGATTCTTCGAAAGAATGACTTTTTTTTTTTTTTTAATTAATCAAATTTAAAAGATTCCCTTTTAGTTACTGTGGTTACTGAGGACCTGCTGAGGTTACAGTTAGATTTAGAAATGTATTGTTTAGATAAACTAACCAATAAAATCAATAGACAGTCCCCAGAAAGATAGTAATATGTATTTAGTATTTAGTGTTTATTGATGGATATTGTTGGTGTTTATTAGAGATTGAGACTTATACTGTATGGTGTTTATTTAACAATCTTGGGTGTTATTTCAAGATAGGTAATTTTGCTGTGTAATTAATCAACATCTTAACTCAACCCATTACTTTCCATCTTGCATTAAGTGTGTTGGAGTTAGATGGATAAAGTGGATGGTTAAAGCACAATGTTGGTGTATTGGTGTATCTTGGATAATGTTGGCATTAAACAGAAATTGATGGTGTTTAGTGGTGTGTATTGGTGCTTGATGGTTAATGTTGGTGTTTAATGGTGTGTTTGGGTTTTCATTGAGATCTCATCAAGAACATTGGTATTTCGAGTATCTACTGTACATTCAATCAAACCATCTCGGTATGAAAGGATTTGCGTCAGTCTGATGTCACATGTATTTCATGTAAGAAAATCACAGATGGTATAAACATTTCTAGTGATCCAGCATTAAAACAAAGATAGATAAGGAAGTTATGGAAAATGCAAATGCATATGGTAAACTACATCTCCTCGCTGTAGGAGGTAATCAAATCCTAAACAAACACACTCATTTTTACAACCGCAGCATTAATATATATATATATATATATATATATATATATATATATATATATATATATATTAATATATATATATATATATATATATATATATATATATATATATATAAAATTCTTTGCTTCAGGTCCACAAATTGAACCACAAGGTATGACGAAGATGTCTTTTTTCTCTCTTGTAGGTTTTATTATATATAAACCAGACACGGTTGCTGTAAGCGACCTTGACCCATGGGCATGCTAAATATTTATGAACATCAATACATCTTTTTCACATTTCTGTTATTAGAACAGACTCTACATGTGGCAATATAAAACCCAAATATATGAGTGAAGTTCAGTGAACAAATCGACAGGAATTTTATGTCATGCTGGAACAAAAAGCAAGGCTGTAGCAGATGCCAAACATATACATTTTCCATATGTCAGAGTTGTGCTGCGGAAGGCTTTACAAAGCCTGAAGCCAATTTGCACCATACGCACCAGGGGTTTTATTCCAGAACTTAGTAATGTCCTACATCATGTGCCATAGGATGGAGGATTCCATACTATATCTTGGATTTAAAAACAGTTTGCATTGTACATGGACACATGATCAATAAGCTTAGAAAATTAATACAGTTTCATGCCATGTTAAATATGTTAAAAATAAAACACATCATAGATCCTTTGATGTAATAAAGCAATGAGAGAGAGAGAGAGAGAGAGAGAGAGAGAGAGAGAGAGAAAACAAGAGAGAAAAGAAGAATGATTTACGTGAAGAAAATTATTGTCTCTACATGTAGCATCTTGCCTTGGGGTTAAAATATTTAGGTAAAGAATTAAAGCATTTGTTTCATGCTATTATTGTCCCCAAGTCTTTATTGCCGCTTACACGACTGCAGTTCGTTTGTCCATAAAAAAAGTTGCTCTTGTGCTCTTTCACATTAGATTTTGTAAGTAGTCCATCCCTTAGCATTCATCCATTTTTTTTCTTATGAATATAATAGGACAAAAATAAATTTTAACTTATATACACTGTATATACACACTATATATATATATATATATATATATATATATATATATATATATATATATATATATATATACACACTATATATATATATATATATATATATATATATATATATATATATATATATATATATATATATATACACTATATATACTATATATACACTGGACCCTATTGTTAAATTTTAAAAGTGTATCAATTTATAAAGTTGTTTCTGCCTTAGACGTAACATAATAGTTATAAGTCTTGCCTGAACTCAGTCTCATTACAGGAGAATGAGGGATGTCTGGATTCGAACCTGGAAACAAAGTTGGTTCCAATTGTTTGCACTAAACTTTACAGAGTTTCATTTGGAAAACACTTTCATTCAAAGCGATCAAGTTGGAATGTAGACCCAGATGGGTGACAGCATGCAGGTAAATGTTTTACATCCAAGGAGGGAAAGAGGCTTTAAACAAGCCTCACTTAAACAAGCTTTGTTTTCTTGGACGTTTTCCATTTCTTCAGGTTGTCACCTAGGATCATTCAATATCTAATGATTTGGCACAGGTTTGACCCAAGATGCCCTTCCTGTTGCAACCTACCCATTTTCTCCAAGCTTGAGATCGGCACTGCACCTCAATGGCTGGGTATTATATATGGGCATACAGTATGGTTAAGGCTTTGTCCAAAGGCCCAATAAAAGTAACCCAGTGGTTACGGGGCTCAAACCTGCAACCCTCCGATTAGCAATATAGAGCCTCAACTGCCTGAGCTAACCTGATCAGCAAGTTATTCATTCATAAGTCCTGCTATAACGTGCATCATCAGTGACTCTTGGTAATTCCCTCAGAACACTTCAACTCCAACTCCAGTTTTAATGTCACATTCAAAACACTGACAAGGAAACACCATATAGCTTTCAGTCTTGTCCTGTGCCGCTGCATTTAATTTTCATAGCCTGTAAATGAAGACAGAAGGAGCCTTGGGTTGGGGAATAATGTAGTTCAGACTCACCCCTACAAAAAAGCACCATGTTTCTGT
This sequence comes from Channallabes apus, assembly GCA_030522415.1. Lineage (NCBI taxonomy): Eukaryota > Metazoa > Chordata > Actinopteri > Siluriformes > Clariidae > Channallabes > Channallabes apus. The sequence goes on along the minus strand of CM060118.1, from coordinate 7,438,317 downwards.
CATCTTACTGAGCTGATGTTTCCAATCTTTGAATCCCCATGAATCAAATCAAAGTCATGACAGCTGAAGGCAAAACTTTCTCTCATCGTATGAGTATATACTCATGAGAATTTAAATAGAAATTGCATTTAAATACAATGTACAAGAGCTCATAATTCTACCCTGGCATTGCACCAGGCCAATGACTTACTCACTCTCACTAGACAACAGGAGCAGGACCTCAGGGAGTGCAGTTTATATCATCTACTCGCACATCATTAGTGATAGACATGTCTTTTATTATTATCATCTACAGTAAGACAACTCGACAGCATCTTTTAAAGTTGTTGTGTATGAGCGGTAGACACTTTTATCTAAGACCAAACGGCTGGTCTTTTTTCCCACAAAAGAAGCATGATGCTTTCCAAGAACCGTTGCCTAATCTAGCCGTGAATAGTCTGGGCAGCAGGAAGTTAAGTAAGATAGTGTGATTGGATGTCAAAAACATATCCATTTACAGATTTATATTCATAACTTTATATGCATAAATCAAATTAATGAGCCTAACAGAGTAAAATTTTCCCCAATTTCATGTTTCATAATCAGTATGTGACTTTGTTTCAAAATGGATGCAGCAGTGTTATGTGATGAACGGTATTCTCTTTCTCTCTCTACAAGAGAACCACATAGGGTGGAAGCTATGGGGGCTCCTGATCAAACTAAAATCACCGCCAATCTTCTCTGTCCCATAGAAGATGCCATTACAGCTCACCACCATATCGCTCCACTGAAGACATTGCTCTGGCTTCTTGCTCCACAAAGGACATTGCTCGAACTTTTAGCTCCACTAGGGGCTTTGCTTCACCTCCTTACTCTGCTGAGGACAGCGCTCTGCCTTGTTATTACACAGAGGACTTCTCTTTGCTTCCTTGTTCCAATGAAGACATCTCTATTGAGATAGAGACCCTGCTCTATTGAGGACATTCTTCTTCCTCTTTCACTGAGGATGTCACTATGCTAACAAATATTGAAAATGTTATTCTTGTTGTAAAGTCCCCAGGTTTTGCTGGTAAAATGTGCTTCACTCTTCTGAGAAGGCTCATCACTAGATTTCGAAGCGTGGCCTTGGGGATTTGTGTTCATTCAACTACAAGAGCATAAGTGAGCTCAGACACTAATAATGGAATTTTGACAAGGCTCCAGTTCCAGTTCACCCCATTAGACACTAGCGGTGTTCATTCAGGACCCTGTACAGGACACTTGAGTTCTTCCACCCGAAACATAACAGACCATGTCCAGTGAAGGGAAATTGTAACACTACAGCATACAGATACATTCCATGCAATTGTGTGCATTTATATTGATGGTTTAAGGACGAATCAGATACAGTACCAGTCAAAACTTTGGACACACCTTCTAATTCAATGTTTGTTTTTTTTGTGATTTAAGTTCTACAAAACAATGCGGGATGTATCAGGACTATGAAATAACACATTGATTTAGTTATTTAAGTAATAACAAAAACAACAACAACATTCATTCATTCATTTTCTGTACCACTTTATCCTTATATACAGGGTCGCGGGGGCCTGGAGCCTATCCCAGGAAACTTAGGGCACAAGGCAGGGTACACCCTGGACAGGGTGCCAATCCATCGCAGGGCACACACACATACTCACATACACACACACACTCATTCACACACTACGGGCAATTTGGAATGTCAATTAGCCTAACCTACATGTCTTTGGATTGTGGGTGGAAACCGGAGTACCCGGAGGAAACCCACCAAGCACGGGGAGAACATGCAAACTCCATGCACACAGAGACGGGAATCGAGCTTAGCCGGGGAATCGAACCCGGACCCTGGCGGTGCAAGGCGACAGTGCTAACCACTGCACCACCGCGCCGCCATACAACAACAACAGTCATTTGTTTTTTTTTTTAGGAATGAAGGTCAACTGTTCTGGTGCATTTGCAAAACCCATTAAGCTCCCTGATGAAACGGTCATTTAGAAAAGTTCATTTAGAGTTAACAGCCTCAGAAATCACCAACAACCAGCACCTCAGATTAGAGTTGTTATGAAGGAGCATAAGTAGCAGATACATCTCAATAACAACTGTTCATAGGAGATTATTGCATATTTTGGACTGCTTCAGCATCGTTTTACAAAGTAGAAAGAAATAAAAATCAGGAACAATCATGAAGCTGTGTCTGAACTCATTAATGCACTCATCATGTATACCGCTTTATCCTGTATACAGGGTCACAGGCAGCCTGTAGTCTATCCCAGGAGGCTCCTGGCATGACGCAGGGTACACCCTGGACGGGGTGCCAAGCCATTGGCAATATACAGTAGATCTCGTAACCCGTTACAGTGCCCCCTAGATATTTAACTCTCTTTCTTTAATTGCTAATCTGCACTTGTTTGTTCTGTGAGCATACAGTAATATAAATTCAACTATAATCAAACATAAGGAAAAAGTCTGGAGTTTCTTGTCATAAAGTACTAAAAGCCCTTTATTGGGGACTCACTGATGTCATTTATTTTTACTTACTAAAAGTAAAATAACTTAATGGAATTATACAGCACTGTGTCACTGGTGTTTGGTGATGCAGCACTGACCTAATCAGCAAGTCAAGGCACAAATCTAAACGATAAAGTTGCACCGGAGTGCTTTTGAAATTGTGCCAAACCAAAGTAATAACTCAGGGTCTTTTACAAATTATCTTGTGTTATTGTTATGCACGAACACAGAAAAGAGCGACCATAAGGGGGTGTCACAATTGTTTAGACATGGCCTCTAATCCTGTTTGACTTAAATATGTCTCTGTATGCATTTTGCCATGATTAGCATTCCTCGTGTGTCATTAGGTTCATTAAGAGGTCACAAATGGGTTAAGAGCTGACCTGCTGAACCGTTCCTTGATAAGTCTTACATTTCTGAAAGTTCATTCGGAAGAAATATGTGCATAGTGGAAGCAAATTAATCTGTAGTTATACAGGACACTGTTTCTGATCCATACGATGTGATGTGTCATGTCATGAATTCCCATCTGCTAGAAGACTTTTATTCGAATCAAAGGACACTAAAAGTTCTTGCATTGTTGTGTTTTTTTCATCAAATACTCAATTAAATTTGATTGTTGCCTTTCCTGACCTGAATGTCCATGCCACAAGTTCTACTTGTATAGCAAGTGTAAATAGTTTTCTAAGTTCTGCCAGTATTGCTGATTGCCATCTTTAAAAAGCAATCTTAAAACCTTTACTCCAAAAAAAAATAATAAAATGTTGTGTAACAATGTGAAAAAACACAAAACACAACTATAAAAGTCAAAATGAAGTGTAACCACTTCAAGGGACTTCAAGTCTTCGCTTTGATCTTGAAGGAGACTGTGGGCTTCGCCAAAACGACTCTTTCTGCCTTTATTAACCTGCCAAAAGCAAGTGTTGATTTGGCTCAGAATAGCAGCTGACAAGAATCTGATGGTTTGTGTGTTAACATGTTTTATTCTTTTTAAATCCCTCACTCAACTAGAGTCTTAAAGCAAGACACTACATGTAGAAAAAACAACTTTGATCAGAACATTCATTTTCAGAATTTTTGGAAATTTTTCAGTTTTCTGGAAAAAAAAAATCATCAAAACTTAACACGAAAATGTTTATAACATTTATAACAAAGATCTAAGCTCCACCCACTTCAGTTACATTTCATCATATCCTGTATATCCATTAAAAGTTGGAGTTTGTTATATCACAAAATTTATAGATTGAATTTAAATCACTTACTTTAATATATACACAAAAATCCATAATGACAATGTGAATAAAAAAGAATTTGATGTCTTCAGACCTTTAGCACTCCAAATTGGTCTGTTATTCATCAGATGCATCCTGTTTTATTTTATTATCTTGAGATGTTCCTAAGACTTGACTGGGGACAATCCGCAATTCACTTTGGATCAGATGTGTTTTCTTGCTGAAAGTGCTTCCGTCATATAATTAAATATCCCAGTGGTGTTACCATTCATTATCACCACGTGCCTCTTGTGAAATGCCTCCAAGCTGATTTTTTTTATCAGAACTAATGGTTGTATAATTTTATTTGTATAAAACATTTAACAATAGACATTGTTATGAAGCAAAAAATTCTGGATCTAAAAAAAATAAAATAAAATAATATATATATATATATATATATATATATATATATATATATAAGCAAGCAATTTCAGCCCTAAAACTATTCAAGTGATTGCAGTCAGCAGCTGTTTGCATCAAAGCATTTTAAAACTATCTTTATAAAGATTAAGTAAAACCAACTTCAATTATCACTTGCAGCCCCATGCAGACCACACAGTGCCATCCTCAGCCGCAGTGAGTAGTAGAATCGCTTGCGGGGATGGAAGAACCTGCTTGATGAAGAATGATCTCAGAGCATCGAGTCAACCCATTATTGTACTTTTGCTAGACAAAAGCCGCTTTTAAGCAAAAGAAATTAGCAGGCACCTTGAGGGCATAAAAATAAACAATCTCTGGTCTGATGAAACACAGTTAAAACTTACTGTATACTGCCTGATCTTCAAAGTACTACAGGTACTCCTACTCAACTGGTTAATAGCATCTACTGTAGCATCCTTAAAGTGAAGCATGGTGGTGGCAGCATTATTCCGTCGGGGTAGCCAGTACTTCTTAGCAATTGGACTGAAGATTCACCTTTTAGGATAGCAACAGCCCAAAGCATACAGTCAAGACAATGCTTGTTTTCTTTTCATCATTGTATAGAGAACATTGTGGGTGGGTTGATAACAAAAAAGGCAATTTAAATATAGATAATAATAGTCTGTATAAAGGGTTTAAATACTTTCTGAACTCCGTATATTTTATATTTGAAATGGTAAGAAATAAATTCTAATTCTGCAAACTTCCTCAAATGATATGCATCTGATGGTACAAATTCTAGAAATGGATTTCATAGAGGTGTAAACAAACATAGTTCTGAGAACAGTTCTAGAATCAATAACTACTGAAATTTATCAAATCTGATCCCTCCTGTGTAACATTGAGAAAGTACAGCCACACTAATGATCCATATACAGTAGCTTGCAAAAGTATTCGGCCCCCTTGAACTTTTCCACATTTTGTCACATTACAGCCACAAACATGAATCAATTTTATTGGAATTCCACGTGAAAGACCAATACAAAGTGGTGTACACGTGAGAAGTGGAACGAAAATCATACATGATTCCAAACATTTTTTACAAATAAATAACTGCAAAGTGGGGTGTGCGTAATTATTCAGCCCCCTTCGGTCTGAGTGCAGTCAGTTGCCCATAGACATTGCCTGATGAGTGCTAATGACTAAATAGAGTGCACCTGTGTGTAATCTAATGTCCGTACAAATACAGCTGCTCTGTGACGGCCTCAGAGGTTGTCTACGAGAATATTGGGAGCAACACTAACATGAAGTCCACAGAGCACACCAGACAGGCCAGGGATAAAGTTATTGAGAAATTTAAAGCAGGTTTAGGCTACAAAAAGATTTCCAAAGCCTTGAACATCCCACGGAGCACTGTTCAAGCGATCATTCAGAAATGGAAGGAGTATGGCGCAACTGTAAACCTACCAAGACAAGGCCGTCCACCTAAACTCACAGGCTGAACAAGGAGAGCGCTGATCAGAAATGCAGCCAAGAGGCCCATGGTGACTCTGGACGAGCTGCAGAGATCTACAGATCAGGTGGGGGAATCTGTCCATAGGACAACTATTAGTCGTGCACTGCACAAAGTTGGCCTTTATGGAAGAGTGGCAAGAAGAAAGCCACTGTTAACAGAAAACCATAAGAAGTCCCGTTTGCACAGCAAACATGTGGAAGAAGGTGCTCTGGTCAGATGAGACCAAAATGGAACTTTTTGGCCAAAATGCAAAACGCTATGTGTGGCGGAAAACTAACACTGCACATCACTCTGAACACACCATCGCCACTGTCAAATATGGTGGTGGCAGCATCATGCTCTGGGGGTGCTTCTCTTCAGCAGGGACTGGGAAGCTGGTCAGAGTTGATGGGAAGATGGATGGAGCCAAATACAGGGCAATCTTGGAAGAAAACCTCTTGGAGTCTGCAAAAGACTTGAGACTGGGGCGGAGGTTCACATTCCAGCAGAACAACGACCCTAAACATAAAGCCAGGGCAACAATGGAATGGTTTAAAACAAAACATATCCATGTGTTAGAATGGCCCAGTCAAAGTCCAGATCTAAATCCAATCGAGAATCTGTGGCAAGATCTGAAAACTGCTGCTCACAAATGCTGTCCATATAATCTAACTGAGCTGGAGCTGTTTTGCAAAGAAGAATGGGCGAGGATTTCAGTGTCTAGATGTGCAAAGCTGGTAGAGACGTACCCTAAAAGACTGGCAGCTGTAATTGCAGCAAAAGGTGGTTCTACAAAGTATTCACTCAGGGGGCTGAATTCCACACACCCCACTTTTCAGTTATTTATTTGTAAAAAATGTTTGGAATCATGTATGATTTTCGGTCCATTTCTCACATGTACACCACTTTGTATTGGTCTTTCACGTGGAATTCCAATAAAAGTCATGTTTGTGACTGTAATGTGACAAAATGTGGAAAAGTTCAAGGGGGCCGAATACATTTGCAAGCCATTGTATGTTACCTCCAAAGTTAGAATCAAATCGGAGCCAATATACGTTGCACAAAATTTCACTTGCCATGTCATGCGCATACTGTAGCAGCTGGGTGAACTCTGCGGACAAACTCACTACATGACTGAGCATGTGATCGGTTAAAAAAAAAATATAAAAAATCATGCACCCCCAAACAATTCACTCCACACAGAACATATGCTAAACCTCCTCCATGCTTTTCTTAACTTATTTGACATTCTTAAATAACTACCTGCACCTGATTTTTATCATAATTTTCTCTATGATAATATGAATCCAGGAAATTAGCACTTCTTCTGTATCATTATGGTTTCACCTATCAGCAGGTAATTATCTTCCTGTATTTGTGGAAATTGTTACAAAATGTATACAGTGACACCCAGAGGACCAGAGCACTCGTACACAACAAGTAAAGCAAAATTGTGGTTGTTGTTGTTGTTTAGCACAAAACATTACCGGAGTCATTTCGGCTTTAATACAGTAAGGCTTTTAGAAATCTTCCATCTGAGACATTTACTAAAAAGTGAAGGGGGAAAAAAAAGCTCCTGAAACACACTGGGCCTGTTTCTCCCAAAGGATTAGACCCACAGAACCTGGCAAACGTTCATGGGAAATGGCCTACATACCTCGTCTCTCTCTCTTTTGCTTTTTCTCTCTACTTGTCTTGCTTTTTCCTCAGCCATTCAGTAAGGGTCATTTTGTCCCATTCACATGAGAGCTGCTGGAGGACTAGACCTTTTCAACAGAGCCAGCAGTGTGTGTGTGTGTGTGTGTGTGTGTGTGTGTGTGTGTGTGTGTGTGTGTGTTGGGGTTGGCAGGACTACACCACCGCCCAAGCGTTCCCTCATAATGATATGCACTCTGTTAAAAGCTACACTTCGGTTAATGAGACATTGCCTAATCCTCAGCACGTACTTTATACGGTCTCAAGGGAGTCATGAAAATACATAGTCTTTGAGCCATATGCTTTTGCATACTGCATTGTATGGTATGCATGCATGAGCGTGTATTACACGCAGTTAATATTTGTCCAGCTTCCAGCCTGTCAAAACTTTGATAAGGGCAGTAAACTCTCAGAAAAGCAGTCAACGAGCGCAGGGTACTCTTGGGTAACACCAGAATAAAAGTTGTGTGTGTGGTCAGTGTTTTTATTTTTATTTTTTCATAATGTCTGTTCTGTACGTATATGTCAGCATCATCACTTTTCCAGGATTGGTCCTATTTTTGAGAACCACTAAAATGAAATGCAACTTTTTGTCAGAGGCACTGAAATATCTCTCTCTTTGTATATTATTATTATTATTATTATTATTAAAGTTTTTTTTGCATCTTATTTTACAAAATAACCCGTTATTGTACTTAACTAAAGTTTCAAAATCCAGCCATGTATTGATAGAATCAGAAAATACATTTGTGGGGATTGTTTTTTCAAATTTCTAATTTTATTTGCAACATTCACAACCATATACAGTATGATATGCAGTGAAATGCTTACAACACTGCTTGTGACCTAAGAAAGGAAATAAAAGAGGCAAATGGCAATAGAAAAAAAAAAATTACAATATAAAATCTGCAATATTTTGTTACAATAAAATAACCATGAGGATATTTGATCTCTGTCCACCCCAAGAAGAACTAGATAGTAATATTTAATTATTTGCAATCCAAGCTATATCAATTAAAAGCTAGCTCATAATGTAGATGGCCTAGTTTGTTTGTTTGTTTGTTTGGTTGCTCAGATATTATTATTATTATTATTATTATTATTATTATTATAACAACTTGCAAAAATGTACACAAATCAAATAACACAATAACCGTTTAAGAGCATGTCTAGGATCCATTCCAAGGTCATTTTGTCAAAAATTAAACCAAAATTTTAAACAAGAGATAAACAGGTTTATTCCCATAAGAAAAAAAGCTATAATTTACTTTAGTAATTAGTTCTTAATTGCTCGGATGTGTAATGGAATAAAAAAAGATAAGTCGCTCAAGATAAGGGAGTCTGCCAAATGCCATAGATAAAATACAAATGTAATTATGACACATTGTATTGAACTGAAGTATTTACTATAGTATACTGCAGTATTGTGTACTTGTAGTAATACTGTACTTCAAAAGCCCCAAAAAGTGGTGGGGTAGTGGTTAGTGCTGCTGCAGCCTTGCAACTCCACAGTCAAGGGCTCGATTCCTGCTTCATGATCTCTCTGAGTTTGGTATCTCTTGGCATTTCCAAGTTGCTTGTAGTGGGTGTGTGCTCTGCGTTGGCTTGGCACCCCATCCAGGGTGAACCCTGCCTAGTGACCCAAGTTCCCCTGGGACAGGCTCTAGGCCTCCCATGACCATGTACAGGGTACGAGGTATAGAGTATGAGTGAGTGTGTGAGAGTGTTTTAACATTGATGACATTAATGATCGGATTTGTTATAGTTTTTTTTTTCTCTATGCGTTCATAGACCGTCTGTACAAGAAGTGAAATTCATGAAAACAGTCATATACAGTTGGTCCTGAGTTTGTGTAACTTTACATATGAGGTGTATTGAAAAAGTAAATTGAGTGTTTTACTTTGTAAAAATGTCTAAAATCAACTGTAAATAAACTGGCATCATCATTATTATATGCAGTATAATAAGAATGGAATTCAAAATGCAGTTAAAAATTCACTGATGTATTATTATCATTTACGCTGTTAGCATGGAGCCGGGCTGCTCACAGGGTTTTATGGAGAAAATTCTGCTTTCATTTTTAGCAACATTGTCTGGAAGCAAACAGTTCCAGATTAGACACCTTCTCCTTTACCCTACTGGCAACATGTTGTTGGAAAAAGCTTGGCTCTCTTTCTCTCTCTCTCTCTCTCTATCTATCTAGTCCAGTCACACTCAAGAATCAAATCAAACTAGTTTTTATTATTCATTTTATGTTGGCAACCTGAAATAACACTTTCTTGAAAAGAACAATCTGGCAAAGAATAACTAATATATCGAGTTACTTTTGTACCCCTTGAGGAATTTAAGTTCATTGGTGGCTTTTACTACAGATACACTCCAGCTCATATCTTGGTGTAGGTTAGATAACAAACTATCGCTTTCCAATCCATAGAAAATGTATATATAAATAAATGAATCCATATATTTTGCTTAGGTCTTCATACTATCCCATGGAGAGAACAACCAATCAAAATGTTATGCTGATACAGCTGGGTGTTGTTTTCCAGAACGTTCTTGTGTAGAGGTGTCTTGAGTAAAGAAACATGGCTTCAGAGGCATTGAGCCGGCCTCTGTTTTATTGGAGTTTCTGTCCTCATGGTGCCCTTTCAATCGTTTTCTTTGGCAAGAGCATGTTTGATTTCATGTGATATTTTCTTCACTTGCCTTGCATAACTTCTATACAAAATGATGTGGCCACATTCCCTCCCGGAGAGAACGTTCTTGGTGTCGCCGACACTAATGCAATACAAGCAATGTCTCAATGGCCTCTTTCTCTCTTTTCATTGATCCCTCGACCGACAGTATCTCTCAGTATCTTAGCTCTTTAAGCAAAGAATAACTTTCGCTGTCATACCAGTCAAATGATATATAGACTCTCACGATTAAAACACAAGGTCACAGTTTCTCATTGGCATCTGCGTGTGCCGGTCCTTACTAGTGAACACTGAATGCTATGAAGTCAGACATGGCATGGAGCCTTGGCTCTGATACCTTAGACCTCCTGATGAACATATCAATCCGTCATGAAATCTGCGAGTAAGATGCTCATATGATGCAAGCAAAATTTAAGAGCGCTAAGGGCTTTAGAAGCTAGCAGCTGCCACTTTGGTTGCATAAGTGATAGATATTTTAACTTTATCCACTTTAACTCTATTGTAAGTAAAAGTATTACTGTTAATACAGTATAGTGTCACCTTACATAAGGAATACCATACAAATGATCATGGTGTTATTGGTAAATAATTAACTATGTAAAGTGGAGTTATTGTTACCACACTGAAGTTAACAACACCTCTTAAATAGTTTTATTTCTCACTTAATTTAGGACTTAAATTTTTCTATTACATTGGAACCTCAGATTGCAAGTAACGCGGTTTGCGAGTGTTCCGCAAGACAAGCAAAGATTTTTAATTCATTTTTCAAAAACAAACAAGTCTTGGTTTATAAGTCTTGTGAGTACTGAATATCACGTATCATGCATGCGCTTCTTGTTTTGACGCCAAGCGTCACGTAATCACAACTAAGCCAACAGTTTTTCTCTCTCTTGCGCTACGGAATTGTGGGTAAGCGTCTCCCTGCTGGGTCCTAGTGCACGTCTCTCACTGGTATAATCAACATCCGTGCACATGTGTACTCTTTACTGTAACACTGTGAGCACATGTGTGCACGTAAAACATATTTTATTTTATGTTTGGACTGTATGCGTGTGTGTACAGCACACTGCTCTGTTGTGATTCTTTCCAAAGGTAAAGTGCAGGTTAATTTGTTTTTTATTTTTACTTTCCAGCAGTGATTCCATTAGCATACGCTCACGCAAGAGTTGTCAGCGATGTTCCTTGCTAATTTAAAACAGTCTTTCCGTTAATGTGCGTGTGTGTGTGTGTGTGTGTGTGTGTGTGTGTGTGTAAGACTCATATAAGAGAGGAGGAAGTGTTACTGTGTAAGACGAGAAAAGGGGGAGGAGTTGATTCCTCCTATTCTCTTACTGTACACACATACCTACACACATACAGTATACTTATACACACACACAATGCCTGCGCGCATAAATGGAAACACTTATCTGTCTGGATTTCTTTGACTTTTTTTAAAGGTAAAGTACAGGTTAATTTGTTTTATTTTTTACTTTATATTTTGCATTAATTATTTTTATGTATTTATTTTTTGGGGCTGTGGAATGAATAATTTGAGTTTCCATTATTTCTTATGGGGAAATTTGCTTTTATGTACGAGTGTTTTAAAATATGAGCCCACTTTCGGAACGAATCGTGCTAGTAATCCAAGGTTCCACTGTAATATAAAATATAAAAATGTCATACTTTTTATCCATTTTTAGTTAGTTATAGTTAGTATGTTGTGTTCATTCAAAAATAGGTAGCACCGATGTTTGCATTGTAGTACTGTAGATTTTCTCACCAGACTTTCGTTTAGTCTCTACATGGCTCCCCTTTGGTGACATTCAAAGAAAAGAAAAATCAGTTTCCACAACTTACTAAAGTGTGGGAATGAGATACTATGTTGTAGCCTCTTGTAAACTATGGACAAATGTAAACCAATTTTGTTTATAATTGTTAGCATAAATGTATGATTACCCTTATTTACTTCCTGGCACAGGATAACTCCAAAAAAACAATCTTCAATCTGTCACATGAATGATCTCATTGTTGTTAGTCTTTCCCCTGCTCCCGCCTAGTGGTTGCCACAGCAGCAGACCATCCCATCACATCCACACACAACTTGGCACAGGTTCATCATCAACCCTCCCATTGTATCTTGGCTTTGGACCAGTACTGCATCCAGGGGCTGGGGTTTGAGCATCGGGTGGGAATTAAACCCAGGCATTTCCCATGGCATCATGGCATTAATATACAGTGTCATAAAAACGTATTTGTCATATTTGTCACACTACAATGATAAAGCTCATCAAGGTAATTTTAATATTACACTAAGATAAGCGAGTAAATCCAAATTGCAGTTTTTGATGATTTAATTTATTAAGCGAAAAAAAGCTGCCCACACCTGCCTGACCCTATGTAAAAAAGTAATCCTCGCCAAACAGATAGGTTTCACTTGCCACACCCAGGCCTGTGTCACGCGCTCTCGGTGGGTGAGTGTGTGGCATGATCGCAGGAGGCAAGCTGGCGGTTCAACAATCTCTTTTTATTTAAGATAATGAAAACAAAAGTAAAGCACTCTTAAATAACTCACATAACTTACACTTAACCAAGACAATAGCTAGACGCCTGACTGAAGTTCAGTCAGGCTATTTATAATCAACTTAATTATCATCCTCGGTTCAGGGGAACATCTTCGTCACCTGACCGAGGTGCATCCTGGAAACTGAAGTCTAACACAAAAGAAACTACAAACTCAAAACAAACGGGCATTCTGGCGCCCTCTGGGGGTTAACCCTTACAGCCTGATTACTGTGAGACCTCTTAAACCAAGAAAACACTTTAAAAGAAGCTGTCTGACAAAGTGAAGCATGCTACAATAAGCAACATAATGTTAAGAAATTCATCAACAGACGAGAAACAAAGTAATTAACATGTATCAATCCGGAAAGGGTTACCATGTAATTTCTAAGGCTTTGGAACTCCAGCAAACCAAGGTGAGAGCCATTATCCACAAATTTAAAAAACCTGAGTTCCCTTTCAAAGGCTTTACTCGATGCTGCGTGGAAACGCTATGGGAACTATTTTGTCGCGTTGCCGGTTGTGAAGCATGTGTGCAAACACGCCAAAATTTTGGCAATATATAACCTCGGTCAGGTGACATCATCTGATTAGACGCAGGTGGAGGTTATAAATACCAGTGAGCCGGCAACAAACCTCAGATCATTTGTCTTCATGCTGACATTGTGATCGCGTGTGTGCAGCAAGCATTTAAAAAAAAAAAAAAAAAGCCATTCTAAACAGAGAGAAACAAACAATAAAACTCACCAGATATAATGGCCGAGTTTAGTGTCTCATGCCTGTGCGGTAACCATCTTTCTGAAGACGATAGTCATAACCTCTGTTTTGAATGTTTGGGTGAAAGCCACGCTCTCCTTGGACTTGAAGGAGAGTGTGAGCACTGTGATAATCTCCAGATGAAGGTGCTACAAGCGCGTCTCGCGTTCTTTAGGGAGCCACGAGCCGCTCTGCACTCCTGGGGCTCACAGGTTGATTTGGCCGAGGCATGAGAGACGGAGCCCCTCCTTTCTCTCGCCTCCTCCCCGGATCACGCGCTCCCTCCCTACACTTCACGAGCGCACTTCGGTGCTTCTTGGGAGTGTTTGGGAGAGACTCACTCTCTTGCTTCTGTAGATATGGATGTAGCTACCTCAGAACGATCCTCTAGAGATGATAAAGAGTATGAGGAGTTAATTGAGGTTATAACACACGCAGTCGAACGATTACACATTGACTGGCCACAGGAGCAAGCTCACCCAAAACGTTTCAAATTAGATGACAGATTTCTGTCGGGTGGCCAGGAGATGGCGCCACAACACCGCTCTCTCCCTTTTTTTGATGATCTCCACAACGAGTTATCTCGTTCATGGAGACATCCTTTTTCTTCCCGTATCTTTGTACCTTCGACTTCCTTGCCGGCGCTTCCTTGCACACCATGGCTGTTTTGCAGGCGTATCAGGCTGACCTCCCTAATGATCTGAGCACGAGCGGCAATATGAATCAGGAAGTGTTCATAGAATTACGCCGGGCTACTGATCTGTCCCTGCGTGTGACGAAACAGATAGCCAATAGCCCGTGCTATTGGCCGTTCTATGGCCTCCCTGGTGTCTGCAGAGAAGCACCTCTGGCTAAATCTAACTGGCATTAAGGACAAAGATCGAGCATTCCTTCTCGATGCTCCCATTTCACCCTCAGTCCTATTTGGCGAAGCAGTTAATACCGTCACCACCAGATTTAGAGAGGCTAAGCTTTATGAACAAGCTTTTGGGAAATTTCTCCCACGCCGTGTCCAGGTGTCGAGGCCATCGGCCACCCAACCTCGACCTGATCTGAATCTCGCTAGACGAGAAGCGCAGAAGGAAAGTGTCAGTAGCCGCGCACCCCACCGTAAGGACTGGGGTACGGCTCGGCGCCCCCCTCAGGCCGCCCCCAAGAGAATAGATCGCTCTGTCTTCTTTACGAAGAAGCGTTCCTGAGAGCAGAGCTCAGGACCATGGGGGTGACCTCCCTTGGGGATGGGCATATAGGAGCATGCCCCCCCGGGCACCCCCGGGAGATCGATGTTCAGTTTCCGCCACCTTTGGTGTTTCGGGCAACACTGGTCTCCAACGACACGTTAGTCCTTCGGTCGCATCCTGCCATATTCCAGGACACCGAACCAGTTCCGAACTCCAGAAACTACTGCAGAACGGAGCCATAGAACAGGTTCCTCCTCCAGATATGGAGTCAGGCTACTACAGTCGGTACTTGCTGGTCCCCAAGAAGGACGGGGGTCTGCGTCCAATTCTGGATCTTCGCGGTTTGAACCGCTATCTCAAAAAATGCAAGTTCAAAATGTTGACCATAAAAACTACTGTCTCACAAATCCAACCACAGAATTGGTTTGTGACAATAGATTTAAAGGACGCATATTTCCACATAGAAATTTTGCCACAGCACAGGAAGTTCCTGAGGTTCGCTTTTTTGGGGGATAAAGCCTACTAATTTTGGGTTCTTCCATTCGGTCTAGCCCTATCACCCCGCACATACACGAAATGCATGGATGCAGTTCTGGCTCCCTTGAGACTCCAGGGCATCCGCATTCTGAATTACATAGACGACTGGCTAATCCTGGCCCAGTCTCAGCAGCTAGCACTTCGACACCGGGATGTCGTCCTAGCTCATCTTCGTTCGCTGGGATTGAGACTCAACGCCATGAAAAGCGTTCTCTTTCCAGTGCAGGTGACGACCTACTTGGGCGTCAGGTGTAATTCGATAGCTATGCACGCACATCCGTCTCCTGCTCGCGTCGAATCCATAAACAACGCTCTGAAGGAAATCAGGCTGGACCAAGAAGTGACTGTACATCACTTACAAAAATGTTTAGGCCTCATGGCAGCTGCATCCACGGTGATACCTTTGGGTCTCCTGCACATGAGAGCTTTTCAGCTGTGATTAAGAGCCAGGGGAGTTCACACGAGAACAAATCCCCGAAGGCGGATAAGGGTTACGCGCAAAGGACTTCGTACCCTTTCTATGTGGTTCAGACCCCGGTTTCTCACCTTGGGTCCCACTCTAGGTCCGTCTTGTCGTCACAAAATGCTAACGACAGACGCTTCCCTTACCGGCTGGGGCGAGGTCTTGGATGGCCGTCCAGCCCAAGGGATCTGGAGAGGCCACCTTTTCGCATGGCACATCAATTGCCTCGAAATGATGGCTCTATTTTTAGCTCTACAGCATTTCCTACAGCAGCTGAGAGGTTACCATGTCCTAGTGCGGGTGGACAGCACATCAGTAGTCTCCTACATAAATCGCCAGGGCGGCCTGCGTTCGCGACACTTGAACCAGCTAGCACATCAGGTTCTGCTCTGGGCTCAGGACAAGTTCCTGTCCCTCAGGGCGATTCACATTCCAGGACACAGGAATGTGGGAGCAGACTTTCTGTCCAGACAAGCTGTGAATCACGGGGAATGGAAACTCCACCCCGAAGTAGTCACTCAACTCTGGGAGAGATTCTCTACAGCAGAGGTGGACCTCTTTGCCTCCCAGGAGACTGCACAATGTCCCCTCTACTACTCTCTGACTCATCCAGCTCCCCTGGGTCTGGACGCGATGGCCCATACGTGGCCCAATTTACGGCTCTATGCGTACCCTCCAGTAGCTCTGCTCCCGGGAGTCCTGGCGAGGGTCCGTCAACACGGTTGTGCCTCTTATTGATAGCGCCCCATTGGCCGGCCCGAGTATGGTTCTCAGAGATAATATCGCTCCTCGACGGCTCACCTTGGATGAATCCAGTGAGGAGGGATCTTCTATCTCAGGCACAGGGGACAATATTTCATCCCCGGCCCGAGCTCTGGAACCTTCACGCTTGGCCCCTGAACGGGACCAATTGAGTCAAGCCGGCCTTTCAGCCGGCGTAATTGACACCATCCTAAGTGCTAGGGCTCCCTCCACTAGAAGGATTTATGCCTTCAAATGGAATGTATTCGAGAGCTGGTGCATGGCAAAGCAGGTGGACCCAGTCCACTGCCAAATCGTTTCAGTGCTGGAATTCCTGCAAGAGAAATTGTCATCGGGCTTGTGCCCTAGTACCCTCAGAACGTACATGGCCGCTATTTCAGCCTGCCACATTCTGACTGAAGGGGATACTGTGGGAAATCACCCTTTAGTTGCCCGTTTCATTCGTGGAGCTAAACGGTTGAGGCCACCCACTAGAGTCACGGCTCCTTCATGGGATTTATCTATCGTGCTCAAAGGTCTAATCGACACTCCTTTTGAACTGCTAGAGTCAGCGCCCGACAAGGTTCTGACTCTCAAGATGGTCCTTCTTATGGCCATTACCTCTCTCAAGAGGATCGGAGACGTGCGTGCATTATCAGTCTCCCCATCTTGCTCTAGTCAAGGCCATTCTGCATCCTCACCCAAACTATCTACCGAAAGTTCCTTTCTCAACCATGCACCCTGTCGTCCTGGAAGACTTCTGTCCTCTGCCTTTTGCGGATTCAGAGCAGGAGAAACTTCACCTACTGTGCCCAGTACGTGCTCTTCAGGCTTATGTCCACCGCACCAGCCAGTGGCGTAAGTCAGAGCAACTCTTTATATGTTATGGAGGCCGCAACCGGGGAGCGGCCGCCACTACACAAACTCTGTCACATTGGGTGAGAGATGCTATTGCCCTCTCCTACAAGGCGCGTGGACTCACTTCGCCTCTAGGAGTCAGAGCTCATTCAACCAGAGGGGTCGCCTCATCTATTGCTCTTGCAAGAGGTACTCCCCTGCAACAAGTGTGTGACGCGGCTGGTTGGTCCTCTCCGCACACATTTGTAAGATTTTATAGTCTGGATGTCCATGCCACTCCGGGCTCACGAGTCCTCGAGTCAGCTTCCCAGACATGAATCTGAGACTTCCTGGCCTTGTGCGCACACGCTACACAACCTGGGGGTCCAGACGAGTGTAGTGCGGTGACGTTGGTATTCTCGTTCCCATAGCGTTTCCACGCAGCATCGAGTAAAGCCTTTGAAAGGGAACGTCTCGGGTTACTTTGCTGTAACCCTGTTCCCTGAAAAGGTGGGAACAAGATGCTGCGTCCGAATGCCGCACTACCACGTGACCGGACGTCCGTTCAGACATCTTAATCTGAGGTTTGTTGCCGGCTCACTGGTATTTACAGTATAACCTCCACCTGCGTCTAATCAGATGACGTCACCTGACCGAGGTTATATATAGCCAAAATTTTGGCGTGTTTGCACACATGCTTCACAACCGGCAACACGACAAAATAGTTCCCATAGCGTTTCCACGCAGCATCTCGTTCCCGCCTTTTCAGGGAACAGGGTTACAGCAAAGTAACCCGAGACGTTTTCTTCCAGAAGTAGCCACCCTTTTAAAATGCTTCCAAGAGCACAACAACGACTCATAAAAGATCCCAGAACAAAATCTAAAGAACTGCAGGTCTCACTTGCCTCAGTTAAGGTCAGTGTTCAACAATAAGAAAGAGACTGGGCAAAAATGGCATCCATGGGAGAGCTCCAAGGCAACAGCTTCTTTGTGAAAAAGAACACAAAGGCTTCACACATTTTCCAAAAAATATTTTGATTGAGACTTTTGTTTTTATCAATCCACAGAAGATTTGCCCAAAAGTTTGGAAGATGTGTGTCATTACATCTGCCATAAAACCAACACAACATTTCATAAAACTTATACCAACAGTCAAACTTGGTGTCGGTAGTGTGTGCTGCTGTGCAGATTCATGACATCATGGACGACTTGCCATATCTGATGTAACCAGAAATTCTTCCCTCTCCCCAAAATCAGAATAAAAAATAGAATATAGAAAGCAGGATAATGACTCAAAATACACAAGGCTAAAAAAAATTTTTTTTTCATTTTTTGAAGTGGCCTAGTCAAAGTCGGACTTTAAATGTGATTGAGATGATGTGGCATGACCTTAAACAGGTTAAACTCTTCAATGTGGCTGAATTAAAACAAGTCCACAAAAAAGAGTGGGCCAGAATTACTCCACAACAATGTCAATGATTGCAAATTGAAAATAGGTCTTTGCCCCTAAGGGTGTCACAACCAGTTATTAGACTTAGAGAGCAATTACTTTCAAGGGCAGATGGGTTTGGACAGGTTTTTTCCCCCTTAATAAATTAAATCATAATTTAAAAACTGCATTTTGTGTTTACTCTAGTCATCTTTGTGTATTTTGATGATCTCAATCAATTAAGTGCCACAAATATGCAAATACTTTCACAGCACTGTAGTATCTTTAAACTACTGTACCTTGTTTAAATTTCAAGTAGGCTTTATTGCCACTTCAACCATATACAGTTAGTACACAGTGAAACGAAACAACGTTCCTCCAGGACCAAGGTGCTACATGCAACATAAATTTACAACATAAATTAACAGAAATTGCTAAACTAGCTAACTAAGAGGCCTAGTTAGCTGGCTAGCGGAGACAAGACAGATTGACCTGAAAACATAAATTAACAACATAAACTAAGAACATAAATTAACAACATAAATTAACAAAAACTAACTGGCTAACCCAGAGAGGAAGACTACCTAGGTTTTTTTTTCTTTTTTTTTAGCAGACAATATAAAGTGCATGTGCAAATGTGCAAACAAGAGCAACAAAATGACAGTGTGACAAACACGACATAAAATAACATCATACTCTGTGTGTGTGTGTGTGTGTGTGTGTGTGTGTGTATCAGTCCAGTCCCTTTTTGTTGAGAAGACGGATGGCTTGTGGAAAAAAGCTGTTGCACAGTCTGGATGTGTGTGCCCGAATGCTTCGGTACCTTTTTCCAGATGGCAGGAGTGTGAAGTGTGTGTCAGAGGGGTGTGTCCGATCAGCCACAATGCTGGTGGCTTTACGGATGCAGCGTGTAGTGTAGATGTCTTCAATAGAGAGACCCCGATGATCTTCTCTGCTGTCCTCACTATCCGCTATAGGGCCTTGCGGTCTGATATGACACAATTCCCAAACCAGACAGTGCTGCAGTCGCTCAGGATGCTCTTGATAGTTCCTCTATAGAAGGTGGTCAGGATCGGTGGTGGAAGCTGGGCCTTCCTCAGTCTTCTCAGAAAGAAGAGACGCTGTTGTGCTTCTTGTGCAGGGAGCTGGTGTTGAGGGACCAGCTGAGGTCCTTCTCCAGGTGGACACCCAGGAATTTAGTGCTTTCGACGATCTCCACAGAGGAGCCGTTAATGCTCAGCAGAGATTGGTCGCCTCGTGTCCTCCTAAAGTCAACGACCATCTCCTTTGTCTTGTCAACATTCAGAGACTTTCAACAACATTCAGTTGTTGTCTTTACACCAGTCCGTTAGCCTCTGCACTTCCTCTCTGTACGATGACTCGTCGTTCTTGCTAATGAGACCCACCACGGTTGTGTCATCAGCGAACTTGATGATGTGATTCGAACTGTGCGTTGCTACACAGTTGTGAGTCAGCAGTGTGAACAGCAGGGGACTGAGCACACAGCCTTGTGGGGCCCCAGTGCTCAGTGTGGTGGTGCTGGAGGTGCAGTTCCCGATCTGTACTGACTGAGGCCTTCCGGTCAGAAAGTCCAGGATCCAGTTGCAGAGGGAGGTGTTCAGGCCCAACAGGCTCAGCTTCCCGATCAGTTGTTGGGGGATGATAGTGTTGAATGCTGAGCTGAAATCTATGTACAACATTCGAACGTATGTGTCCTTCTTGTCCAAGTGTGTGAGGGCAAGATGGAGTGTAGTGGAGATGATGTCTGGGATGTTATCTGGTCCAGCAGCTTTACGTGGGTTGACTCTGCTTAGAGTTTTCCTCACATCAGCTGTAGTGAGACACATCGCCTGGTCGTTCGGAGGAGGGGTGGTCTTCCTTGCCGCCACGTTGTTCTGCCTGTCGAACTGAGCGTAGAACTTGTTCAGCGCATCTGGGAAGGAGCAGTCACCGTCACAGGCAGGTGATGTCGTCCTGTAGTGAGTGATGGCTTGTAAGCCCTGCCACATGTGCCATATGTTGCCGCTGTCTCTGAAGTGGTTGTGGATTTTCTGGGCGTGTTCACGCTTTGCCTCTCTGATGGCCCGAGAAAGTTTGGCACTTGATATTCTAAGGGCCACCTTGTCACCCCCTTTGAAGGCAGAGTCTCGAGTCCTCACAAGTGCACGCACTCGTGCAGTAATCCACGGTTTCTGATTAGGTCATGAAATGATGCTCTTGGAGACAGTAACGTCATCGGTGCACTTGTTGAGGTAGCTGGTCACCGATGATGTGTACTCCTCCAAGGCGGTGAAGTCGCCGTAAGTTGCAGCCTCCCTAAACATGTTCCAGTCAGTGTTTTTGAAACAGTCCTGAAGAGCAGAGATGACTCCTGCTGGCCAGGTTTTCACCTGCTTCAGAACCAGTGTTGAACGCCTGACGAGTGGTCTGTATGCTGGAATTAGCATAACAGAGATGTGGTCTGAGTAGCCGAGGTGGGGGCGGGGCTCTGCCCGATATGCGCCAGGAATGTTTGTGTAAACAAGATCCAGCTTGTTTTCCCCTCTCGTTGCAAAGTCCACAGATTGACGGAATCTAGAAAGCACTGACTTGAGATTTGCATGGTTGAAATCTCCAGCAATAAACAGTCCACCCAGGTGTGTATTTTGCAGTTCACTGATCTTTGTGTACAGTTCCCATAGCGCTTCCTTAGGATTAGCGTTAGGTGGAATGTACACTCTGATAATGAAAACCCTGGTGAATTCCCGTGTTAAATAAAAATGTCTGCATCTAACAGTCACAAACTCCACCAGCGATGAGCAATAACTAGAAACTAGCAACACCATTCCGTGTTGATGTACTGTAAACACACAAGCTGCCGCCGCGAGTCTTACTGCACATAGATGCATTTCTGTCGCTGCGAAACGAGGCTAACCCGTCTAGCTAAATGGCGGCGTCCAGCACTCTGTCGCTGAGCCATGTCTCCGTGAAAACAAAGACACAGCAGTCTCTAACCTCACGCTGTGTAGCCTGCTGGAGTCGGATGTAATTCAGGTTATTATCCAGGGAGCAGACGTTGGATAAGATGATGGACGAGAGAGCCGACCGGCTAGGGTTTGTTTTTAGCCTAGCACAGACTTCCGCCCTCTTGCCGTGCTTCCGCTTCCTCGCGAACCGATGTCCCCTTCTCGAAACCTTTGTGGTTATTTTTCCCCTAAATGTCCCTGAAGTGACAGCATACTTTTACTTGAATTTTATAAAACAAAGAAGACAAAACCCTGTTGTGTCAAAAGAGACAACAAAGTTCATCACAGCACAGAAACAGCACTTGTTAACAACATAATCCGTAAACATGGTATTAGTTTTCATTCTTATGCTGACGACACACAGTTATATGTCTCATCAAAATCAGATGAGAAAATCCAGCTCACTAAAGTTGAGCAATGTGTGCTGGAAATAAGAGATTTGATGCTAATTAACTTCCTACTGCTTAATCCTGATAAGACAGAAGTTTTAGTCGTAGGACCGCATTCAGCTAGAAGTAAGATTTTAGATCACACTGTAACTTTAGATGGCCTTTCTGTTCCATCAAGTGCAACAGTAAAAGACCTCGGTGTGATTATAGATTCCAGACTTTCATTTGAAGCTCATGTAGATAACATTACCAGGATAGCATTCTTTCACCTCAGAAATATTGCCAAGATAAGAAATATACTGTCGCTAACGATGCAGAAAAACTAGTTCATGCTTTTATCACCTCTAGGTTGGACTATTGTAATGCCTTACTGTCTGGTTGTTCAGCTAGATGCATAAATAACCTCCAGTTAGTCCAGAATGCAGCAGCGAGAGTCCTCACTAGAATCAGAAGATATGAGCACATCACACCTATCTTATCTGCACTTCATTGGCTCCTCGTAAAATTTCGCATTGATTTTAAAATACTACTTTTGACATATAAAGCATTAAATGGTCTCGCGCCGCAGTATCTGAGCGAATTGCTAGTGTCTTACGATCCGCCACGCCTACTTCAATCAAAGGATGCAGGCTGCTTGTCAGTACCGCGTATTATGAAACCTACAGCTGGGGGCAGAGCTTTTTCTTACAAAGCCCCAAAATTATGGAATAGTCTTCCAAATAGTGTTCGGGACTCAGACACAGTTTCAGTGTTTAAGTCTAGGCTAAAAACCTATTTATTTAGCCAAGCATTTTCATAAATAGATTAGCCTTAGGTAAAGGAGCAGATCTGGGGGACTCATGGGCGTAGAGTATTATGGTGAACTGGTATGTTTAGATGCTGTCTTCCTCACTCTCATTGATCACTCAGGTTTGTTGACTGTGACGTGATTGTTTGCTTTACACTTCAGGGAGCCCTCATGTTTGTGTTTCCTTCTGGCTCTCCCTTTTAGTTAAGCTGTCATAGTTAGTCCTGCCGGAGTCTCTGCTTGCACTCTACAGTTAATATACATTCACATTATACATCGTATTACTGTGACCATACCTAATTGCCATCTCTCCTCTTCTTCTCTTCCTCCCCCTCTTTCACTTCCCTCTTTCCCCCTGTCTCCCCCTTTCACTCTTTCTCTCTCTCTGTCAAGCTACATACACATGTCGTTCCTGAGCTGCCAGTGATCCAGACTCCCTCTGCCCTCTGGACCTGTCTGACCCATCCTGGTGCCTGGCTTCTGCTTGGAGATTTCTTCACATGGATGCCCCGTGTGTCTGGTGCCCGGCTTCTGCTTGGAGATTTCGTCACATGGATGCCCTGTGTGTCTCTTTGGTATGCGTCTGGTGCCTGGGGATGATTCTCTCTACCTACTGTAGACGATGGTTCTGGCCTCGACTGGTGTTGGCAACTGTTTCTCTGGGGACTTGACAGTCCGATAGTTCAGGACTGGAATTTCCTACAAGTCTACCTGAGTCTCCAATAACTACATGGACTCCATATTAACATCAACTAACATCAACTGTTATAGCTGACCTGCCTGCCACCTAACACACAGTATAAATGCAGATAATTTCATGCAGATCATTTTTCACCCGAATGAGGATGGGTTCCCTGTTGAGTCTGGTTCCTCTCAAGGTTTCTTCCTATCACCATCTCAGGGAGTTTTTCCTTGCCACTGTCGCTCTCGGCTTGCTCACCAGGGACAAACTGACCATTCTGATTCATACACATTCACATTCCATACAAACTTAAATAATTCTTTTGATTGTGTAAAGCTGCTTTGAGGCAATGTCAATTGCTAAAAGCGCTATACAAATAAAATTTAATTGAACTGAGTTGGATTTTCTTTGTTTTTCATGGAATGCAATCTTTATCAAACTGTACCAAAGACTCTCGGGTGATGAAAGCAAGATTAAGTATTAAGTGACACTCGCAGTTGCAGCAGCTGACATGGTTGCATAAGATCTGAGAGTTGTGATGTAAGCTGCCTGCCTGGCATTATGATGGATTTATTTTTTTTCTGAATATGTACAACATTTCATTAAAACAAGAGGACTACATTTTCTTTGACAAAAAGTATCATTTAATATGCTGTATTATGACCCAGATGTCTTGACAGATGACGCTGTAAGTCATTGCATCAACAGATCTGATTGTGCATAAATCCTGCATGAAATTTTTATGCAATGATTATGATTTATCAAGTTATACATTAGAGATGTAAACTCCTGACCATTCATTACGCAGAAACCCCAAGTAGAAGTTTAGATGATGGTAAACATAATATACAAAGCTTCTATATAAATCACATCGGTGCAGTATGGATTCAGTTTACAGTGTTGTCCACAAGTAGTACGACAATATATTCAATGTATTATAGTTCTTCCTTTGCACAAAACAGGTGTTGTCACTAGTTGAAGCTGCCTGAAGATACAGGACCTGTAGAGTGCTACTGAACTGAAAACTCCAGACCGAAATCCAATGGAAATCTGTTGGACAACAGTGAAAAAGGCAGTAGCAGTCAAGAAACCATTTTCTGTATATGACCTTCAGGAAGCAGTCAGGCCGGGATGGATTGAAAGAATGATATCCTGCCGGGTCCAGCAGCATTTCAAGTAAAGGACTTTGTACTAAGAATTTACTGTTTTGTATAAATTTCATTGCATGAAATAACAAATTATTCTTATGACCATGTGCATCATTATTTAAAAAAATGGGAATTTCATTAAAATATTGACACCCCTTTTTTAAAGAATTCACAATAAGCTATTATTTAGGCACCTTGTGGTGCCCAGTTTAGCTATTTAAATTTCCTCACCACGTAACAAGGTTGAAAGCTGGGTAATTTAATTTCTTAGACAAGCCACTCTTAATAGTACACAAATGAAACTTTTTGTTGTTTTCTTTAATGTTTTCAACAATGTTAGTGAAATTAATCTTCTTCTAATCTTTTGGCATGCTCTACATTATCCACAACATGCAGAGCCATTAGCAGACCACTAGGAAAGGGAAGTTGTTACTGTATATTTGGTGATTTGGAGGCGTTCCTTAATGGATATGTACAACCTTATTTGGAATTAATTATGTATAGCTTTTATTAACTTCTGCTGCATGTACAACAATGCAGTTTTATAATATGTACTGATGGCTATAAGACATTAAAATAGAACTTGTTCTACATGCACTTTGATAAATAAGACCCACTTTGATAAATAAGAAAACCTGAGCTATAGTTTGGCCTTGGTTTAGCCTTGTAATATAGACTCCCCTAGTCCTCCTAACTGAGGAAACTGAAGCTGAATTGATTGGAGATGGAAATCAGCTGCAGACAATTAAGCTGTTGTCATTATAAGGAAGCCGCAGAGCTTGTTTTTCTTTTCTTTTTTTTTGGCAAATAGGTAGATTGTGGGTAGCAAAAACTAAAGTTTGATTGTTGTTCACCATACTGTAGTTGAAAAGTGTTTTTAGTTGCCCAAATATACAACCAGGGTTGGGCAAGAGACAAGCCAGAATGACAATAACTGGATGTTAAAAGCCTTTTGTGTTCATGGTAAAATGAATCATGTAGAAAATTAAAGCAAAGTTTAAATTATTGATATTGTGCATGAAGGAGAAGCATGATGAAGTGTGATAATGAAAACTACAAAGGGCACTTAAAAACATCCATAAAAGAACATCGTAATTGTAAAACAATCTTTAAATTAATAATTCATCCTAGGCGATGCTACAGTATAAATTTAAAGAGGGGATGTTGTTAATGTGGAGGGGAGATTAGGATGACCCTGATTTACAGGAGTCCTTTAAAATTTTTATGGCAATTGATAGGGGTTGGTGTCATCAAAGTTGGGGACCCTGTACAGTATATTACAGTAGGTCTTAAAGCTCAGAATCTCTAGTAGCATTGCTGCACTGGGGCAACTATTTTTTAAATTCCTTTTATAAACCATCCTGAAGCCTAATGGTGCCCACCCTGGGACGAGCATCATCATTTCTAGAGACGTTTAAATCCTTGA
The DNA here is from genome assembly GCA_030522415.1 of Channallabes apus. Lineage (NCBI taxonomy): Eukaryota > Metazoa > Chordata > Actinopteri > Siluriformes > Clariidae > Channallabes > Channallabes apus. Next base: position 7,412,367 of record CM060118.1, on the reverse strand, counting down.
GGTCAACAATGTAGTAGTAGGACCTGACAATCATGAGGCCTACAGGTTTCTGCTTTCAAGCCAGGTCTTAGTACTGTGCTGCTGTTTTTAACGTGAGATCTAGAAGCTTCTGATCCAATCAAAAACGTATTCCTTCCCTCCTAAACTTCAAATGCCAAAGCTCCTGTTCCAATATATAACCTTCTCCTGTCAACCTACTGTAAGACCTCTGCATTGATCTGAGCTATAGAAGTATAGATGTTCCTGTTTATTATATATTTCAGTTCATGTTGATCTCATATAACCTATCCAAAGCATTAATCTCAGCAGGCTCATGCTGCTATTTAAGCATCTATGTTTATACTGGGATCTGATTTGTGCTATTCTAAGACCAACAGGATAGCTAATTCCGCCATGAACACAACCATAGTTCCGTCAGGTCTTAAAGCCACTTTTCTCATTGAGAACTTTCTTTTGCCATCCTATGGTTTAAAGGGCTTTGTTTCCACGGTGATATCTAAAGCCTGGTTCAAACTGCAGGCGAATCTGATCGTTAAGACCATCTGTCCACAGTTATTTGTAAGTGATCAGATTGGACTTGTCCCTGTTCAGACTGGCAGCCCAGATCTGACACAATGTTAACCTATTGGTACTGTAGCTGTGGTAACAATGCGGGAGGTATGGGTAGACTGTGACACGTGTTTACCTCCTGGATGATTTTCAAAAATCAGTTTAAAGTTGTTTTTTTTCCTGTTCATGACCGACTACATGAAAGCAATCTGATCGAAACAGATTCCAATCTGGATATGCCCAAAATTGCATTTGGGCTGGACGTTTGAACAAGGCCTAAAAGCTCTTGTTCTTATTCCCTACTTCACTACCACCCAGAGACGGCACTCCCACTCCCACACTATGGTCTTTGGAGGTCTAATTCTTACACATGCAGTCTTTTAGTCTTCTCGTGCTCCCCCAAAGCTTCCTCTGTTCACCTTCTATTTTGGAGTGTTTTTAACACTTGTGTTTTTAATTGTTTTGTTTTTAGATTTTGGGCCTTTTTGTCCTGAAAGTTTGATACATTTGGTGAGATGTGAAAGTCTTCTCTTGAGTCAGGGAGTGGTCCTGGAGACTTGATCCTTGGTCCTATTAAAAATGTTGCTCTAGCACTTGTTTCAGCCAAACCATTGCGTGGTCTGTTCTCAGCATCACATGTAAATTAGCATGATGGGTTCAGTTTGTCATGTTATGTCACTGTTTCAAGTAGTGTGTTGGTGTGGAAGGAATAGATATCATCGGCTAAGGAGGCGGAAAGCCTTAACGATGTACAGAATAAAATATAATAGTCAACAGTGATAAAAGCTTGTCTTGTTCTAGCCAAGATGACTAAAATCTGGCTTTATGAAAGAATCTCTTTGGAGGTAGGTATTCCTGCATAATGACATGCCCAGGATTAAAAAAAAAAAGTGCTGCTTGCAGAGTTTGTTGGTACCAAAGGACAGAGACAAAAATTTTGCAAAAAGATGCCAAGAATATTGAAATATCTGCATACTCAACAGTGAAACAGTATAACCAATGACACACACAAATGCCCCAAAACAAGCCATAAATCATCACTCAAGCATAGTGTAACCATTGGCTTGCTTGCTTGCTGCATTTAAGATGATTTGTAAAAAGTGCTATTAAAACCAACCTCTATGGGGTTCTTTATGTACGTTAGGTCTTTAAAAATGTCCAGATAAAAGTAATTACCAATCAACCCGTGTTAAACAAGCTGTCTGAAGCTTTGTTTCTCCTTCCTAATCACAGTATAAACATGAAACCGCAGGGCAATTTTGCAGTCTGATGCCCCCTGGGCTCAAGGCCCATGACCTAGAATTTCATTCCACTGCAACACTACAAGACTACAGTATGGCTGTGTGTTTTCTTCCTTCACAATTCAGAACTTATTTTTTTATCCATATATCATGAAGTCTCCTGTGCACTAAACCGTTTTTACGTCATATACGTTGCCCACAAATTTTTTACTGAAGTGTCAGCCAATCATTTTCAGAATCTTCAGCCAAGAGCAAATCTGAGGAATTGAGAGGGGGTGCAGTGGCTCAATTGCGGATTGTGTATGCCAAAAATCTTAGCTGAGATGTTTGAATTTGCGTGTGATTTCTTTCAGACGGTATATATTTACTCAGGCTGTCAGACTGAAGGAGATGGATGCTCTGTAATTGCTGTGTTTAACGAAGAGAGGGAGTCGTGCTAATACCCATTCAGCAGCGTAAACGTAAACTTCCCAGGACTGATTTCCATACGAATGAAAGCAGGCCAGAGGTGGAGTTACATGCTCTCTTTCACTCTTAGTCTTGCTCGTTCCTCATCATTTGCTGTGTGTTTGTATGTCTGTGTAGGAAGCATGGTATGGGTCACGTCAGCTGTCACACATGCACCGGAATCTCACTCATTGAGATTAAGTTGATGGGCAAATATGTCGGTGGCACAAGGGTCAAATGCCTCCGGATCCTGTGACCTCAGCTTTTTTGACACATTTGATAAAGTGGTGATCTGCACAGGGCTGATTGATTTAATTAAATCATTCATTCATCTTCTATACCGCTTTATCCTGTATTTAGGGTCGCGGGGACCTGGAGCCTATCCCAGGAGACTCAGGGCACAAGGCAGGGTACACCCTGGACAGCATGCCAATCCATCGCAGAGCACACACACTCATTCATACACTATGGTCAATTTGGGAACGCCAATTAGCCTAATCTGCATGTCTTTGGACTGTGGGAGGAAACCGGAGTACCCGGAGGAAATCCACCAAGCACGGGGAGAACATGCAAACTCCATGCACACAGAGACTGGCCGGGAATTGAACCCAGACCCTGGAGGTGCAAGGCGACAGTGCTAACCACTACACCACCGTGCCGCTGCTTGATTGAAATTTATATTAAATTGTTCTTAATGTATAGCGCCAGAACTTTGTTGTTGGCCGATCTCAACTTAACTCATGAAATCAAAGAATTCTGTAATTATGACTTATATTTGGCTGCTTCAGAACAATGAGGTAAAAAAAAAACCTTTAGTGTACAGCTGACCTTACAAAATGTACACAAATGACAATTCCTCATTATGTATTTAAGGGCCTTGCTCAGGGGCCCAGTAGTAGCAGCGCTGGGGTTTAAAGCGTTACATCCTCACAAAATTGGGTGAAAAGTTTTTACAACTTGGCCGAGGAGCACTTGAAACTGGTAAGGACATGGGATAGTTTCCTTTGATGTGGAACTGCCTAGCTTTTTGAGGATGTAGTTGAAGTAAAGTTTGATGGGAAATTAGTGACAATGTAATAGATGTATTAAGACTCTGACAGGGGTCTGACAAGTGCCTAGGAAGTACTATGAACTTGAGAAATGCACATTATTCCCATTTTGACCCTGTTCCAACTGCGTTCTTTGATATTTTTAGGACTGTGGGAACTTCATGGTCGTCTTCTCAGTGCCCTAATAGATCATTTTAAAAAATTTGAATCCTGATTTATATTCTTCATCTGGTGGATTCCCAGCGCATGCCAGGGAATGATGAGAACAAAGCAGAAAAAATATTTAATAATTTGAAATTCCATTGCAGGGTGCCTGGCGGACACACTTTCCCAATTAGATCAATTTATGTATTGTTAGAGATCCACCCAACGTCATGTTTCAGAAGACTCAAAGCAAAACCTTTGATGAAAACCTAATCACAGCGCCAGAACTCGCGGTGAATCATGATGAATCGTACTTCCGGCCACCGCGCAAAACCACGTAGGTGAGATACTGTAGGGGTATTAGTAGTTAACAGATTATGGGCCAAACTTCACTGAGTGATGATGGTAGAATAATTATAAAGGTCATGACTTTAAAACAACATGCATGAGGAATCACAAAGGAGTTTTCATTTTCTGCAATGGAAAAGTACTCGAACTAGTTACTTTTATCAGAATGTAACTGATTTACTTTTTAAAGTAACAAACTACATTACAAAATTACTGTCACTAAAAAGTAACGTCCCCCAACACTGAATAGAACCTTGAGGAAAGCGAGCCTAGAACGCTTATGTTCTCACTGATCAAAATGAACCAGACTTTGGCAAACGCCTCGAAACTCAACAGACGCCGCAGATCCAGTCCAGATAAATTCATGGATCTGTAGCACTGAGGTGACAATGCTACATCCACTGCACTTCCAACTATCAATTTTATAGCATCAGAACAATCAGACACTGTGTCTCAGGAGGTTGATTTAAGATCTACTGATTCCATGCACTAATTGGCGGTCCAAAATTGCCCGTAGTGTGTGATTGGGTGTGTGAGTGTGTGTATGTCTGTGTGCCCTGCGATGGATTGGCACCCTGTCCAGGGTGTACCCCGCCTCATGCCCGAAGTCTCCTGGGATAGGCTCCAGGTCCCCCGCGACCCTGAACACAGGATTAAGCGGTATAGAAGATGAATGAATGAATGATTCCATGCTAAATTTTCTTCCTTTCTTTAGTGTGTTTGAGCAATCGTGAACAATACTTTTTATTATTTTTATTAGTACTGATAGTATTTTTGGTCATAGGAATACTTGTATTATGCTTTTTTTTGTTATTGATGCTTAGCTATTAAATAATATTACATATAACAAATAAAGATTCTTGCTTAAGCAATCATAAACAATATTTACTAACCAACCTTTTCCACACACACATACACACACACACACACACACACTGTTTGGAGGTGTTTGCACATTTTTCTTCTGGGTGCTTAATTGTGTGTGACTGTCAGTGCTGAAACAAAGGAGTGCTAAAAGTGTGTTATCTCAAGCTCAACATGTTTCCACCTCTAAACGCTGTAAAAGTGGCGTGTGACCTGCCGGCTGTGGCGCTACAGAGTGTGGAAAACACTTCTCACCCTCACACAGACGGGTTCTCGCCTATATCAAACCGAAGAGGAATGTTGTGTCTCTGGTTCCCATACTGACAAAAGTACAATTTTCAAACAACTGAAGCCTATAACACGTGACATACACACAAACACAAAAGGATGAAAAGAAACACTGGACTGCAAGCTGGATGGTATACAGGGATTCATTTCATATCAATGAACTTGTAAGACAAGTTGAACTTGGAAAAAATCCTATGCAATATACTCCTCCAGTCAAATGTTTTTGAACAACCTGTTTCCTTAAAGCTTATGAAAATGAATTACTCTAATTAAAGAATTAGAAAAGAAAGTCTACAAAAATCTATAGACCAATATGAAATGGGAATTATTCACAAGTGTATGTGATATTTTTAGGATAACAAACGCAAAATTTTGGATTATGCTATAGTAATGATTAAACAAAATCATAACTTTTATATAAGAGGAATTGTGAAAAGGAAAAAAATGACACAATCACTTTAAACTAATGTCACAGCTCCCCTACATAGAAATTCTGTTATAAAGATCTCATGCATATACAGTATACAGAGTGCAAAGAACAGTTTTGTTCTTTTTTTTTTTTTTACCCTTTCTAATATATTTCTAATGTATTATAAAACATCCATTAGTCACAAATTCTTCTGCCATATACTATAAACAGGTATACAGTATATTTATCCTTTTGACCAGGGTCAAATTGTGAATGCTAGAAGGCCAGGTACTTATCAAAAGGATGCATTAAGTGAAGAAGGTGGGTGAATAAAAACTGTGATACTCTGGGCAATGTTCTGCTGGGTTACCTTACTGTAGGTCCTGCAATTCATGTTGATGTTGTTATTTTGAGACTTATTTAAACATTGTCGCAGACCAAGTTACACCCCTCATGGTATTTCCTAAGGCAGGGGCCTCTTTTAGCAGGATAATGCAAGCTGACATTTTTGCAGTGCAAAAAATGATTCAGGAATGGTTTGAGGAACATTACAAATAGTTCAAGGTGAGCTAAAAACAGCTTTAAAGTTCTCCAGATCTCAATCTGAGGGATGTGCTGGAAACAAAAAGTCGGATCCATGGAGGCCCCACCTAACAACATAGGATCTACTACTGATGACACCACAGCACACCTTCAGAGGGCTTGAGGAGTCCATGTTTCAATGGCTTGGATCTCTATTGGTGGGACAAGTAGGATCTACTCAATCTTGAGCAGGTTGATTTAATGGCACATTTCTAGAGAGTTTATTGAGTGGATTCTTTTTGGATCAATTTGTAACTTTGGTATCCCATCGATGAGCCTCCTTTGCTCTTTCTTAGGGCAGTGGTGGCTCAATCGGTTAAGGCTGTGGGTTTCTGGGTTACTGATCGGAAGGTCGGGGGTTCGAACCCCAGCATCGGCAAGTTGCCACTGTTGAGCCCTTGAGCAAGGCCCTTAACCCTATCTGCTCCAGGGGCGCTGTAAGCTGGCTGACCCTGCGCTCTGACCCCAGTTTCCTAATTGGGATATGCGAAGAAGAAATTTCGCTGTGCTGTAAAAAGTACATGTGACAATAATTGAATATTCTTCTTCTTCTTCTTTCTGAAGTAGATAAGATGCTACTTATTTCACCTTTTAGGAGCCAGTGCTTGCTAAGGCACTCCTTCACTTTCGTCATTTGTTTCCCTGGCACGAGCAATCACCCCCCATGTGGGAATAATCTGAACACACACAAACACAGAGAGAGAGTAGCAGCACTTAGGTCATCAGGCCATGAGGAACCCTTATAAATTCCTACAGGGGGGACACTTCTTTCGAGACTCAAGTGCTTAGGTTTAATGACACATGGAACAGTCAGTTTATTTCCAGCTGTGTACGGTATGTGTGACGTAGCAAAGGCATCAGCTGTTGACCATGGGATTTAAATACTTGAAATTCATCTACTACTTGTCATTTTGTTTTGAAATGTTACTTAGCTCAACAAATTCAGAGAAATCCCTTTATTGGCTTAAAAATTTTTTTGTATATTGTACTGTAGCTCTCATTTGGATAGTCAGCTTTACAAACTCTTTAGCCTGTAGTTATTGGAGGGTAATAACAAATGCATTTGGACAAAAGCAATGTGAGGGACTTGCAGTGAGAAGAGTCCACCCAACAGAGAATGATTGTGTTGTGTTATGTGTATTTATGTCTAATGTAGAGAACAACACGTACACCCTTTCTAGTACCATATACATTTAGTAATGAGATATGTAGCAAAACTTTTGGAGGTTTGGTGTTCCGGAGCACTGTGTGTCTACCTCATGCCAAAAGGCAAGTATATTAGTCATGACCTCAGAGAAACAACTGTTGCTGATAATCAATCTGGGAAGGGTTATAAGGCATTCTCCAAACAGTGAGAAGAATTGTTTACAAATGGAGATCCTTCAAGATAAAGTTAAACAGCAGCCAAAGGAATTGGGAAAATTGTAGTAATTGAGGCCATGAAGAACTATATACCAGAATATTCCTGGGACAACACAACAAAGATCCCAAGCACGGCAGCAAATCAACATCTATAAATGGCACAAAAAGAAAAAAAAAAGGTGTTGGAATGGCCAAATAAAAGTCCAAACCTTAACACCATCGAAAAGCTGTTGTGAGATCTTAAGAGAACTCTCAAACATTAATTAACAGAAGTAATGTTATTAAGAAGAGTGGGTCAATATTTCCCCAAAATAACTTTCTTCAAGCTAAGAAGTGTTGTGCTGCATGGTAATAAATTACAGGGTGTACTCCAAGTTCAGCAAGTGATGATGTCAAAGCAACATGGCTGCCCAAGGCATCAGCAGTAAACATGGCAGCACTTCTTGGATTTAAATGATTTATACTGTACATAGGGTTAGCTTTAGATTACTAATGTTTTGTTGAGGAAAATTACCCTATTCGTCACAGTTGGCGAGATAGCTTGTTGCTAACAAAAGACAAAAATGGATCGATCAGCTTTTTTGTTTTGTTTAATGTGATTCCACGGTCAGGACGTTTAGTATTTTGAGAGAGCGTTGAGTTTCTTCCCACATCTGCAAAATGTTTCTTAGCACTGCTAAGAAAATAACTATACTAACATTTAACTCCTGAAGTAATTTGGTGGGGGGGGGGGGGGGAAAGTCTAAACTCTACTGGCCCCTGTTTGACTTTGACCCTTTCAACCTGAGCTGCAGTCACGGGGACAGTTGCTTTTAGCCACAGCAACCTACAAGGGAGGCAGAATCTGAAAGTGCACAAAGCGGTGCAGTCGGGTGTTGAGGGTCCAACAAGTGGCTCTTTGTCAGGCCTGGAATTAACACTGAGCTGCCACTGGTATTAGATTTCATGCTGTAATACAGGTTAGTGATATTATTATTATTATTATTATTATTATTATGCATTAAAATGTGTTTTTCTAACAATCAGTATTGGTTAAAATATCCAATAAATCGTTTAGTTGGAAATTAATAATAAAAAAACTAGATAGGAAACTAAGCAATAAATAAAATGATATAAATAAATAAATAGTTGGGTAATTATGTAATTTTTCTTTTATTTTGATGAGTTGATTAAATTGATTAATCAATGGAAAATGAATATCATTAAAATGAAGTTGGGCGGCGCGGTTGTGTAGTGGTTAGCACTGTCGCCTTGCACCTCCAGGGTCTGGGTTCGATTCCCCGGCCAGGCTCGATTCCAGTCTCTGTGTGCATGGAGTTTGCATGTTCTCCCCGTGCTTGGTGGGTTTCCTCCGGGTACTCCGGTTTCCTCCCACAGTCCAAAGAGATGCAGGTTAGGCTAATTGGCATTCCTAAACTGCCCGTAGTGTGTGATTGGGTGTGTGAGTGTGTATGTCTGTGTGCCCTGCGATGGATTGGCACCCTGTCCAGGGTGTACCCCGCCTAGTGCCCGAAGTCTCCTGGGATAGGCTCCAGGTCCCCCGCGACCCTGAACACAGGATTAAGCGGTATAGAAAATGAATGAATGAATGAATAAAATTAAGTTAATCACAAAATTGTATAAACAAAAAACATAGAGTATTGGATGTTATCTAACAGTTATGTACAGGATGGTAAATGATTTGATATTTCTTTAAAAAAATTTAATAATTTGTTTAAAGCATATTCCTCATTGTTGTTGTTGTTGTTGTTGTTGTTGTTGTTTTACAAATAATTATTATATTTAATTCAGCTGATTTAAACTTGATCATGAATCTTAACATTTTATACCCATTTTCTTTTGGGTGTTAATTTCATTTAAAAAGAAATTATATTAAATCAAACCCACACGTATGACTTATAGCCCAAGAGTGCATTTGATTTGAAAGTTGCAGCTGGAAAACATAAGCTAGCACAAGGGCCTTTTCCACCATTAATTCAAACTAGATTGCTCTACTAACTGGAAAGTCACGTGTTGCGAGGATGAATGTTAGTTTAATTGTGAAATCTTTTTAGTGCCCTTTTGAGAGATGACTGTGTGTAGCAGCTGAAAGAGCAGGTGAATTGCCCAATTGCTCTCCTGTCCAATTAGATGATTAATCTGAGTCAAAAGAGGTTGGCACTTCATGGCTGGACTCGTATTCATGTCAGTTGCCGCATTAATCACAAAACCAAAAGCCTGAGACAACTGTGAGAGAATAAGTGTGTTAGAAAAATCCCTCAGCTGCATTTCTCTGAATAACGAGAGCCGAGCTGTGAGTGCTGAGAGCTGTCCTGTTGGGAAACAAAGCTCCAAACCAATTATTCAGCCACTAATCTGAAAGCACCACTCTACACCAGACACCCACACACACACACACACACACACACACACACACACACACACACACACCTACCATCAGTGTGCACAGGAAGACATGTTCTGCGGAACTATGCAAGTGAGTATTTGTATGAAGTTGATGTATTTTACTCTAGTGTACTTAATGAGTAAGTGGACGAACCCTCATTCCTGTACTACTTGCTAGAGCATGCTAAATTTTCCCAAATAAGAATTCTTGACAGCTCTTGGTTGCTCAAATGTAACATGACTTGCCTGAAAGCAACTATAAATTGGCTACACATTACCTATGAAATGTGCGATATACTGTACATTTTATGATGTTACTATTTATGACTGTGCTACAAGCTGCACCATAATAAACTTGTATTGTAAATTGTAAGAAATTTTTAGACTTAATAGACCTGCTTATTTTTTTATCAGTTAAGTCAATGACTGGAAAGGGTTTGTAAAAATTGTTAAAAGATTAAAGCTAAAAATCTAGCCCTATCATCTGTTAGTTTGATTCCCCGGTGATGCTGTAACTTCTCTGAGCCGAGGGCCAGAGAGCTGATTGGCTGAGCTCTCTGCACGGGGTGGGATGGGAGGCACTTGGTGCTCTTGCATCAATCACAGCACTACAGCCAATCATGGGTGTCTGTGAGCTCACACAAGTGTGGGTGAGTCCTTTAAGTGTGTTATGCCACTCCCAATTGTGTGTAGAGCTAGCAGTTCAAAAAGATGCAGTTGGCTGGCGTCACATGGTTCAGAGGAAAAGAGGAAACACGTGATAGTCTTCGGCCCTCCCGAAGACTATCATTTAGTAGTTTAGTAGTAGCCTAAATGTGGGAGCCCAATAGTAATGAATCAGATACAACTAATTGGATAAGACTAACTGTCTTCCCGTATGGCAGACCTCTCTGCCTAACTTATTAATACAAAAATGCTACATTTTGTAAGGTTATCCTGCATCTTGATTATGCTACAGTAAGTAAACAGTTCATAACATCGCTTTTATTCAACATTTTGATTTCACTCACTTCCGTACGCTGTCAAAACTTGCAGTTTGTAATCTTGCACAGAATTGCCCATAACATCCTTTATACTAAATATTTCAACCTTTTTGGTGCAGGTTTAACTTCAGACAAATACATTAAGTAATGCCAAAGTTTTGCCCAGTTCTGCCCCACTTTTTTGTGATGCTGTGACAAAATCTGGCTGGACAGACATACAGACAGACGCAAAATTTAATTCGAGTTCTATGTAAAACTTAATTTGCATCCTATGTATTAAACATTAAAGATTTCAGTGAAAGACAAAGTTCTGACCAATGTACAAACAAAACCTTTCTTTTCAACCTTTGCCCTCTGGACCCGATTGACTCGTCCTGGTGCCCTGCTTCTGGTTGGAGACCTCGTCGCATGGATGCTCCGTGTGGTGACTGGAGAACGTTCCACTTTAATATGAAGATGGGCCTCGGCCTCAGACTTGTGACTGCAGTTGCTCGATAGTTCAGGACTGAAATTTCCTAAAGTTTACCTGAGGCTCCAGTAATGAACCGGATTCCATTTTAACTTAAACACATTTCCTGTTATATTAAACTTCCAGCTTTGTGACAATGATAATTGTTAAAAGCACTATACAAATAAAAATTTATTTTATTTATATACAGTAGATTAAAGTGCACTATTTAGTAGTTTATTGTGCAGGGTGGGATTTAGCCATGGTATTAATATACACACTTTTTTAATTTTTGTATTTTTTTTTTATGTCTTCTTGTTTATGAGCACAAAAAGCCCCCTAACTTGATGGATCTTTCGCATTCAATATGTTACAGTGTCAGTACTTTACACTGATGGTTGGCTGTAAATTGTACTTGGGTACATGCAAAAAAAGTGGTTGTTTTATGCATTTATTACATCCCTTAACTTTTTTTCTCTCTCCACTGATTTTAAGTACATTGTGGATCAGTTTCTGTGCGTCTCACTGACCATTCATGTTCCCAGTGTCCGATCGCTGATTGTCATTGTTTCCAGCTGCTAGTCACTGATTATTACTCTTCCCACTGGCAATCGTTGATCTCTACTGTTCCCAAGAACCGACCACTGATCATCACTGCCCTCAGTGGCTATCACTGATCAATACTCTTACAAAAGGAATTTGCTTTAAAACATGAATATGATTATACTATGAATATATTTAAATATGATTTTAATAATTATTTAAAGAAAATATTTATTAAAATAGAAACCAAGAGAGAAAAAATATTTCTTGGTTCTGTCAAGGTAAAATAGAACAGAATATAATGTAGGAATTTAATATAATAAAAGGGCAGAATGGTGGTTTAGTGGTTAGCACTGTAGTTCTGGATAGCCAGGGTCTGGGTTCGATTTCCACATTGGGCCTTTAGTGCATGGAGTTTGCATGTTCTCCTTGTGCTTGTTGTTTTTTTTTTTTTCTCCAAATAGACCAGACTTGCATCAGAAAAGACTAGACTCTTATTGTGTGCTTCTCTATTCTGCGAAGAAGTGCCCTATTTACTGAAGACATGTCTCTAGAATCTCACTTTTTTTACGCAATCTTTACATATGCAAATTACCACGACACTTCTATTAATATGCAAATGAGTGCGTGACGTCATTTTCTCTGCCGACTTTTTAAACCTTGCATTAATTGAAAGTCAGAAGCAGTGTTTTATTCGTATCAAACACTTTCTCTGTACAAGCTGGACACCGCGCGCGCGCGCGCACGCACGCACACACACACACACACACACACACTCACACACCTAAATACAACTATCTCTCTCTCTGGATATGTGTGTGCAACTTGTAAATAAACATCTAGTTGCATATAACTGTATTTGTGTATATCTATGCGCGCACACACACACACAGAAAGAGAGAGAATAATATGTGTGTGTGTGTGTGTGTGTGTGTGTGTGCATACTGTAGATATACACACAGTTATATGCAACTAGATGTTTATTTACAAATTACACACACACACACACAGACATACAGAGAGAGAGAATAGTTGTATTTAGGTGTGTGTGTGTCACATACAGTTATATGCAACTAAATGTTTATTTACAAATTGCACACACACATACATACACCTAAATACAACTATTCTGTGTGTGTGTGTATGTTTGTGTGAATAAACATCTAGTTGCATATAACTGAATGTGTGTATATCTATGCACACACACACACACGCACACACAATACAATACACCCATATTCTATCTATCTATCTATCTATCTATCTATCTATCTATCTATCTATCTATCTATCTATCTATCTATCTATCTATCTATCTATCTATCTATCGTGATGGTGTAGTTTATAAATAAGTCTATAAAAGTTGTTGGGTGGTCGCGCGCACAGGAGGCGGGTTGGGAGGGGGGCGCGTGCCTCGGCTCCTATTTCTCTCCGTGAAACGCCGCGCGGTTCATCATTCGCGGGAAAGCAGGAGGGAAGAGCGGACAGGGAGAGACGGAGAGAAAGAGGAAAAAAAAAGACACCACGCGAGAACACTGCGGAGCAGATCAAAGGGAGAAAAAAAATCTAAAAACCAAACCCGGCGCGTTTAAACCTGATACCATGAGAGTCGGACCCGGAGCTTCGTCTTAAAGCGCAAGGAGAAACCGGGCAACGCTGCTGGCGCAAAGAAACATTTAACGCAACAGCATCACCATCACTACTACTACTACTACTACCACCATCATCATCATCAGCATCGTCATCATCATCAGCATCATCATCATCATCATCATCATCACCAAAATATGTCCTCAAGGTCTGTGTGAAAAGAGATACTTTTAAAAGGGATTACTTTCATGCGCTTCTTCTCTGGACTCTGAACTCCTGATCATCAAAGAAACCAGAGAGAGAGAGAGAGAGAGAGAGAGAGACGGACAGGAGCTTCAGATCGGATCAGATCGGATATTTTTGAGGGGGAGATTGACCTCTTTAAGATGCACTTTCTTGGAATATCAGTGTGGTTTGCATGTTTTTCGGCGCTGCTCTACGCGAACCTCGCTTTCCCATCAAGCCACGAGTACTATGATTACGAGCAGGAGGAAGGAGATGATGGCATGGTAAGCACGGAAATTAAATAAAGCATGATGTCGTATTTAAGAAAAGCAAAACAAAGAAACAAAAACATTACACATGCAGAAGTACTGTAGTAGAATCCGGGCTTTAAGATCTTTCCCCGTATCGCAGTCATGTCATTGTGCTGTCTAGTGGGTGTTCAGAGATGATTAAACAAAAGAGAAAAAAGTCTGAGCAAGAATAGTGTTCTTCAGATTCTTAAACTTTCAGCACACCAGGAGGGGTGGGATTAGTGTGAGAACATGCAGTGGTGCAAGAAATCATGGATGAGAGATTACAGGGTGAGTGAATGAAGCAGAGGAATGGAGGAGTGGTGGAGTCTGGGGCAGGTGTTACTGGGTCACCATGTGTGTGTGTGTGTGTGAGAGAGAGAGAGAGAAGCAGATTATACAAAATGACAGATAATCTCAAACACGTGGCCATTTGACCATAAAAACCCATCTAACTGGCAGAGTTCAATTGATTACATTGATTGATTGATTGTTTTCTTTTTTTCTTTTTTAAACTTTTTTTTAAATATAAGACATACAAATTTAAGTCGCTAAAATTAAATGCTATGACTGGGCAATTTGCCAAAAAATATAATATTGAATCATTTATATATTTAAGTATATGTATCATGATAGATTATGTATAGCTGAAAGAACTATACTCTAAGTGGTGTTTTAGAAAGATTTTTTTTTTATTGAGATGTGGTGCTAATATTATTTAATGCATACAAAAACAAATTCTAACACTAAAAAAAAAGAATATTTATTATATAAATTAAGTAGCAACAACGAGTGTGCTCGTTTCCACTTCTGTAAGCTTGTAATGACCATCTATGTTGAAATTATATCTCCTAAAATAAAAAATTATTATAAACCAACTTATCACAGTATCTATCAGAGCTTCATATTGTCCAGACCTAGCTCCAGGTGCCACAAGAAGTGGCAAATTCGCACCTTAAAGTCCTCACACTTGCTTGAATTTCCTACAACTTCTCATGCTTGCACCTTTTGGGCATTTTGTTGTGTAATCCTTCACCTGGAAGTGCATACACTATAGCGTGCCTTTTAACAATTATTTTGCATATACTCAGTAAATTAAGCATATTTGGATTAAAGGTTTCCTGCTTGCACATTTCTAGGAGGAATGTCTATTAAATACTGAACTGGGAGAGAAACAAAGGAAAAAAGGGACATTGAACGTAAATATAAAATGTCAATGATATTGCAATTTTGAAAAATTATATTTCATTTATACTAAATGTACACATAGTTGAGATAGATAAATCAGGCTTTTGATCTTGAAGAAATTCTAGTGAGTAAAGGAAATAATCATGGATTAAATAAACAATAACACACTTTTGCAACAGTGCATACGTATAGTTTCATTTTGCTCTTAATGTTAAAGACAACAATGATTTTGGTGTAAAGTGTGTAAATGTTCCCATATGCCTGTGTAAAAAAAAAAAAAAAAGTTATGTTTAAATATATAATCTTGACAACCTCTTGAATCCCTTCCCATATGTCCATAAGAAATGTGGGCTTCCAGGGTAATCATGATTGTCCAAAATTGGACTCTGTACTCTTTTGTTTTCTTAACTGTCTTTAAAGTCCCTGGAGTGGCCGAAAATTCAAAGCTTATTAAGAATCATTTAGCTGGAATCCAAGAAGCATGGGGGTCGAAACAGAAACAAAAATAAGTGATTGCTATTTGCTAATGGTTTATTTGAAATCCATACGAGGCGTGTTTGTCTTGTGCTTGTGCCATGGAGGTGAGGAATCGCTCTATAATTGCGGATGTGGCTGTGAACAGCCGAGGAAATGATCAGGAACCCTGTTAGGTCTCACTAGGCATCACTCGTCAGTGGTTTGTCCAGATTTCTCGCTTATGGAATAATCTGAATGTGAGTATCGCCCGCTAGGCTGATGACAAGCTGCTTCTCAGTTATCAACACCTGTACCTTTTGGGTTTCCACAGAATTATGGATGAATTAGGGGCTGCTGGTTGGAAATCCAAATGGATTTGCTTTTCAAATTCTTTTGTTGTTATTATAATTATTATGTTATATCCTACAAAATACCCCAAAGGTTGTATTGTGTTTCAGTGGGATGCATTGCTCCATCTTCTCACAGCTCCTGGGTTTGATGCTGAGATCAGATTACAGAATGTATGGAGTTTCACGTGTTCTCAGGATCTTCGTGAGCGTTTCCTCCTGGTTCTGATGTTTTTTTATTCTTCATTTTTTCCCCCCACGATGGGAGGTGAATTGTCTAAATTGCCCCTAGATGTGAACAAAATGTGTGAACATATGTATATAAAGTCCTGACAAGGACTGGTGTCACATGCATATCCATACTGTAGTTCTTCATGTCTACTGTTCCTGGAATAGACTCTGGATAAACTACTATCCTGACCAGAAGATGAATGAATAATAACCCACAATCAGGACTCTGGTGTCTCATCAGGTTCCTCCACACTTTGTCTGCTTAATTTGGATTAATAGGAAGGTTTTAAATTATGCAGAACAAATCAGCCTCACAAGGTTTGTTCATAATAAAAGACCACTGTGGAGCCGTTTGTCCAAATTGCAGCTTCTCCAATACCACTATGGTTTCAGCTGGGCAGGGGTGCCAGTAAGAATAATAATCCCATATTATCACACTGTAGTCACAACCTCCCTAGACCATTTATCTTCTTTTTGACAAGAAGAACGGTTTCTTGGGTTGTTTGGGTTCCATTTAAGCTGCCTCTGGACCCAGGACATCAACATTTACCCCAGCATTTTGGTTATTTATGCTGATGAGAACATATACAATTGCTCACTTTAGAAACAACACAGCCAACTTGCTGTCATATCATGTGTCTCATTTTTTATTCTATAACTGTCTTGTCCTGTTAAGTGTCTGCGGAGAATCTTCTATTCCAGCACTTTTTGACAATGATGGGTTCAGTTGGATTTCATTTTGGTTTACAACATTTCTGTGCCTTATTCCAGGGTAGTCTCTGTAAATCCCTTTGTCCAAACTTTTTGATGAACCCACAGTAGCCAGTTTATTAGTCCAGTGCCTGGGACAGTTTAACATGGATTAGATTTTAATCAAGATGAACCAGAAGAGAACAACCTAGAGCTGTTCTCTATTGCTTGGAATGTCAAGGATAACTACAAGGTTAACCTCGAAAGTTTTGACCTAGCATTTCAGATTTTTGATCTCTTGCTACAACAACATGGGAAATATGAAAACTATGCTGTACTGCTTCTTTTTCAGTGAATAAATTGCTAATAAAATGTAAAGCATCTCTAGTGGAAAACACTGAAAAAGGAAAGGAGTAGCAACCTGAAAATGCAGATTTGCTTCTGTTAGTGGTTACTTTTGCTTCACACTGATTAAGTGAAATATAAAGACTCATGGCATTGTGAGCCAATGGGAAACAAGGCAAGAACAAGTGACTGAGAACAATAACAAAAACTGTTTCTTGGCATACATCAGGGAAAAAACAACCACCTTCTCATTAGCCATATTGTCCATGTGATTCTCTTTGGAGTTTCTTATTAGCAGTTTAAGCATCTCTGTCAAAGTATAAATTTTTTATTGTAAAGCCACTTGTACATTATTAGTTTTAGGGCCTTTATGCGAATTCAAGTTGTCCAGACAAGGAGACCTCGTTACCTCAAAATAACTTGCATATTAAAAACAGAGGCTCCCCCTCCTTTCCACTGTGTCTGTGTTTGCAGACTGAGAGGTTCCTGTGTCTATGTACCACCCAGGTAGAGCTGCAGATTTCACACAGGTGGAAGGGATTATATTCTTATCTATGTTCTGATATCCAGCCATCCAGAGCCGTATCAGAGCCATTGTTCTGCACTTTCACGTCACTGAGCATGAGGCCTTGAGCTCCTCTGGGACTCCAAGCTTCTGCTGTCCTTCAGTGCTTCAGGATTGGGCAACAATGTGGTATTTGCAATGGCATTGCATGTATGAGCAATTTTTGTGTAACAGTTGTGAAATGTCTTCTCCTGGAGGCGGCAAAAATTGCAGCCAGACTGGCGGACTGGCAGGGAATATATATACAGTATATATATAAAGTCTCGCTACTTTCACTTATCCACATGAAATCACAAAGTTCTGACTGACTAATTTACTTGACCCCCATTTGTTTTCATTCGTCAATTTTTAATAAACGCCATAAATCAGTTAACACTTAATGTATGAGGTCACTGTGGCGTTCAAGTCAAACCGGGACTTATGATGGCATTTGTGGTGAATGTACGTAGACGTAAAAGTGACATTTACGGAAAACCCATTGGATCCCATTGCAGTTGTTCAGGTGAACATTCAGCAAGGGGTTCCTGGGAGGCTAGCGATTCAGATGTGAAGCAGGCAGTCCAATCATGGCTCCGGCATCCTGAGGAAACTTTCCACCTTGATGGTATCCAGGCACTAGTGAAACACTAGGATAAGTGTAGCAGGGATTATATATATATATATATAGAGAGAGAGAGAGAGAGAGAAATAAAGGGAGTTTTTTTACTGTACTCTCCTAACAGTTTTCCTGGTTTGACTTGAATGTACTTGCTTGTATATCCGCCATATGAAATACTACAGCCTTGCTAAACATCTTAATATTTCCTTTCCAACCATGTTGCTTGCCTGTAAAATGAGAGCAATAAAAAGAGCAAATTGAATTATATTTGCACTCGTTAACTGTAAAAGACTCGTTTTTCTTGTTTCCTCTCTCGCACCATCTGGAGAGTTTAAATTCCCAGCTCTGAAGTCTGACTTTGTCACAGTCTAGTGTGTAATCCTAGCAGAAGCAAGTTGGCGAGAGTCCAGCTCTATTATCCGGCTCTATTGCTGGGTTTCCTTGGCAGAGCTGAAAAGGGAAAGAAAAGCCTCTTGGTTAAGTTAAGGTGTTGTGCAGGACTGAGCTTTTTTTTTTTTTTTGCTCTCCTCCCCACAGGAATATCATGTTTTAAAGGTTAAGAAACCTGGAGGTTCTTAGATTGCGCCAGACACGTTCATAATGTACTCTTGGATGACTGCTTGGAGAAAGAACTCTAAGTCAAATTATTATACAAGTCCTATTAATGTACCTAACGTTCTTATTTTGGCACTTAGCCGTCTTGGCATGTTCTTTTTTTGTTTTTGGTTTTGCCTTGTGGGTCTTGCTGTATTTCAATGCAGTATTTCTTGGCTATACTCTTGGATTTAATCCCTCTGTCAGCTCTGAACAATATCCGTGTTATTAACTTGTGTTTGGTGCTACAGCAATTCCAGTTCCCACCAGTATTATTATTTGATGTCTATCACATGAGGCATTAAAATACTGTAACTAATATACTGTAGCTGCATACCTACTGAAAACACACTAATAATTGAACACATTAGACTAATAGAGAAACACTATCAGCCAGTATGCTGTTCGGACTCCCTATGTCCATATGAACACAATTTAAGCAATCCGATTTTTAGTCCACCTTACAGCAAACTCTGCGACATGTGGTGTCCAGCTCCTGTGTGTAAATGTGTGAAACTCCATAGATGTAATTACCTGGTCCTTCAGTACATTACTTTATTTCATTGCCATATAATGTGATTCCCGTCTCTGTGTGCATGGAGTTTGCATGTTCTCCCCGTGCTTGGTGGGTTTCCTCCGGGTACTCCGGTTTCCTCCCACAGTCCAAAGATATGCAGTTTAGACTAATTGGTGCTCCCAAAATGACCATAGTGTGTGTGTGTGTGTGCTCTGCGATGGATTGGCACGCTGTCCAGGGTGTACCCTGCCTCGTGCCCTGAGTCTCCTGGGATAGGCTCCAGGTCCCCGTGACCCTAAATACAGGATAAAGCGGTATAGAAAATGAAATCTTATTTATCATGTACACAACCATACACAGTATGATATGCAGTGAACTGCTCATGTTGTGTGTGTGTGTGTGTGTGTGTGTGTGTGTGTTTATTTTTATATATAGGGTGCCTGAAAAGTAACTTGGTAATATTGAATGCCTATAAAACTAAAGAAAAAACATAGGATTTTATATTTCCTACGTCAATGGTACTGCACACACACCCTAAACAAAGATGGCTAACCACTTGACTGTTTAGGAGCAAGGTAAGACCGCACCTTGTATGGAATTCCATTGTTCTTGTGCTGAGATGGTGGCATACAGTGAAAGGAAGAAATGCAACACTACATCTGAAGATACTAAAAAATTGTCATGCAGATGACAAGCTGATGAGTACAGTCTATGTGAATGATGCAGGAAGTCATCACCGGTGCCTAGGTGGAAATTTAAAGACTTTCATTTATTTACCTATTTAATAAAGTACATGTACAATTTGTTTCAATGAGTGTTTTAGAAATATGGACTTTATTACTAATTTTAATGCCCTTTCACCCACCCTGTGTGTATGTATGTATGTATGTATGTATGTATGTATGTATGTACAGTATGCATGTATGCATTTCCAAGTTTTAATAAGGAATTGGACAGGTCTAAAGCCCATTCCTGTCATTTAAGCAACATCCTTAGTTGTTGTATTTGCTTGATTCAAAATAAAATGAAATTTAACTCTCTGCCAGGCAGTGCACAAACCTGTTATTTGCAACTGTACTACTGTATGAGTTACTGCTATGAATTATATAAACACCTTCTGACTAATCCTAATCCAGACTTCCTCTTTCATTCCAGCAGTCAATCTTTATGGAAACTTCTATAGAACTTAGTTTCTTATTTTTCAGTTAATCTAAACCAAGATTATGACTATTGACATCCACAACCATCCATTAATTAACATTCAAGCCAGTTTCACATTCCGATATGTTTAATTAAAAAGTTTTACGGAAGTCCACATTTTGTCCTGCTTTTATGTCGCTATAATAAAGGCCTGCACCTCATTATGCGCATGCAGCTCATTAACACAGCGCTTTACACGTAGCTGTGCAGTGCTGCGAGCTGTTACAACTTTACAGCCGTCAAAAACGAATGCAATATTTAGCAAAAGGAAGTGAAGCCTGTAGAGGAAATACAAGCCACATGCTTAGGTATGGTCCATGACACGGTCTCCATTCACGTCAAGCCCTAGAGCTGTACTGCTTTTTTACATTAAATTATGAAGTGAAGCAGAATCCAGAGCAAAGGAAAACTAATTTGGCAAAAATGTAACTGGTCAGAAAAAGTTGGTTTCTGTTTGTTGTCTGAAGTTACACTTTTTTTTTGTAGCTAATAAAAAATGGAGTTGTATCGCGCTTGATAATCTGTTCCATTGAACCCACCATGAAGTTCCACAGAAAGAGGAAGAAGAACGACTCATTACTTCCTGTATCAGATAAAACCACATTGCAGTGATTCTTCCCAATTGAAACAAGTCAAACAAGTTTCACGTAAAAAAAAAAAAAAAAGAAGAAGAAAAAATTAAGAATTAAAACATTCTGGAGATCCAAAATACCCCATGGAAGATATCCCTTTAATTTAAATGTATGAACGTATTTTATTCATTCATTCATTCATCTTCTATACCGCTTTATCCTATGTTCAGGGTCGCTGGGGACCTGGAGCCTATCGCAGGAGACTTCGGGCACTAGGCGGGGTACACCCTGGACAGGGTGCCAATCCATCGCAGGGCACACACACATACACACACTCACACACCCATTCACACTACGGGCAATTTAGGAATGCCAATTAGCCTAACCTGCATATCTTTGGACTGTGGGAGGAAACCGGAGTACCCGGAGGAAACCCACCAAGCACGGGGAGAACATGCAAATTCCATGCACACAGAGACGGGAATCGAGCCTGGCCGGGAATCGAACCCGGACCCTGGAGGTGCAAGTGCTAACCACTACACCACCGCGCCGCCTTTTGAACGTATTTTATCTGGACATTATTTAGCATGTGGATAATGGTTAGGAACAATAAGTGAGCTTGATAAACCAAGAGGATCTTGGTCTAAATATGGATATCTTTACTATTTAGATTGCTTAGTACTTTATAATTGAAGTTTAATGTGTGAGAAATTGGGGCGGGGGTGGGGGGGCGATCTGGGGTAATTTTCCAAAACAACATTGCTTCGCTGTTGAACATCATCTCAGAGTCATTACAACTCATCCAATGTTGGGGAAAATCGTTCCTATAGGTTTTAATAGCTAATTTGCAGGGTGTAAAAATGTGTAATTCATATCTTTAAGGCATATTAAACAAGAATACAGTATATAAATAAATTATTTATGGAAGGAGTCTCCAGTGTCAGTGCTTTGTAACAGTTTTCTGACATCTTCTAAATAGGAGAACATTTTTTTTTGTCTTAATAACTTTAAAGCAAAGAAAGAAGGAAAGGTAGTTAGAACTGGAACTAACTGATTATATGGACGTTCTACAAAATTAAATGTCTAACTATAATTGTGACGAGATGTTTTGTTGTTTGTTAAATGTAACATTATAATTACTGGCAAATACCTGTTTTATCATCATATAGTTTGATTTTATTGGAAATGAATTCACTTGGTAACTATAACCCTGCGTCATCATAGCCTTACTGTAGGATGTTGATCGCTTTCTGATAACAGCCTAACAGCAATAATTTACTTAAAAAAATGTTTTAACATAC
This sequence comes from Channallabes apus, assembly GCA_030522415.1. Lineage (NCBI taxonomy): Eukaryota > Metazoa > Chordata > Actinopteri > Siluriformes > Clariidae > Channallabes > Channallabes apus. The sequence continues at coordinate 7,390,016 of CM060118.1, read as the reverse complement.
AGCAACTAACTCTGTGACCTATTTACTTTACAACAATTAATCAATTTAGTGAAATACCGATAAGTAATCTCTGATTTAATACATATTAATACATTTTAACAAGTGTGTGTAGACAGCTATAAAAATGCTTTTTAGGGAAAATGTCCATCAATTAAATTTTAACTAGATTATGTGATTTTTTTTTTCCGTCACCTTATCTACTAACTAGCTGATTTACGAAACCTCAGATATTTTAATGTGTTTTTTCTTTGAGTTTACAAGACCCTCAGTGTTGGTGGCCTTCACAAGATCCATTACACACTTTCTAATCTCTTCCAAGGGAGGCTACAGTCAGGGTCAGCACTCGATTTAAAACGTCCGTGTCTCTGAACTCTGACCTTTCGGCAACAGCGTGTTCATGGTCATGTTTTCAGCTGGAGTTCGACGAAGTGCAGAGCTGCTTGTCTTTACAGATTGCTTTAACACGTTGCACACCGAGGAGTCGTGACTCCCACAGTAAAACCGCATTGCTTCCTGTGTCTGATAAAACCACATCGCAAGCTTCCTCTCTGATACGGTTTCTTCACAGCATGCTGTCTTTGGCGGTTGCAACATCAGATTTACTGTATACACTCATGGCAAAAATATCTCTTCCTAACCGTAACCCTTCCCTAACCCTGTGTCGAATGACAGAATTGTATATGCAAACAATATCAAAGAAACATATGTACATCTAGTCAGTGCTGGTCCTATGCTCCTATTTCACTACAAATATGGTAATTTTTTTGGTTTCATGTCCACCATTTTTTCCCTATTCTGTACCCCTGTTCTGTCAAGTGTACTTTAATGGGGGGGCCAATCCACTTTTTACTCCTTTTTTTTAATGCATTCCATTCTTGTATTTACCAGACCTTAAACAAAGCATTTTTTTTCCCTTTCCCCGTTGCAACCTTATATGAGAAGAATCGCTCCTCTGGCTTGTTGCTCTGCTGTCCTCTGGAGGGGCGTGGCTCAACAGTAGCTAATTTACATAGACACTGAAATGGTGCATTGGGAAGAGGAGTGAAATAAAGTGAGTTTAAGGTATGAAAAAACGCATTGTCTGAGGGCTATTTTAGTTGGCGTGTTAACACCACACACACACACACACACACACACACACACAGGGAGCTCTAAGACGTGTTTACTTGTTAAGGTAATAGTCAAATATGGATTGAATTATGACTGGGACAAAGGGACAAGTCTTTTCGAATCATATTTCATGTTTACATTTTTTTTAAAGAACTCTTTGGATGCTTTTGACTTAATATACAGTAATTTCTGTTATTATTAAACTACAGATGTACAAATATAAAGAATTATTTTACAGATAAAAACTGGAACTTTTTCACCACCATGTAGCATCTTGATGATGATTATATCAGGATTCCTGTTAAATGTTCTAAAAATTCTAGTTCCTTTTCTTCATTGTGTCCTTTCTAGACTTCCTCATGTGTTTCAAATTGTCGTTTGGCAGAATGACCCAGCCGTGATTCCCTTTTACTGTTGAATAGAGCTCCTTTCAGTAATTTAGGCTGCCTGGGTTTGTGTACTCGAGATACCGACTTTTCTGTCTGGAAAGAAAAAATAAAAGAAAACAAAAAAAAAAACAATGCCATAATTTTGTTCCTGTGTGGTTTGTAAGAATTTGGAAAACGCTGTGGACAGAACTATTTCCCTGACTCAGCAAATTTGAGTCATGTTTTGAGTAATTGCTTATGATTTCTTGTATCATTTGATGGAATAATAGGCTGTAAATGTTATAATGTAATAAACAATTTAGATAGTAGACAACAGAGTGCAGAGATGATGAGTAATAACAGCTCACTGTTTAAAATATCAATGGAGCAGAATGTGGCAATAGTCACTCTTACAGTACATATGTCCCGCCCTTTCAGTAAAAAGCCAATTACCTTGCCTTTTTTTGTCTAACTTTTTTTTTTTTTTTAATCCACTTCTGCTCTAAGTGTCACTCCTTGGTGAACAAGATAGGAATCCGGTTTTGTATGGCTGAGAACCATGGCAGCTCGGGAAGTTGATTCAGTTGATTTACATTTGCATTTAGACAGACACTCTTACCCAGAGCGACTTACAAAAAAGTTCTTCGAAGTTTCCCGACTAAACTTTAGCAGATTTAGACGATTAAATAATGCTGTTGAAAAGTTTTTTTACTTTTACTCAATTAAGCATCATGAGTCTGGTTTGTGGTCAAGCGGCGCATTTTATAGCATCAGCAGTTTTTTTTTTTTTTTTTTGCAAAGCTCTTCAGTAATTTTTAAACTGTGGCTTTTTTGTTTCTCTAGAAGCTGCAGGCTGCCAACCTCAATGTGTAAGCAAATATGTCAGAGCAAAGAGCTTTTTCACCGCAGTGTCAAAGCAGGCCATGGGCTGATGTAGATAAGTGATGACGAATCCTTGTTTTATTTATTGGTGTACAGAATCATTGACATTGACATTCATCTCATTATTATCTAGACACATTAAAAAAAAATTCCACACATACATACAAAATTTTTATTTTTTTTTGTCAAGCTGCTTTGAGACAATGACCATTGTTAAAAGCTCTATATTAAAAAAATTATAATAAAAAAAAAACATTGACAAGATACGATATATCTGTCATTTTATATACGAGGGGCATTCAAGTCATGCAGGACTTTTCCTTACACATAATAATAACAGAACACAGTTATGAGAGTAAAAACTCTTTATTTCTCTTTATAATCCCCTGTTACACTATTGAACTTATCCCAGTTTTTTTTTACTAGTGCTCGGATATGATCAACATACTGTAGAAAGTTTCTTCAGTACACCGGAACCATGATCAGACTGCCTGCTTCACATCTGAAACGCCGGCCTCCCAGGAACTACTTTAATGGCTCAAACATGTGGAAGAGTGCTCAGGACTATACAGGGGATGTGGTAATAACTCCCAGCTGAGTTTCTATGATGTGCAAGTGGTGTAGGTGAATAATTGTGATTACACCCACGGCCTTCTTTAAAATGTCAATCAAATGCTTAACTGCATGTCATTTACTGGCTAAGCGTCTCATCACTGTACTGTGCTTGAAGTCTTCTCCAAATGTCAATCGCTTGTATGCCTTTAATCATCAGAAATTTAATCACAAGTACTGGTTTGACTTGAATGCCCCTCAGATATAGTAATTTTTTATAATTTCTCCTCTTCAAACTAATTTTTATTTATTTATTTATTTTTACATACCACAAAATGATTGCTTCATTTGTTCTGTTAATTTACGCTATTCTATATAAACCATCTCAGGCTCATGGTGCTTACACAAATATAGAATGTAATTCTTGCAGAAACTATATATATATTTTTTGTACTAGAACAAATTACAAAAAGCCTACAAGATTCTGTTCATCCCTGAACATTAGAGATAGAGATCTTTCCAGAATACAAGCTTCAAGCTCTATATGAAAAATCTTTAAGAAAAGGTGACAAAAACATAATTCCTAGCACTTACATCGAACAGAAGGTGGTCCCTGGTGAGCTTTAATTTAAATCCTCTGTGCAGGTTAGCCGTGTGGTGTAGGTTACCCTGGTGTAAAGCTGTCCAGTTAAAAGGATTTGTCTTGGTGGTACAGATGTTTCAGTTTTAAATTTAGGTTTTACCCAAATGAACTTGCAAATCTTGCAATGATGCTTTGTGGTCCATGCCTCAGGGATCCCTCAAGGCTCCATCCTCGGATCTCTCTACATTCACTAAAAACAGCCTTCTACAATATAAATTTTAACTCTATGTTGATTTATTAAATCTTGATGGACAGTGTACATTATAAAGCTCAATGACTGGAGTGCGGATTTGTGAAAACTTGTGGTTTTTATTATTTTAACAACAAAAAGAAAATGCAACTATGAAAAACTATGAAATTATTTTACTGCATATGGGTTTCTTATGCCTAACACAGTGATTACTTTCACCTTGCATTTAACACAAACTTATCTTTCAGCTTGGATGATTAAACAAAATTACTGACAGAATGTCATTGATGCTTGTATTTAATACTGGATTGTTGAATCATAAGCTTGGGCCCTGTCGGGTACAAAACAAGACAGCATCATATTACTGTGGTTTCAGCTTTTCATAAGCTTCCTCTTGAATTTAGGATTTGGTCTGAGGATTTATAGTTTGTTTTTAAAGCTCTAAATACCCCAACCCAGTCTGACAGTGCGGATATGGTTTGAAACCCTCAAGGGTAACGCACTGCTTCTCATTGATCTAAGCTAAAACAGAATCTAGTCTTATGTTTGTGTCATTGTGTCAAAGCCCTGGAGTCTACCAATTAATTAAGGACATGCTTCTGAACATCAATGTACGTTGTAAACTGAAGCTCAGTACAAAGCTTTATTTATTAGCTGTATTATATATGTGTGTCTACATGTCGAGCTAACTGGGAAAAACTAAGAACAACAAAACAGCAACTTACTTTTTTGGATTGAAAACAAGACTTATTTTGTTGTAAACTGGGTTAAAGTTAACTCTTTGTTTTTTGGCATTTGCTCTTTCATGAAGAGTCACTTTGTCCATTCTGTAAATGTCACTCACTTACGGTAGTAGCTATCTAGTGTAGATAATAAGCACATTGCATCTCTTTAGACTGAAGGATTTTAAATAATTGTGTTGTTGGCACAGAGCGCAGGCATTCAGATGTTTGGGTTACAGATCATTTGGATAAATATCCCTGCGGTATAACTAAGTAATAGCTTGGTATTCTAGGCTAATAATTTTATTGCACCACAGAAGCCTTAACTAAATAGTGTGGCTGGAATAGCCACTTCTAATCACACACTGCACAAGAAGCTGCAGCTCAGGCTTAAAAGCGTGTAGTTTCCAAATCAATCCTACGGGGAAGATCCTACTAATCTAAGCTAATCAATTTCACAGATTTTTTACAATCATGTACAGTATTCGGATCGTACTGGGACTTGTGATGAAATTTCTGGTGAATGAGGGCGTAAAAAGCAATTGACATTTACAGAAGAGTTCAAGCACAGTACGGTGATGAGACTCTTATTCAAGGAGTTCCTGGAAAGCCAGTGTGTCAGACATGAAGATCGTGGTATCCTAGCACTGGTGAAACGCTGGAATAAGTGCATTAATGAGAAATGAAGGGAGTTTAGAGAAACAGGCAAATTACTCTCGTAACTGTGTTCTGTTATTCCGCACAATCAAAAGTCCCGCTTTGACCTGAACACCCCAATTTATAACTTTGGTTATATCAATGACCAAATTAGTATCACTGCAACCAAAGACAACTGATGACTTACAAATTCTGCCAAAAATTTTAATAAAAACTAAAATGAAATGATGATCAAGTTGCTATCATGTTATTTATTTATTAATATCCCAGGAGAGAGAGAGTGCTGATATTCAGCACAACAGCATGACCTCGAGTGTGATATTGTTTTTATACAACAGTTCAACAAACTCCATTTAGGTCATTGTTTGTTCATTTAACCGCGACTGGCAGAGCTGGTACTTTTAAATTCTTACTGGTACTGCAGTATGTAGCCAAAGTTGAGGAGAATAAACCTTGGCTCCTTTTTATTTTTACTTCAAAGATCCATATACGAACTCTCGGACAAACTGTTTGCAATCGAGATAGCAGTTTTATGTCCAAGCACTGTTATGTCGCTTGGACTGTGTGGTGCTAGATTGAGGTGAACGCTAAGGGTGAATTTACTGTTATAACCAGAATGTTAGCCACTTTTATTAAATCTATTTAATTAAAATATTAGTACATCTCATTAAAAAGTAACTAGCTTGTTAGCTTACAAGTAAATATTTAGCTTTTAGGCTATGATAGATCTCGGAAATGTACTTTTCAATGCATTCACAATATAATGTTAATAATACTGATTAGCGTTCTCAAGAAATGACTGAGACCTGTTTCTCTTGCTAGTATTTAGGATACTAGTACAAACTAGTTCTTTGAACTCTTGTGAGATGTTTTAAAACATCTTTAAGCTTCATGTTTTGAAAATCTTTTCCTCTCAGAGTTGCCAAAAAAAAAAGATGGATGAAACGTGTGAGAAAGAGAATAAAGATGAAAATGTTTGAGCGTGCTCTGTTTTGTTTTCCGGCAATATCTGGTAAACTTCATCTACATGACGTCTAATTCATCCCAGGCCATGATCTTAGATGTTTCTCTTCCAGTGTTCGCCATTTGTGTTCAATAGCATAACAAAGTATTTTTTTTATGCTATTAGCTATGAGTAACAAATACATTTAAACTGAAATAAAATAATCAAAATAGAATTTAATAGAAATAATAACATGTATACATGCAAAATAGATGGGCAATGATCGGTTTCATTTTAGAAAACACTTAATTAAAGTTTATTAAAAGAAAATACTAAATGAATAGAACAAAAAGAAGAAAAATAATAGTTAAAAATGAATGAAAAAATTAACAGTTTAAAATTATCTAAAGAATATCAAAATTTAAAAAATTATAATCAAAATCTATTAATTTTACCAACATTTTCAATTGTACAACATTCTTGCTCTCTTGATGCTTAATACCTGATTTAATATTAATTAATACTTTTCTGTATGTATTTTGTTCAAAAAGTATATTCAGTCATACTTTTTGTGCAAAGTGATATTATCCTAAGTGAGAGTTGTTATATTCATTTACAGCTTAATATAGATCTAATCTGGATCTAAGATATAAATATATTTTCAGGCGGCGCGGTGGTGTAGTGGTTAGCACTGTCGCCTTGCACCTCCAGGGTCTGGGTTCGATTCCCCGGCCAGGCTCGATTCCCGTCTCTGTGTGCATGGAGTTTGCATGTTCTCCCCGTGCTTGGTGGGTTTCCTCCGGGTACTCCGGTTTCCTCCCACAGTCCAAAGACATGCAGATTAGGCTAATTGGCGTTCCCAAAATTGACCATAGTGTGTGAATGAGTGTGTGTGTGCTCTGCGATGGATTGGCACGCTGTCCAGGGTGTACCCCGAGTCTCCTGGGATAGGCTCCAGGTCCCTGCGAGGATAAAGCGGTATAGAAGATGAATGGAATATATTTTCAGTAAATAAATTTGACATTCTTCTTTGTATTTTTATTATTATGAGTCTATAATATAAAGTGTGCTTAAGATCTGGAGAGATGTTTTTCCTGTCTTCTTGACAGACAAATGTCTCCTAAGCCAGTTTGCTTTTTATTGAGCAAATGGAAAGCGCTGTCGCAGTCAATCTCACAGTCCCGACGAGAAAGGAAGTAATAAGGTGACCTTGTTTTCTCTTTGTTTTCTTTTCAGTCTCAGCCTGTTTCCTTTTATTTGTGTCGTTCCCCTGAGCTCCAGCTGCACTATTTCCTTCATTTGCACGCTCGAGTAAATTTCGAATGGGAACGAGTTTCAGTCTGACGATGGATCCCAGTAATATCACGGCAGGATTTATACATAAGGCATGTCTGTTATGATATTGTTTTTCAAATATTTTGGTTGACATGATGAGTCATGTGTTCAACCTCATGGTGATTTTAGTAATGGAAAACTTTAGAGCTTCGTAGATCATTGCAGTAACTAGTGTGTTTAAGGTTGAAATTTCAGATTGAGTAAAGTAACGAGGAGTCGGATGAAATGCTGTTGAAATGCCGCAGATGGAGGTCGTAAGGAATCCCCTTGCTGAACCAAGCGATCCTGCGTAGGCTTATGAAATTAAGCATATTCGCAAACTTAAACTCCAGAATCTTGGCTTTACTTCCCTATTTGGCCTGTGTGTCACTGAGCCTCAGCCAGAGAAAAGACTTTGAGCCATGGAGCAGGAATTAATTTTTTCTCTTTTTTTTCCTTTTTCTTCTTCGTATCAGGAAATCCGAAACATCTTCTCACTGTGTTCTTGTGAAACTTCTTCACGTGTGAGTCACCTGATTAGATTAGCTTGAATTGAGCATGATTCCTGCATTCATGTATGGTCACAAATGATGCTGGTCCTGTGCTTCATCATTCATATTATCTCTATTAACCAAACCACCAGGTGGAATTTTTTTTATCACAACCGTGTCAGGCTTCCTGTTACTTTAATCTCCAAACCCTGTACTGTACATTATGTTCATATCCTGAACTACTGTATGTAGCACAACATATGTTAGGGGAAAGTGTGATTAGACAAACTTACGACTTCCTCTCTAAAGTTCATTGTTTTGCAACAGCAAATATTTCTAATAGTTCTATTCAGATATGTCTAGGATTACAAGAATTTATTAAGAAATACACAGAATAATGTTTAATAACTTTGAAGCATTCACAAAACAAATCTGTTCCTGATAGCACTTATGCTTGAGCAGCTGTTAACAGTTGCTGCTAACTGCATTGAAAAGGTCCTGTAAATGATCCATTTACTATAGAAACTATAACCTGTTAGTCCAAGGTATTAATACTGTACTATAGACACATGATTGGAAGCTGCACTACTCTTAGAGCTGATGTTTATAGAAATAATCAACTTATTAGAATCCAGAATTAAATAGCTATATAAAAAAGCAGCAGATAACAAGTGGATTCTGATTTGAAAACAAACAAACTGCGCAACAGACATCAACTCACAGCGATGGCGGAAAAGGTCTTTTTGGAAAGATCTGACTGAGCCATGTGTCATCTAATATGAAACATTCTTGGGCGGGGCTTTAGTGATTCATATTGACAGAGCAAGATGGAGGGTGTAATTAGGGGGAAAGTGCAGACAGACCCCATTGTTAATGGACAGAAACTATTTATTTTTTAAATGGCGAGAATGAGAAATTTTACAATTACTTTTTTTTTCTTCCGATGCTCTTGCATAATTCCTGCACTGATTCAGAAATTTTAATAACATTAAAAGAGATGACATCATCTTTGGAAAATACAGAACTGTATCTAAATTCCTTTCCAGTTTCATTCAGGTTAAATACAGCTTTTGTGGTTTCTGGTTGATTATAACTGCACTCTGGCACATATAGCCACGCCTAGGTATGAGGACATTGAGGTCTTTCCGAAGATCCTCATGCAAATGCATTGAATTAATTTATCAAATTTAATACGAACAAATAGCATTGTTTGGATAAAATGGTTGCAGGATATGGTCTACTTGCAGCAGTGACAATTGATGGTGTTTTTTTACTGACCTGAGATCAGCTGATGAGGATGCTTTAGATTTGTCCACAGACTCGATTAGCCCTCACGCCAAAAGTCCGGGCCACATGCTAGGAAATGCTATGAATCAAAGATGCCTTTAAAAATAATAGAGTTGAACATTGCATATGTAAAACATCCATATGTTATGAGGTAAATACAGTAGCTGGTTAGGTGCATTTTGGAGAATATGCTCCAATTCCAACTCTCATACTGTAGATGTGTCATCATTATGATACACTATCATGAATAAACAATAAAACATAAAATAGAAAAAAAACTGATCAACGCAGATCTTGTGAAAAATTTAGGACAAAGTACCTAACGCATGGCTAAGTAGGCACAAGATGATGGCGTGGCCTGTTGTTGATAGTCTTTCGGCTGTTCCCGTCGAGGGGTCGCCACACCGGGCCATCCAATCGGCGCAACAACTTGGCACAGATTTTACACCAGATGCCCTTCTTGACACAACCCTCCTGTTTTATCCAGGCTTGAGATCAAACCCTAATCAAGTGGCTGGGAGTTGAACCCAGGTCTTTTGCATGGCAGGCAATAAACCTACCACTGAGCTACCAATTCCCTAGGTGATGGTCTTGATTACTGCATGTCAAAACGCTACATGGAAAGAAAAGATTTTCTAAAGCCATTCAGAACAAGACAAAATAGACCATTTACACATTCATATTTTACTGTGTGCTCAGTGTCATAGATTATCTCTTGACTAAGTATGACAGCTTAATGACTCTCCTTATGAAAGCACATTAGTTACTTTGCTAAAGACCAAATGTGCCCAGGTTCCTTGATAATTGAAGTGAAATTAGTAAAACGTGGACGTGCAGCGAGTCAGTGTATGGAGAGCAAGGTGGGTGGCTGCTGTGATCGTTTCCTGACGAAGCTCTTTGTCTGTTCTCGACAGCGTCTGAATCTTTACCTCTTAAACATTCATTAAAGCCAACACACTGAGTCATCGAAGATCCCTTTCCCAGAATAAAACCCGGCTGATAGGGAATCACGGAGAGCGTGAAAACAGTAATTAGAAAGCAGAGTGTTGTGCAAGCTAAGCTTACAAATAACAAACTACTGTAGGTAAAATTAAAGTGATTTAATGTGATACCATGGACGTCTGTGTGACTAAAGTGAACCGGAACCTTTTTTTCAGTGTAGGAAATATTTATGTCCTCTTGGTACTAATAAAGCAACAATGAGCACCGTTTATGGTTCCGTCTCGATGACTTCGACCCCGTCGTCCCATCGCTGCTCTATTTCTGACATAATGGATGAGTAAAAATAGTGCATTGTACTGAGACGTTTCTGGTGTTGCACGACCTCCGAATTCTGAGACACGGTAATGTGTGAAGGTGTTCACATAGCTGGCACACACACACACATGTACATTTCACACGGTCCCTATTGTTTAACGTAGGAAACTGACTGGCACGTTATCTCCACCATCGGAGCAAAGAAAAGGCACGGACGACTCGAAGGACAATGGGCTTCGTCTGACCGCTCGGAGTTCCTTGAGCGAGTGAGGTTAATGTGGGACCGCTTCCTACGACGACTGGTTTCTTCCTTCGGAGATGATCCTTCAGAGAGTAATGAAAGAACTCGCTGATTCTGGGGCTCCACTGAGACTTGCTAGACAGAATGCAATCCACAAAGAATGAAGTTTCATTCATGTCTCAAGTAGGGCCGTGCAATTAATGGAATTTCAGTTACAATTTTGACTTCTGACGATTAAGCGCTATTGTGTTCAATGTATTTTTCGCACTCTTTTTTTGTATTGGAAATTCATCACATCCTTTTACTTTATAGCATTGTGCTTTCGTTCCTCACTAAAAAACACCAGGTTTGTTTATTTAAAGTTGAATAAATGCATGATGTTTCCAAAGTTAATGAGTTATTGTGTTGATTTAAACAAAATAATATAGAATAATAATCGTGATTATGATTTTTGCCATAATCGAGCAGACCTAGAGGCAGGTACACCACAGGATAGCTGATTTCTGTGACTCGTCTAAGTTGTATTGTGTATTATTCTGTAGGTTGTCAGCTTCTGAAGTATTGGCACCCTTTACTAAATATAGTACAATGCAGTATACCATTTCTTAGAATTTCTCATCTGAAAAGGAGATAAGACTCAAGGAAAAATCTGAAGTAATATCAAAAGTGGTCATCCTGGGAAGAAAAATAAAACAATAAGCAAAGACCTTGGTGCAAGTTTGGAAATTTGCGCTTATGTGTATTGCTGCAATACTGTAATCTCCAGACCTCCTCTACGGAATGTCAAGAATGTATTTTTTCCCCTAATAATCTTATGGTTTAATTCAGGCTCATGTACTGTAACTGTAGCGGTTTTGACTCATTAGCCTGAGGTTTTGATGAAGATATCAATTTGCTTATATTTTTTTGTACACACTGCACGCTGTAATTGTTGTAATACTTTCTTAGTTCATAACACAGAATACTTTCGCTATCGCTGGTGTCAATCGGTCGCGGCTCAGGACCTGGAGCCGTATGATTTTCCATCGTGAACTCCGAACCACATGCCGCTTGCAAGGGGGCTTGTTTTCACACCCTGCCAAAAATCCTGTGCCCCTGAGACTCTGGGCATTTCAACACATAGGCGCTTGTTTTTATCTCCGTACACGAACCTGCATTTTTCGGGTTCACGATGAGGCCCAGCGGCAGCCAAGTGACGACACTTCGGTCTATTACAGAGTGATTTACACGGTGTGGTTTTATGGATGAGTGGAAACGCTTTCCACATCATACGGTTCTTATTTGTACACACGTGTAACGTATAGAGAGCTGGTTAGACGACTGGCCGATGCTAATATGGACCAAGTTTTGGGTTTGTTATATTCTTTCAAAGAGTCTCGTTTCTTCTTTTAAGGTTTGTATGATATAATGGTTTACTAGTTTATAGATTGTTTGAAATTAATCACTTCTTGGAAGCTCTGCCCCCTTGTTCCATCTTGTTTTCTTTGATAAAATGGAATTGGACTAATATTGGCTACTTTTGAATAACATTGAGCGCATAACTACGGCACGACATTGCAAATACCGCTGCAAAACCAGCTTATTTGTAACGTTTAGCTTTCTCAGCTGAAATAATCTTGTATGGCTTATACTGTTGATTTAAAATTTTAATTTAGTTATTGTTTGGGAATTAAGTGGATTTCCTTTGCAGGACTCGAACCCGGGCCACAGCAGTGAGAGCACCGAATGCTAGCCACTCAAAAACCTGTTGCTGATGCTAGTAAATGCACACACACCGCTTTGTCAACAGAGTCAAGTAAAAAATGACATTAATGCATTTTCCCAAACTACTAAATCAGGATGCAGCTGAAAGGAAAAAAACAGCATCAGCAGTATGAGCTAGTCAAGGTTGTACAGGTCTGTGCTGTTTACTGTACCATCAGAGATCCGTTCTGTTAAACTGTAGATTGCGCAGGTGGGACGTCATGCGAACAGATGTTAAGCGCCATAAATGCTATAAATAAATGTTCATATTATATTGTTTTGGGGTTGTACTTGCAGTGTTGTTTCGGGGTCATTTTTGTTCAGTTAAGGTCATCCCTGTAACACGGCCACACATGCGACGGGCGGTTGCTAGGCAACCCCGCAGCATTGGCAATCAACAGAGACGAGCTACACCTGGCCAGTAGGATATTTAAGTTCCCAGAAACCAGCGCACGCTGTGCGAACATTAGATAGCACCAGGTACGAGAGCGTGGCTCTGGTATAGGGAACAAAAGAAAAGAGAAGAAAGAGAGAGAAAGAAATAGAAAGATAGAAAAGAGAAGAAATAGAAAGATAGAAAAGAAATAGAAAGATAGAAGAGAAATAGAAAGATAGAAGAGAAATAGAAAGATAGAAGAGAGAAGAAATAGAAAGATAGAAAAGAAATAGAAAGATAGAAAAGAAATAGAAAGATAGAAAAGAAATAGAAAGATAGAAATAGAGATAGAAAGAGAAGGTGAAAAGAAAAGTGAATCATAAAGCACTAATATAATTTACCTACCTTTTAAGTACGAGAAGTACGGTGGCCCGCGCCGACATAAGCGGGCCTTCATTCCCTTCATAACGCTGCGTGGTGTTCACGCGAACCAACCAGTCCCTAGCGAAATAAACAATCCACGGCCCAACGCCCACTCCGAGTCCTGCGTTGGGGCTCCCATATGTATAATACACCGAGGGGCGCCATATTGAAGCTAACCCTCATAACAGAATGTTCGCACCACACCAGGAGCCCGCGGATTTGGAGCGGGTACGCGAAATAGTGACCGGTCAGGCGGGAATGATCGGCAAACATGAAAACGCGCTGACCGAATTATTTTCAGAGCTAAAGGGCATTTCGCAGCGCTTAGACGAGATTCAGGGGCGACTCGGGGCGCAGGGCACTTCCGGATTGCCGTTGACCTCGGAATCACTTCCGGGGTCGGCTCCCGCTGCCGCTACCGTAGCACAAGCACCCCCCCTGGTGGCCGAAACGAGATTACCTACTCCCCAGCCTTATGCTGGGGAACCTGAGAGATGCAGTGCCTTCCTACTCCAGTGCTCTTTAGTATTTGAGATGCAACCATCCCAATTTCCCACTGAGAGAGCCAAGATAGCATTTATGATATCACTATTGACGGGAAGGGCCCTGGAGTGGGCTACCGCAGTGTGGCAAAACCTCCTAGCAGCACACACTACAGCAAATGATTTCATAGAGGTACTCAAGGCCACCTTTCACCATCCACATCTGTCTAGCGGTGTAGTCTCGCCTCTCCTTCACATTCGGCAAGGGGGCCGGTCAGTGGCGGATTATACCATCGAATTTCGGACACGAGCTGCTAATTCAGGCTGGAACGCTGAAGCTCTGAAGCACGCGTACATTCAAGGCCTTTCGGAGAAGCTCAAAGATGAGCTGGCAGTACGCGAACCACCCGAGAATTTAGAAGCCCTTTACAGTATGGCCATAAAAATAGATAACCGCCTCCGTGAGCGGAGGGCGGAACGCGCAGGGAATTACAGGGTAGAGCCGATCTCTCCCCAGCGAGAGTTAGAACGGGAGGTAGACCTGGGAGAGCCCATGCAGTTAGGGGCCGCAGAGATCCCAGGGACTCCTCGGCTTCGTTCGGGTTGCTTCCGTTGTGGCAGGCCTGGTCACCACCAGGGGCGCTGTCCGCTGAATAAGCCAAAAGGGGGGGGTCACTCTCGGATGGGGGACCGACAGTGACCCAAAGGCCAGACCCTCAGCGATCAGGGCTCTTCCTCTCTATCACCATCACCTGGGAGGGAGCCTCCACCACCCGCCTAAAAGCATTTGTAGATTCGGGAGCAGCGGGTAACCTTATAGATGGAGAACTGGTGCGGAGATTGGCTATTCCGTTCCACCCCCTCTCCGCTCCCATTCCAGTGGCGGCCCTGGACGGTCAGTTATTCGAATCCGGGCCGATCACACATGAGACTGACCCACTAATACTACGTATTGGGCAACATGCAGAGCGGATTACCTTCCTAATTACCCGCGTACCGGAGCTCCAGGTGGTACTGGGGTTTCCGTGGTTGCGAGAGCACAACCCCCGTATTGATTGGCTAACCTGCTCTGTCTCAGTGTGGGGCACCCGCTGCGCACAGAGCTGCTTTAAAGGGATTAGAACCCCAGATGTGCAGCCATCCCATCAGGTCGATCTCTCGGCAGTTCCCAAAGATTACTGGGACCTGGCAGAAGTATTCTCTAAGTCGGGGGCCCAAAAGCTTCCTCCCCATCGAGCTTTTGACTGCGCGATCAACCTGCTTCCAGGTTCGACCCCACCGAGGGGAAAGCTCTACTCTTTGTCTTCTCCTGAACATTCGGCCATGGAGGAGTACATCCAGGAGGCATTGTCCCTGGGATTCATTCGCCCGTCCACATCCCCCGCAGGGGCGGGGTTCTTCTTCGTAAAGAAGAAGGATGGGGGCCTCCGCCCCTGCATAGATTATCGGGGGGTAAACGCAATCACCCTAAAGGACCGCTATCCCCTGCCCCTGATGAACTCTGCCTTTGAGTGTCTGCAAAGGGCGAAATGGTTCACCAAGTTAGATTTACGGAGTGCGTATAACTTGATCCGCATCAGAGCAGGGGACGAATGGAAAACGGCGTTTATTACGCCGTCAGGGCACTATGAATACCGGGTAATGCCATTCGGCCTGACTAATGCACCAGCAGTGTTCCAGAGGTTCATTAACGAGGCGCTCCGGGAGACGCTTAACCTCTACACCTTTGTCTACTTGGATGACATTTTAATTTTTAGTGACTCTCTGCCAGAGCACATCACCCACGTACGCCGGGTGCTGCAACTTCTCCAGCAGAACCATCTATATGTTAAGCTGGAGAAGTCACAGTTCCACACAACCTCCACCTCCTTCTTGGGGTTTGTGGTATCCAGGGGCCACCTTCAAATGGATCCGGCCAAGATAAGGGCTGTGGCCCAGTGGCCCCGTCCTACCTCGCTTCGGGCAGTTCAGCGCTTCCTGGGGTTCGCCAATTTTTTCAAACGCTTCATCCGCAACTTTAGCACCCTGGCGGCCCCACTTAGCACCCTCACAAAGAGGAACCCAGGGCGATTTAAATGGACAGAGGAGGCTCAAGGGGCCTTCCAGGCTATAAAAGCAAAGCTCACCACAGTCCCAGTCTTACGGATGCCGGACCCAGAGACCCAGTACATAGTGGAGGTAGACGCATCCGATGTGGGGGTGGGCGCTGTTCTCTCCCAGCGTTCCGGGGAGGACCAGAAACTACATCCCTGCGCCTACTTCTCACACCGCCTAACCCCGGCGGAGAGAAATTATGGCATTGGAGATCGGGAGCTCCTTGCCATAAAACTGGCTTTAGAAGAGTGGAGACACTGGCTGGAGGGGGCCAAACAGCAAATACTAATCTGGACCGACCACAAAAACTTAGAATATATCCGGTCGGCCAAACGCTTAAACCCTCGACAGGCCAGATGGTCCCTCTTCTTCTCCCGGTTTGACTATGTGCTCTCGTTCCGTCCGGGCTCAAAGAATCTCAAGCCAGACGCACTCTCGCGCCAATGGGATCCTCCAGTAGAAGAGCCAGGAACCGAGAGCATCATCCCAGCACCACGCATCCTTGCCCCCGTACGCTGGGCCATTGAACAAAGGATCAAGCAGGCACAGCGACAGGAACCAGATCCGGGAGGAGGACCCCCCGGAAAGCTATATGTTCCTGCCAACACCCGTGCCCAAGCTCTGGCATGGGGTCACACGTCCCCATTTACGGCACACCCGGGCGCCACTAGGACACTTGAGTTTCTTCGTCGGCGCCTTTGGTGGCCTAGCATGGAGAAGGATGTTCGGGCGTATGTGGCAGCCTGTCCGACCTGCGCACAGAACAAGGAACCCCGTACACGGCCTGCCGGACTGCTGCGCCCCTTACCTATACCGTCGCGTCCGTGGTCCCATCTCTCCTTGGATTTTGTTACGGGCCTGCCCCCCTCCAAGGGGAACACGGTAATTCTGGTGATCGTAGATCGGTTCTCCAAAGCCTGTAAGTGTATTCCCTTGCCAAAACTTCCATCGGCCAAGGAGACAGCGCAGTTGGTCCTCCATCAGGTGGCCCGGGTACATGGCCTCCCAACCGACCTGGTCTCTGACCGGGGCCCGCAGTTTGCGAGCCGGTTTTGGGGGGCATTCTGTAAACTTATTGGGGCCACAGCCAGCTTGACATCGGGCTTTCACCCCGAGTCAAACGGGCAAACAGAGAGGGTGAATCAGGACTTAGAGCGTGCCCTCAGGTGCGTAACCTCCTCCAACCCGTCATGTTGGTCGGACCACCTGATGTGGGTAGAGTATGCCCATAACACTCTGTGGCACTCCTCCCTGGGCATGTCACCCTTTGAGTGCCAATTTGGGTACCCCCCCCCCATGTTCCCAGAGGAGGAACCTGAGGTAGGGGTTCCCGCGGCACGGACCTTAGTACAGCGGTGCCGTCGGACCTGGAGGAAGGCCCGAGCCACCCTACAAGTGTCCAGACGCAGGGCAACCCTCACGGCAAATCGAAAGCGACAGGCAGGACCCTCCTTACGTATAGGGCAACAGGTCTGGTTGTCCACCAAGGACCTCCAACTAAAACTTGAGTCACGGAAGCTGGCCCCCCGGTACATTGGGCCGTTTAAAATCATGAGAAGAATTAATCCTGTGGCATACCGCTTGGCTCTCCCCCGGTCAATGAAGATCAACCCTACATTCCATGTGTCACGATTAAAACCAGTACTCTGCAGCACCTTGGCCCCCAAACCTCCTCCACCTCCACCTCCACCGCGTATGATTGACGGGTCCGCAGCCTTCACAGTTCGACGTATCCTGGATTCCAGACAGGTCCAGGGTGCCACACAGTACCTAGTGGACTGGGAGGGGTATGGTCCCGAGGAGCGCTCTTGGGTGCCAGCCCGGCACATACTAGACCCCGAACTTATTAGAGAATTCCGGGCTAGCCGTAGGGCTGGCACAGGAACGTCAGGGGTCGTCCCTAGACGGGGGGGTACTGTAACACGGCCACACATGCGACGGGCGGTTGCTAGGCAACCCCGCAGCATTGGCAATCAACAGAGACGAGCTACACCTGGCCAGTAGGATATTTAAGTTCCCAGAAACCAGCGCACGCTGTGCGAACATTAGATAGCACCAGGTACGAGAGCGTGGCTCTGGTATAGGGAACAAAAGAAAAGAGAAGAAAGAGAGAGAAAGAAATAGAAAGATAGAAAAGAGAAGAAATAGAAAGATAGAAAAGAAATAGAAAGATAGAAGAGAAATAGAAAGATAGAAGAGAAATAGAAAGATAGAAGAGAGAAGAAATAGAAAGATAGAAAAGAAATAGAAAGATAGAAAAGAAATAGAAAGATAGAAATAGAGATAGAAAGAGAAGGTGAAAAGAAAAGTGAATCATAAAGCACTAATATAATTTACCTACCTTTTAAGTACGAGAAGTACGGTGGCCTGCGCCGACATAAGCGGGCCTTCATTCCCTTCATAACGCTGCGTGGTGTTCACGCGAACCAACCAGTCCCTAGCGAAATAAACAATCCACGGCCCAACGCCCACTCCGAGTCCTGCGTTGGGGCTCCCATATGTATAATACACCGAGGGGCGCCATATTGAAGCTAACCCTCATAACAATCCCGATGTCATTTCCTCAAAGAGGTTCTAATTCTTTAAATCAGCGCTGTACAGATGTTATGTTTTGGGTCGATGAAAATAGCGGAGCACCGTGTGAGAACAGTGGGGGGTTTCTCAGTCTGTCTTGTGGAAGACTGGGATTCAATTTCTTGATGAGAAATGCGATTCCAAACCTACAGTGGTGTGAAAAACTATTTGCCCCCTTCCTGATTTCTTATTCTTTTGCATGTTTGTCACACTTAAATGTTTCTGCTCATCAGAAACCGCTAACTATTAGTCAAAGATAACATAATTGAACACAAAATGCAGTTTTTAAATGAAGGTTTACGTTATTAAGGGAGGAAAAAAAACTCCAAATCTACATGGCCCTGTGTGAAAAAGTGATTGCCCCCCTTGTTAAAAAAGAACATAACTGTGGTTTATCACACCTGAGTTCAATTTCTGTAGTCACCCCCAGGCCTGATTACTGCCACACCTGTTTCAATCAAGAAATCACTTAAATAGGAGCTACCTGACACAGAGAAGTAGACCAAAAGCACCTCAAAAGCTAGACATCATGCCAAGATCCAAAGAAATTCAGGAACAAATGAGAACAAAAGTAAAGGTTATAAAGCCATTTCTAAAGCTTTGGGACTCCAGCGAACCACGGTGAGAGCCATTATCCACAAATCGCAAAAACATGGAACAGTGGTGAACCTTCCCAGGAGTGGCCGGCCGACCAAAATTACCCCGAGAGCGCAGAGACAACTCATCCGGGAGGCCACAAAAGACCCCAGGACAACATCTAAAGAACTGCAGGCCTCACTTGCCTCAAGTAAGGTCAGTGTTCACAACTCCACCATAAGATAGAGACTGTGCAAAAACGGCCTGCATGGCAGATTTCCAAGGCGCAAACCACTTTTAAGCAAAAAGAACATTAAGGCTCGTCTCAATTTTTCTAAAAAACATCTCAATGATTGCCAAGACTTTTGGGAAAATACCTTGTGGACCGACGAGACAAAAGTTGAACTTTTTGGAAGGTGCGTGTCCCGTTACATCTGGCGTAAAAGTAACACAGCATTTCAGAAAAAGAACATCATACCAACAGTAAAATATGGTGGTGGTAGTGTGACGGTCTGGGGTTGTTTTGCTGCTTCAGGACCTGGAAGGCTTGCTGTGATAGATGGAACCATGAATTCTACTGTCTACCAAAAAATCCTGAAGGAGAATGTCCGGCCATCTATTCGTCAACTCAAGCTGAAGCGATCTTGGGTGCTGCAGCAGGACAATGACCCAAAACACACCAGCAAATCCACCTCTGAATGGCTGAAGAAAAACAAAATGAAGACTTTGGAGTGGCCTAGTCAAAGTCCTGACCTGAATCCTATTGAGATGTTGTGGCATGACCTTAAAAAGGCGGTTCATGCTAGAAAACCCTCAAATAAGGCTGAATTACAACAATTCTGCAAAGATGAGTGGGCCAAAATTCCTCCAGAGCGTTGTAAAAGACTCGTTGCAAGTTATCGCAAACGCTTGATTGCAGTTATTGCTGCTAAGGGTGGCCCAACCAGTTATTAGGTTCAGGGGGCAATTACTTTTTCACACAGGGCCATGTAGGTTTGGTTTTTTTTTTCTCCCTAAATAATAAAACCCCTCATTTAAAAACTGCATTTTGTGTTTACTTGTGTTATCTTAATCTTATCTTGTGTTAGTTAAATGTGTTTGATGACCAGAAACATTTTGTGTGACAAACATGCAAAAGAATAAGAAATCAGGAGGGGGCAAATAGTTTTTCACACCACTGTATATAAAATGGGGAGGGTTGCGTCAGGAAAGGGACCCATCATAAGAACCTATGCCAAATTAAAATATGCGGATTGGATAATCTGCTGTCACGGCCCCTATCAGGGGTCAATGACTAAAAATAGATAAAAAAAAATGCACTTTTGTTCCTTTTGAAGAAGATTAAGCAGGCCTACAAAGAAATTTAACACTGTAAAAATTATAAAGTCATTTGAATATGGTGTGTTGTGCTTTATTTTAGATGAGGTGCAGGAGAAAAAGACAGACATGTGGACATTAGACTTTCAGTTATAAATAAGTGATAAAAGGATTATAAGTAACTAGAGATGGTTTGATACATGTCACAAACCTATTCTTTATCTCCTACACAAAGGTTGTAGCACAGGATTTAGGCCTCATCAGTTTTGTCTTTGACCTTTCCTGTTAAATAACTGAACTTGATTGATTTATGCTTTAATGATTTATCATTTATAACTTGATTATGATTTATTGATTGATATTTTTTTTACTTTTTCCCTTTTCATTATGTTTTATTTTTCTATTTTCTGTAACGCTGCTTCGCAACAATATCTTGTTAAAAGCACTTGCATTGAAATTGAATATTAGCACAGAAACATTGCTGGTGAATGAATAATCTACTTGGTCAGGGTTTTGTCTACTTGATTATTTTGAGGTCACATTTACAGTATTCTTTTAAATTCAATAGAAAATTTTTGTGAGAGTTAAATGCTCCTGGCTCTGGTCCTATTTGAATGATTTTGACAGTTCTACACATGTGAAACTAAAGTTTAGTGTTCTGCAAGGCTCTGTTTTAGGCCCACTATTGTTTTCTGTATTAAGGACAGTAAAACTATAAGCGTCGACCAACCTTGATATCTAATAAATTCTTTTTCCTTAAAAATTATTAAGCATTTTTTAAATTTAGCATTTTAAAAAATAGTGGTGGTGGGTTAAAAGACAAAATACACGACTTTCACACAAAATATAATAAATATATTGCATTGAGTTTAAAGTCCAATCCAATTCACAATCCCAAAACAATCAAGTCTCTTTATTTATAAGCAAATTAAAATTAATAATAATACAATTATTTACTTGTATAGTTGCCTTAGTTTCGCTACAGTCCTGGTCTTAATCCCTCTGTCAGGTCTGGACAATATCTACTGTATGTGTATGGATAATTTCACAAAGAAGCCATTGTACACTCCGGCTCGGAATTACTACAGGCTCTGCATGTGCATGTAGTTAGAAAAAGTGTCCTTTATGTGAAAAGATGCTGAGGAATACTAAGCTAGTGTCCTGATAACTTTTTAAAAACATTCACTAGACATGGCTTGGAGACTTACTGTATTGTTAAGATATCTCCAACCTTCCTGTAATGTCTCACTGACGTCTGTGATAGAGGTTTGCAATACAAAACAGCACAAATAGATTCGCATTCAATGCAAAAATCCTA
Organism: Channallabes apus; assembly: GCA_030522415.1. NCBI lineage: Eukaryota > Metazoa > Chordata > Actinopteri > Siluriformes > Clariidae > Channallabes > Channallabes apus. The sequence continues at coordinate 7,368,456 of CM060118.1, read as the reverse complement.
ACATTTCTTTTTAACCGTGCAATAATTTAACCTTTTAAACATTACATAGTATTGATGTGTCATCCTGTGTAATGTGTGACTGATCTCAGATAGTCCAGAAGATGTTCCAGAGTGGGAGTGTGTTTGGATGAAACAGGAAAATCGAGATCCAGCCAACACAAATCAAATTCATTAGCCAATATCATGTGCCAGAATTTTACACAGCATTGGAACGATGATATAAAGCATGACTGTCTTTACTATGAATCTCAGGAGGTGTTTCTTCATTTTCCAAACTTAATTCAACACCATGTTTGTCCTAATTCTATTCATGGCACTATTTAGAAGTCTATTTTCTAAACGGCTTAACTTGATGTGTCTCTTAAATGTGTCCGGTATACAGGAGATTTGATTTCAGCCTGGGTTTTGAATGTGTGTGTGTGTGTGTTTGTATGGAGGATTCATTGGCTTGCTTTGATACACAGTGATTACTTAATTATGGAAGTTCGGCGATCAGAAATAAAACTCCTGTGCTGTGATGGTTCTAATTCTCTGTTAGCAGTATGACACTGTTCATGAACAAACCCGTCTAAAATGAGAGAATCTAGGACGTCTATGCCTCTGGAGGAGTGTTAAATCTGTTGCTTTGTTGTTTCTGGCTTTCTACTCACTCTGCAGAAGTATTGGTTTTTATATCTTTAGTGTGAGCTGAATTTGGTTCAAATATGGGACAGCTTGCACTGACCACGAGTTCAATTGTTTCAAACACTTTATATGTTTGTCTGGTTGTGTGTTTGTCTGTGTGTGTGTGTGTTAGGAGCTGTCAGAGCCTGATCTGGAGGAACAGTTGCGTTCTGCGGGCAGCGTGGATGAGCTGATGAAGCTACTCTACCCCAGTTACTGGAACATCCTAAAGTGCCACTCGAAACATACCATCAGTCCTCGCTTCTCTCATCGAGACCCAGACACACGATCGGATGAGTTCTCCTTCGCCGCCGCCGCCACACACTTCAACCTCGAAGTGTTTAAAAGTAAGCTTGTCCTTAAATAACAGATTTTTCTCTTTGACTCCTTCTGCAAAGTTAACCCTTTCTTATACCACACCACAGAGACTGTCAATTTTATTATGAAAGGCATTGAAATTAAACTGGGACTTTCGAATGTTCAGAATAACAAAACAAGTACTCTATATAATCCCTTGCTACACTAATGCACTTATCGCAGCATTTCACTAGTACTTGGATACCATCAAGGTTGAAAGTTTTCTCAGTATGCTGGAGCCATGATCAGACTGCCTGCTTCACTTTACATCTGAAACGCTGGCCTCCCAGGAACTCCTTTAATGTTTCAGTGTTTCTCCAAATACATAGTATCTCATATTTATTAAGTGTGTGTTGAGAGTGATGTATGTTGTGCGATGTAGGAAGGATAAAATAGAATACAATCTGATTTCCAAACGGATTTAAGCACTGTAAAATGCATTTATGATTTGAGATTTAAAGAAAATGTTGTTAATTTCTGTAATTTTCTTTAATCTAATGCTTTTCCTCTTCCTGTCTGGCCTTCTTCTCTTCATGCAACAGGTATTGAGGCGGAGTGGAGAAAGACCCTGTGCATGCCGCGCGAGGTGTGTTTAGAGGTGGGGAAAGAGTTTGGGGCACCCACCAACACCTTCTTTAAACCCCCATGCGTGTCTGTCTACAGATGTGGAGGCTGCTGCAACAGCGAGGAGCTCCAGTGCATGAACATCACCACCTCCTTCGTCAGCAAAACCGTGAGTCTCAGTGTGATAATTATACATTCTACAGGAAGAGCATCCATGTTAACCTTCTTCTCCACTTTGAGTCACCAAACATTAATTAATAAATAAACTATAATATTTAGTATTTTAATTTTCTTTCTTGTTTTCTTGATTATCTACAAGATGTTTGAAGTCCAATCTTTAATTTTCACCTCAAGGAACGAAACATTTTAGAACAATTAAGGAAATTATTAAGGACGCAGTAATGAAGTGCACTAATTATTGATTATTTTTTAATAACAATCAGTCTCCAGGTGTTTTATAAAAAATCTAAGGGCTCATATAGAAGCCTTGCTGGTGTGCTTTAACGGGGAGATTTCAGACATCAAACTGTGCATTTGGGTTTTTGAATATGTCAGACAGAAACTACTGTAAGTTATCATTAGTTTTATAATGTGTACATTTTACCACTACTGGAATAGGAGAATGACATTGCAAAAATGTAGAATTCTCAAAATGAACATATTATTATTATTATTATTATTATTATTATTATAAATTTTTGATCATGAAAACAACTGAAAACAAACCAAAAAAATTTAGGAATTGGAAGTAGAACTTATCCTTGATCATGCGTATCTGTGCTATTTCTTTGCCTATGTGACCTTTTTTTTTCACATGTGTATACAGTAGTTCGTTAAAATGAAATAAAATTTGGTTCATCATATTGCCTAGGATGTGTGATGAAAAAAATTATACATTACTCTATCAACATTATCCTGCACAATCCTGGGCCATATAATTAGTTTATAATGAAACAATTCTCATAATATGTAGTTAATAAAACATTTACACTATATATAATATACAATTTTATATATATATATATATATATATATATATATATAAACACTTTTTTTGGAAATCAAAGAAGAAATAAAAACCTGTTTTTATAAAGTGTTTTTTTAATTTATTATTATTATTATTATTATTATTATTATTATTGTATACTAGCTAAATTAAAGGATACTGTAAATAGCAACAAAAACCGTGAGTTAACTGACCTTGGAAAGAGATTAGCAAAACAAACCTAATGAATTTCTAATATAAACAACATTACTGTAATAAAAACAATACATTTTGAGGATTGTTCTGGTTGTTACAAAAGCAACATGCAGGGACTTATTAAACTGCAAATCATGTAGGTACATATTTTTAAGGAAATTTTTAAGGAAGTTGTTAAGGAAGTCGAACATTTTGGCACTACGTGACTTTCCTTAATGCAAAATAATTTAGATTTGAGGAATAAATAACCGAGCTGCTAGATTTCAGGCTGTTAAAAGGTTAAGAATGAGGTTGGACTTATGTGTATGAAATAGCTGTTTTTGGCAGTGCACATGTTAGTGGGAGGTCTGTGTAGTATAACTGTGCGTGCGTGCATGTGTGTGTGTGTGTGTGTAGAGCTTCAGACTTCAAGATAAACCGCAGGATAGCTGATTGATTTCTGTCATGGACGTGTTTTGCATTATCTTAAGCCCTGATGTACAGTACATGTAGAGGGTTCTGTGTTACTGAGGGTTGATTTATGGCTCACAACTCTGAATTATTATTAGCTAGTTGCCTCCTTTAATAATTGCATACAGGTTTGAGTGAGCTGACCCTCACAGGGGCAACGTAGGCTCTCGTTTGTCATCTGAAGAAAGACATCACTGCACTAAGAGGAAATTCAGGCTTCTTTTTTCTTGTTCACACATCTGGAATACATACATTTTTCTTTATTATGAAGCACATGTCAGAATTAAATCAGTAGAAATCTATAACTGTGACAGATGTTTCCTTGCTGCATTGCTTGTGGTACAGACACAAAGTGAAATTTGTTGTTACAAAGTAGGCAGACTTGTAGACATACAGTACAAGTGGCATGATATAGTTGTGGGTTGCAAAATAACAAACAGGTTTTGCATCGAATGTTGTTGATGTACTTCATTTCACAACGTGCAAAAAAAGATCTATACAATTCTCTACTTTTGTATTTAACAAAGTTTGATACAATTAATTTCTTGGGGTGAGCTATGTATGGCGAAAATGAACTAAGCAATATTTAATGTCTATAGAACTTGTAGTATCACTGGAGCACTACCCCATGGTGCACCATTGTGCTCTTACAGCGCGGCTAGACGATGCAGACATCATGAATGGCCTCCAAGAAGGACAGATCTCATTCCATGAGATTTTCTTTCTGTGGAAACAAAAGGACAAAGCCTCACATACTGGAGGACTTGTTGGCACAAATTCAGGAGGTTCTCAGCAATATCCCAAATGACTTCTTTCAGAAGAACATTCCCGGCCGTTTTGAGGAAACTGGTTGACGCCACCGGTGCCTAGGTTGAAATATGAAGATTTACTTTCATTTTTCTATGCAATAAATTACATGTACAATTGTTTCAATACATTTAGAATTAGAAATCTGGAGTTTACCAATTTTTATGCTTAGTTACCACCCCATTTAATGAAAAAGGGTCTGAAAACATTCCTTAGAGACTTTAGTCCAAATTGACCTGATGACCTGATAGCATCATCAAGCACATCCACAATGTAAGTCTCCATTCCACCACAACCCAACTTTTAGTACCGTGTCATGTTCTAGAATCCAGTTTTAGCTTTGTGACATGGCAGCAATATCCTGTGGTCATAAAGGGATGGACATATTCAGCAACAATACTCAGGTAGGCTGTGGCATTTGAACCATGCTCAACTGGTACTAAGGGGCCCAAAGGGTGCCAATAAAATCTCCTCTACACCATTACACCACCGTCACCAGCCTGAATTATGGCTACAATGCAGGATAAATTCATGCTTTGATGTTGTTTACCCCAAATTCTGACCCAACCATCTGAATGTTGCAGAAGAAATTGAGACTCCCATCGCCTATGGTACAATTTTGGTGAGCACATGTAAATTGTCTCATTTTGTTTTTTGATCCTAGTACAAACCGGATTCCAAAAAAGTTGGGACACTAAACAAATTGTGAATAAAAATTGAATGCAATGATGTGGAGATGGCAAATGTCAATATTTTATTCAGAATAGAACATAGATGACAGACCAAAAGTTTAATCCGAGAAAATGTATCATTTTAAAGGAAAAATATGTTGATTCCAAATTTCACGGTGTCAACAAATCCCAAAAAAGTTGCGACAAGTAGCAATAAGAGGCTGGAAAACGTAAATTTGAGCATAACGAAGAGCTGGAAGACCAATTAACAGTAATTAGGTTAATTGGCAACATGATTGGGTATAAAAAGAGCTTCTCAGAGTGGCAGTGTCTCTCAGAAGCCAAGATGGGTAGAGGATCACCAATTCCCACAATGTTGCACAGAAAGATAGTGGAGCAATATCAGAAAGGTGTTACCCAGCGAAAAATTGCAAAGACTTTGCAGTTATCATCATCAACTGTGCATAATATCATCCGAAGATTCAGAGAATCTGGAACAATCTCTGTGCGTAAGGGTCAAGGGCATAAAACCATACTGGATGCCCGTGATCTCCGGGCCCTTAAACGACACTGCACCACAAACAGGAATGCTACTGTAAAGGAAATCACAGAATGGGCTCAGGAATACTTCCAGAAACCATCGTCAGTGAACACAATCCACCGTGCCGTCCGCCGTCACCAGCTGAAACTCTACAGTGCAAAGAAGAAGCCATTTCTAAGCAAGATCCACAAGCACAGGCGTTTTCATTGGGCCAGGGATCATTTAAAATGGAGTGTGGCAAAATGGAAGACTGTTCTGTGGTCAGACGAGTCACGATTCGAAGTTCTTGTTGGAAATGTGGGACGCCATGTCATCCGGACCAAAGAGGACATGGACAACCCAAGTTGTCATCAACGCTCAGTTCAGAAGCCTGCATCTCTGATGGTATGGGGTTGCATGAGTGCGTGTGGCATGGGCAGCTTGCATGTCTGGAAAGGCACCATCAATGCAGAAAAATATATTCAGCTTCTAGAACAACATATGCTCCCATCCAGACGTCATCTCTTTCAGGGAAGACCCTGCATTTTTCAACAAGATAATGCCAGACCACATTGTGCATCAATCACAACATCATGGCTGCGTAGGAGAAGGATCCGGGTACTGAAATGGCCAGTCTGCAGTCCAGATCTTTCCCCTAGAGAGAACATTTGGCGCATCATAAAGAGGAAGGTGCGACAAAGAAGGCCCAAGACGATTGAACAGTTAGAGGCCTGTATTAGACAAGAATGGGAGAGCATTCCTATTTCTAAACTTGAGAAACTGGTCTCCTCGGTCCCCAGACGTCTGTTGAGTGTTGTAAGAAGAAGGGGAGAAGTTACTGTTGCTTTCTATCAGCTTGAAACAGTCTCCCCATTCTCCTCTGACTTCTGGCATCAACAAGGCGTTTTCAACCAGAGAACTGCCGCTCCCTCCTTTTGAGATAATACTCTGTAAACCTTAAATCCCAGTAGATCAGGAGTTTCTGAAATATTCAAACCAGCCTGTCTTGCACCAACAACCATGCACTGTTCAAAGTCACATTTATCCACGCCCATAAAACCCACAGAGAGCTGAGAATATCATGCCATAGACACACACTAACACTTCTCACCCTATATGGGGTGCCATTACTTTTGCTTTTCTCCTAACTGAACCCTGACTCGTCAGGGTTATGGGTTCAAAGATTTATTGGTCAAATCCATCAGTGTGTTTTGAAGATCAGTTTTCTTTTCATTTGGCTCTGAATTGTTTTTGGCTTAGAATTCCCTTTTATTTCCTTCCATTATAAACCCAGCCTCCTTTGTGTCTCCAAGTAACGGATGATGTGATTTTTTTTTCTTCTTCTTCTTCTTCTTCTTCTTCCCGACACTCACCAGTCACCTGTGTCAGTTTAACCGCTTCGTTGTGTTGCCTCTCCAGGCCGCTTTAAATAGATCTCGGGTTTCGTCTGACCCTCGTGTCACCCGCTTCAGACGATACACAGACTCAGCCGACTGTAAATATCCCACTAAAGTGCTTTTATTTTTGGGAGAGGACCAGGAACCAGACGGTAAATCTGTTACAGGGCGATGAAGTCTAGTAAACGTATATGTGTGTTTAAGTGCTTTCCAGGAGTACAGTCTACTACTGAATTACTACTTCATATGTGTTGCCTCATTTTGTTCTTGATTAACAGTACAAGCTTTTTCTTATTGATCTTTCTTTTATGTCTATCCTCCTTACTAATGACCAATTCTCTCCTGAGCCGCGTCTGTTTTATTAAGAGACACCAAAGAACCTCGGTAATGAACCGACCCCCCTGTAGTGAAGCATGGAAAACCGATAGGAGGTGAATTTTCCGAGCAATAAAAAAGGGGTTTGGGGGATTGTAGAGTTTTTATTAGTGAGCTTGTAGTATTTGTTGTGCAGCCAAATGCATGACGAGATGTTCGATGTCTGAGGACTTGGGATGTTCTTGTCCCTGCACAAAAAATGTGCCAGGATGCACACAAACCAGACGCGAGTTGCTGACATGTGCTGATAATTATTTCCTGTTTCAAGACACGATCATTTATAGATCGGTTATTATAAACTGGTAGTGAAGCAGTTCCAGCAAAGCACTTCAACCAGATTAAACCGATTAAAACAATACAAAATGAATGTGCAGGAAAACTGTTTATTATTTGGCACCTTCAGCTTTCCAACCATGATCCATAGATCTGGATCTAGAGATGCATCAGAATTAACATGCAATGTTTTTTTTTTTTCTTCCATTTTTGTATTTCTTTACTTTGGTATGTTGTTACGTTTATGAATTAGACGTATCTCATCTGTCTTTTCATAATTTCTTGTCAGCTGTTCGAGATCACCGTCCCCGTGAAGCAGCCACCCAAACCGGTCACCATCAGCTTCGCCAACCACACCTCATGTAGCTGTTTGTCCAAGCTGGACGTGTACAGACAGAAACACTCCATCATCCGGCGAGCTCTGCCAGAGTAAGTTTCCTCTCTATTATTCTGCTCTAATTCTTGTGCACTCCGCATTTCAGTAACTCAAGACCTGACTGTAATAAATCAGATGACGCTCCATAATTCCGTAAGTGCACGTGTGTAAACCTTGAAACATCGTCAACATATCCGATTTTTAAGATCATGCTAAAATTGTTTACTGACATTACAATTAATTACTGAACATGCCTCAGTAATTATGAGCATTTCTCAGAAACATGATGAATGTGGCTGTTGCTGCGGGGGGACGTTTACAGAGGATCGGATCTCCAGCCGAGCACATTTGCTCCACACTCCTGAAGTGTGCTTTGGCTCTCCAGGGCTCTCGGTGGAGTCGAGCTGAGATGAATGTGTGTGTTTTGGATAGCCAAAAGCTCAAGGCACACGGTAGCACAACACAATAAAATTTTAGATAGGCTAGTCGTTTCTCTAGGCTCACACGATGCTTCCTGAGAGGAACTTCTAGTCAGGGTTGTAATGATGTTACCATAAAGATACGGATGCTTAAAGAAATAGCTTTGGCAGCGATGAAGTGTTTTGTTCTCTGAAAGACTTTCAAGGGTTCCTATTAGTCTGCTTGTCGAGAATGAAATGGAGTGAAAATGATACAGTACGTTTGGCTTGTTTGGGGTTTGGTTTGGATTCACGATTCAAATCATTGACTGAATCATAAGGCAAAAACCAAAAAAAAAAAGCTGAAGGACTGAACTCGTAACCATAACGTTGGTTCATTTATTCATCTGAAATGTGACAAGAACAACAGAAGGATGGATAGAACACCATGGGCCAGGGGTAGCTCAGTGGTTAAGGCATTGGACTACGGTTTGGAAGATCCCAGGTTCAAACCCCACAACCACTAAGTTGCCACTGTTGGGCCCTTGAGCAAGGCCCTTAACCCTCAACTGCTCAGATGTGTAATGAGATAAAAATGTAAGTCGCTCTGGATAAGAGCGTCTGCCAAATGCCTAAATGTAACACAAAGACCACTGAGCCAGCACTCAGTAAATGATCTAATTATTACACAAATAACTAATTTAAAGGCTGCATATTTGACAGACTGGTGACCCCAAAGTGAGTTTTTTTTTTTTTTAATGTCCCAGTTGAAATAACACTTGTCCCTCATGCCATAAGTCTCAGGCCACACACCACCCTGTATACAGCATTTTTTTCATACTTTAAGCTCTTTATTTTACCCCTTTATTTCACCAAAATGTGCTGTTTCAGTGGCTCTGAGCATCTGCTAAAACAGCAGGACTGAGCAACAAGTCTGGGGGAGGGGCTTCTCTTTTATGAGCTCACAATAGTGTAAAATTCTAACCAGTGAAACGGGATAACAACAAGAGGCTGGGATCCCCCCCTCCCCGTTACTGGTTTGTATTGAATACCCATGGAAACTCAAAAACAAATGTCATAGTAGATCTCTTTTAAAACATTTTCTTTGGCACATCCAGAGCTGATTTTCTTGCATGATGTTTTTGCAGCACTACAGCTCCATCCTTTGGCTCAGAATTCCTTCTGGTTCCATTTAACATCTCTTAACTTCATTGAGCCACACTGATCAGTATCAAAAAACACATGAAAACCAAGGATTAAGACTTGCTATCATGGTTCGTGGTACATCCTTATAAAATGGGTTCTTCAAGGGTTATTTGGACTAAATGATCTAAATGTTGAATCGTATGGTGTTCGTTGGTCCAGCCAGGTGGTGAAAGTACTGAAGAAAATGAAGTGCAGATCAGGGTAGCTTCAGTGATTTTGTCTATAGGTAGGAATAGTTTAGTTTTTGTTGGTAGTTTGGTACTTTTCAATGAAAGTTTGGATTGAATTTAGATTAGCTGTCTAAATTCTAAACATTAGGTGACTAAATACCTAGAGAGAGAGTAAAAGTTATAACTTTGGAGCTTTCCTTGTTTCACACCATTTGCAGTAGACATTGTGTAAATGCGATTTATTTTTTTTCTGAAATCATCCTTAAACATTTAGAATTGTTCTCAGTTCTATTGGATTTTTAATACCATTCTGATCAAATTCGATGGACTCCATGACCAGTCATGACGTAAAAATCTTAATTCTAAAACTTCACAACTAAGATTTATGGTGTATTACGTATCCAGACTCTATAGTTTACAAGAATGCTGCACACTGATGTCTTAAAAGCATAAGATCTGAAACACAGGATCGTTGTTACACACTCAACCGCGGGTCATTTCCTGAACACTTTACCGTGACCCTGTTTGTCGAGACAGATGTATTGAACGAGATGATCCGTGTCGTTATTCATATTTTCATGGAGGACTATAAAAAAGCTTTCTCATCACTTACATAGAGTAAGGAGGACATTAATAGTGACACGTGACATCATGGTATTTTTAACTATGGCCATGAGCTCGAGGTCCCACCAGAAAAACTTGATGTCCATACAGTAGAATGTAGTATTTACTATCACAAGGTATTAGTGTACATTATGTTTGTTATAGTAGGGTTTATTCATTCATTCATTCATTTTCTGTACCGCTTAATCCTGTGTTCAGGGTCGCGGGGGACCTGGAGCCTATCCCAGGAGACTTCGGGCACTAGGCGGGGTACACCCTGGACAGGGTGCCAATCCATCGCAGGGCACACACACATACACACACTCACACACCCAATCACACACTACGGGGAATTTAGGAACGCCAATTAGCCTAACCTGCATATCTTTGGACTGTGGGAGGAAACCGGAGTACCCGGAGGAAACCCACCAAGCACGGGGAGAACATGCAAACTCCATGCACACAGAGACGGGAATATAGTAGGGTTTAACTGATGCTAAATAAACTATAATCTTCAAATAATGCTTGCCATGGTTACAAGGTAGTTCCTGTAAATGGAGCTAACGATGAAATCAATAGCGTAAATAGGCATGCATATTCATTTTGGCATTATTATGCTGATCTTGATTAGCTTCAATACTTCCATTCCACTTCCTGGTCAAAAAGGTGCAGTCTGTCCTATTTTCCCTGTTAATCTGTACACAAAGAAATGCTTCCAAACAACTTGGAAATTTTATGCTAATCCCACCATCAGCGCCACCACGCTAGTCACCTTGTATCACGTAGACGAGCTGACCCGAGTCACGGCAGAGCTACTACTGCGTCTGATCTGGGTTTCTCAAAAGTATGATATGTAATCGTTCCTGTGAAGTGATGAGTTTGAAAACCTGCTTCTGCTCTCGAAGCTCTGCATAGATAAATGAGATGTCACGTCACCTTGATATCTTTTTTTCTTCAAACTGTAACATATGCATTTGAAATTCCATTTGATGAGTATCTGTGCAAGCGTCCTCCCTACTGTAGATAATGGAAATCCTGCTTCCTAGTTTTCCCCGGGAAGACAAACAATAATCTTGTTCTCTTGGCAAGCCTAATCACAGACAACAAAAGCACAAAGACACTACACAAGTTCCATCTGGGAAACAGTCACATGTAGCCTGAGGAACAACAATTATATGTTTCGGATCTTTAGCCATCTGAAGCACTGCTCATCACCGTACTGTTCGATAGCAAGCAATTTGAAAGTGTTTACCGTCTGGTATCTGCGTTGAGTGTAACAGATTAGCCCGCAGCCTGTGCGTGACACACGTCAGCATGTGGAGAAATACCTCTCCATGCTATCGTGTGGACAAGAAAGCCTCCGCACCTCCTTAGCTAGACAAGCAGAGGCTGATTGATCCCACATGGACGACGGTGGAGCCAGTTTGCGCCTTGCAGTGTACAACGCTGAAATGTCTGCGTTGTAAGACAGCAACTCATCTCAGGGAAATGATCACTTGTGTTTACAGTGGTAGTGTCATCTCATAAGCACTTCTTTGTGCAACAGGAAGCTACCAGAGAGTCTCCATGGCTCGCTGATTGTGTATGTCGTCACTGATAAAAGCATGTACGAGATGAAAAGTAACAAACTTGAAATTTATGCTTTGTTTCTTTGTGACATGTTAACTGAGTCTTACGTTTGTTTAAGAATGAACTAATCAGTCTGTGCTTTGGAAAATGAAAGGACTAATTTATTCATTCATTCATTCATTTTCTATACCGCTTAATCCTGTGTTCAGGGTCGCGGGGGACCTGGAGCCTATCCCAGGAGACTTCGGGCACTAGGCGGGGTACACCCTGGACAGGGTGCCAATCCATCGCAGGGCACACACACATACACACACTCACACACCCAATCACACACTACGGGCAATTTAGGAACGCCAATTAGCCTAACCTGCATATCTTTGGACTGTGGGAGGAAACCGGAGTTGGGGCACGAGGCGGGGTACACCCTGGATGGGGTGCCAATAGATCAGAGGGCACAGACATTCACAATTTGGGAAAGTCAATTAGCCCAATCTGCATGTCTGCAATTAGCCCAATCTGCAAGTTACCTGGAGGAAACCCACCGACATGCAAACTCCCAAGGTGGGAATCGAAACCACACACTGAAGGTTCAAGGCAATCGTGCTAACCACTAAACCACCATGCTCTGTATTTTAGGATCAAATTCTTTCTTCAGATCCTCAAAATCACATAAAATTAGTTGTGTTGAAGCCAGTTCCAATAAAATAAACATGATGGTATTCGGGAATATTTTATCTTAAAATTGATCACATTTGTCTCAAACAGGAAAAGAGGGTCAGTACGTGTTAACAGAAAAATATTTTAGGAAACAGAGGACCCCGGGAACATAGGTACGCTTCCTGCCAAATATTAACCTTCAAAAAAACTAAGCTGAATTATTTAGCTAGCTAGTCTTGTCTACTGATATAACAAAAAGACAAGCAGAAAGAAGATAAAGTTGACATGAGTATAAACATTTGCCTCAGGTGTGTTTGTACTGTACAGTCAGGTCCAAAGATTTTGGAACAAAGATAAGTTTTTTGGAGTTTGGCCCCTGTACACCACCACCACACTTAACACTCAATTTCAGTTTTAATTCAAGGCGTTTGACAAAAGTGTGGCATTAACCCTTCACAAATTGCATTTCTTTTTCATACACACATTTTGCGGGATCATAAATAATAGAACAAATGCCTGACAAACAGTTACCTGTCCAGGTGAGGCCTGTTCACTTGTTAATCAATAAATAATCAAGAAGATATGTTGGTGTACATCCCGTCTCTGTGTGCATGGAGTTTGCATGTTCTCCCCGTGCTTGGTGGGTTTCCTCCGGGTACTCCGGTTTCCTCCCACAGTCCAAAGATATGCAGGTTAGGCTAATTGGCGTTCCCAAATTGCCCGTAGTGTGTGATTGGGTGTGTGAGTGTGTGTATGTGTGTGTGCCCTGCGATGGATTGGCACCCTGTCCAGGGTGTACCCCGCCTAGTGCCCGAAGTCTCCTGGGGTAGGCTCCAGGTCCCCCGCGACCCTGAATAGAAGGATAAAGCGGTATAGAAGATGAATGAATGAATGAATGTTGGTGTACAGATCTCAAGTGGCACAAAATGTATGGACCTGAATGCAAATTGGTATCTTTTACTAAAATGAAACCATTAACAGTGTTGCTTACTTAATACCTTTTGTGAGCATTCAATACAGCACTTCAGCTCTACAACCGATGTTTTTAATGAGAGTGAGGTCAAATCACCACCAGTGTGAAGCCTGACTATGTTATGCATCCACCAGCCAACATCCTCAAAACCTTCAGTGATCACCACTGTTACTAATAATCAATCATCACTATTGTTGTTTCCCTCAACCCAATCAATGATCTCCATAGTTTCATACGAACACTGTTTTCTATTGTTTCAAATGACCAATCACTGATCTCGGTTGTTTCAAACAATGGCCAATCTCAGATGACCTTTGTTTCCTAATGATTAATCACAGCTTACTCTTGTTCTAAACAACCAATCATAAACATCCATTTTCCCAAATGTCAATGATTCAAAATTATTTGAAATAACCAATCACTGTTCAATGTTTTTTTTAATTTGACCATTCATTGTCCCAAGGCAGCAAGGTGGCTTAGTGGTTAGCACTGTCGCCATGCACCTCCATGGTCCAGGTTCGATTCCCGGCCTGGTTAGCTTCCTGTCTCTTTGTCCATGGAGTTTGCATTTTCTCCCCCTGTCTGGTGGGTTTCCACCAGGTACTCCGGTTTCCTCCCACAATCCAAAAACATGCAGTGTGTGTGTGTGCGTGCCCTTCGATGGATTGACACCCTGTCCAGAGTGTACCCAGCCTTGTGCCTTAAGTTTTCTGGGATAGGGCTCCAGGCCCTCCACGACTTGTAAGCAGTGTAGCTGATGAGTGAGATGACGATGATTCATTGACCGTGATCACTGACACCGATGATTCATTACTTTTACTGCCTATGACCATGATGATCAGTAATCGGGAAGAATTCTCTTATCCCCATTGGATGAGTGACCAATCACTGATCACACTTTTGATGGTATGACATCATTTGCTAACTTCTAACTTTTTGTCCACACATGCATTAACTACTCTCTCCCGAAAAAAGTTTGGATGGATTTTATTAATGGTTAACACTCGACACAAACCAAACTTCCGAAACATTCTATCAGAGCTAGTGGAGTGCATTTTGGCTACTACAGTCGTTTATGTGAAACCTTCTCGTTAACATGGTTAGCATGACCTCATATGAATGTCTTTGAGACAATTGTGGTTTTCCATTCTAACCTATTTACAAATCCAGGAAACAACGGCTTCCATCTTGAAAATGAATTTATCATGTTGGTCCAC